>JANIJH010000005.1:25223620-25240419 GCA_024520975.1 Erythroxylum areolatum | reverse complement strand
CTCAATGAACATTTTTCAATTTCATTTTTCAACTTTTAACTTCCAACATTTCTCCTATAACTCATCTTGTATCTAAAACATCTTTCATGATTCATTTCAAATTCAAGAATTCTCCTTTTCTTTGCATGAATAATCGTCAACAGTTCCTCATTTAACAGTTCTTGCTTCTAAGAAATGTTCGGGGTCTAACATCGGGTCACACAGTGAGAGAGCTTTTCAAAAAAATGTTTGGGTTTTCGACGTTTCGCCGCGACAATAGGTACGTTCGCCGCGATGTACTGTTCCTGAAAGGTTTTGCGTGTATTTTGGTCCCTCACTGCGGTGTACGAATTAATCTTCGCCGCGGTAAACTTTTCCAGAAAACTCAGCCTGGATTCTTTGTGTTTCGCCGCTGCGAACTTTTTCTGGTTCCTTCACCACGGCGTACGAATTAATCTTAACTGCGATGAACTTTTCCTAAAAGTTCAGCCTATATTTCTTGATGCTTCACCTCGGTGATAGATATTTTGCCACGGCGAACTTTCCCTGTAGTGCTTATCTCCTATTGACTTCAATTCAGCATATTGACTCCCTTCTCCTTGAGATTCCTACAATCAACAAAAGCAATTTGTAGTATCAATTGTTCTCAGAAAAATTAAGTAATGAAATTAATACCAATTTGTAACAATTTTTACTATCAAATTGCATAAAATAAAAGTGGATAACTAAGGGTTAATTTAAGCGCAAAATCAAGAATTAGGAGTCAAAGTATAGTAAAGGCCATGAAAGTGTTGCCAATTTATATAATAAACTTGGGCTTAATCAAATTCTCCCACATTTAGACCTTTGTACTCCTAGACAAAGTTTATAAAAGTCAAAAGACCCAAGTGCAAAAGAAAAATTCTGACCATGCTTAAAACAATAAAAGGAAATTGGCAACAATCACTTTCTTCGAAATCAATGAAAGCAGACCGAAAGAGTGCTAAGAAAATAAACACTAAAAGAATTTAATCCAAGAGATTGAACAAAAGAAATTTCACTCAAGGTAAGGTGTTTGCTCTCATCTCTCTTGTGTTTAGGGATATTTTCACTCTAAAATCTGCTTAGTTCATTATCTACCATAAGCATGTAACAGTCCTACTTCTCCATTACAAGAACTATAATTTTGAAAATCAAGAGGAATTTTTCAGGGTTTTAACGCACGGAAGGTTAGATGAAACGTATGGAATGGAAGAAGGAAGAAAAAGTATGAGGACATGCACTACAGTTATGAGATAGATGTCAACAGTAAGGCAATATTAACACAAATGATAAACCCCTTTTTTTAACATAAATATAACACATACATATAAAAATATATTTGTTGCTTTTTTGTATTTTTCACATTTTTTATGACATAACTAGAAGAAAATGCAAAATAACCTATTGTCACCATATAAAGATGCGTGCATGTGCTCATAAATAATGGCTCAAGGGGGCTAGCAATAGATAAGTATTTATGGGATTGTGTTTGGGTCAAGGTCTATCATGTTAACAAAATTCTAGTTCATAAAGCTTTGATCAAGAATTGAAACAAGTTCTAGAGAGATATGAAATAAGCAGATGCACACAAGAATTGAAAAATTTAGGCTCAAATATCGTTCCGAAAAGGGTAATATCTCAATGAACAATCTCAAGTCTTAAAATTATACAGTGCTACTTCGTCAACATGCCTTAACTTACTTTGTGTTGAAAACATCGAAAATAAAATGAGCCAAAACCAACTATTATTTAAAGAATGGGAGATATTTTCAAAAACTCAAGAATCACTTTGAAACTTATAAATTCTTTGACAAACAAAAGTGACAAGAGTCAAATGAGGGAGAATTATTAAATTGAGGCAAATTTCTTTAAATAATTGGCCCTACAATTTCGTCTCGGCAAATTTATCAAGTGCGCTCATTGCCACGGCAAAAAATGTAGTTCGCCACGGCGAAAAATGTTCATTTGGCTGGGGCGAAGGCACAGTACGCTGCGGTGAAAAATGACAGAAACTTAATTTTTAACAATATGCATAATTGACAAACACAAACATATAAATGGCCAAAGTGGAGCACAAACAAGAGATATAAGATGGGAAAAGCTCCCCCACACTTAAATAACACATTGTCCTCAATGAAAAAGAACAAGAACAGAATTAAGCAATAAAGTGAAAATGGAAAGCACTATAAGAACAAAGGGGAAGGACAAAAAGAATTACATAGATCAAGGGGTTGCAAAAAGGTGGACTATACAAAAGGAGCTGAGCATCCAACTAAGGAACTAAAAGAAAAATGACAAAAAAAAGAACATACGAAAAGATTCACTTGAAGGAATCCCGCATGTGATCCGCCACAGCGTCCGAAGGATCTACGCCAGATGTGTCGGTGCCGTCAATAGGTTCATCTTTCTCGGAAGGAAGCAAGAAATGCAGGTGCGCAGCAATCGAAATGTCCATCCACCGACAATACCGACGATCTTGCTCCTGTCAGGCTGCCACCTGAAGAAGGGTCTCCTGCAGAGCATCCATTCGGCGGGCGAGTGCCTATAAAGTGATCAGCTCAGCAGGTGCAGGAGTGGGAGGATTGGGAGAAATCGGAGGAAGAGGCTATAAGCGGGGTTGTTGAAGGCGTACATACCGAAATAGAGGGGCTGGGTCGAAATAACTGTCAATAGGATATTCCGAGACGTTATGGGCTCGGAATATGTCAGTAATGAGGTGAGAAAAGATGATAGAAAGGGTGAGTTTTGCGGTGGTAACGGAGTCACGAAGGGCGGAGGCAATGGCATTAGCTATATCGACCGGGCGTCTAGTCATAAGGAGGTACAAATAAAGGGCTTGTTGTTTGGTGATGTACATCAGGTGGGAGGTGGGAAGGATGTTGTTGCATACAAGGTGGAGTCAAGGAAGGGCCTCAAGGCAGAGGTTAGAACGCTTAAGATAGCGTTGAGAGATTCTTGGTTGATGCCATGTAGCACCCTTAGGACAGAGGGTACATAGGACATCATCCCAGGGGTAGTGATGGATAAGCTACTCGTAGTGGCAGCGGGAGATAGGGGGGAGGTCGTAATGCTCACGGATAGAGGTGGCGGTGAAAGGGGTAGGGACAAGGACATCTCAGAAATTAATTTCCAACGTGTCATGAAGGCGGGCATAGGTGTAGAAATGACGAACGAATTTGTAATTTCCCTTATCCCTAGGGTAAAATAATTCAGTGAGTTGAGAATTGACAAGTTGGCGGACAAAAGGATTATTATGTGGAGTCAAGGGAAAGGGACGCTCCTTAAGGATCGGTCTAGCGGCTATCTTGTTAGCTAGGTCGTGATATTCGGGATCAAGTGGAGGAGGAGAAGGAGTGGGGGAAGGGGGTGGATGGGAAGATTGGGAGGAGTGGGAGGAAGGGGGTGGATGGGAAGATTGGGAGGAGTGGGAGGATTGGGAGAAATCAGAGGAAGAGGTAGGAGATTGATGGGGAGTGTTCTGGGTTCGAGGCATTTTCGAAGAAAGGTGAGAAATAAACGATCACCAACAACGCACCAGGACTGTTGAAGGAAAGAAGGAGTCGATAAGTATAGAAGGAGGGAGAGGGGAAATGACGAAAAGACTAAGGGCATATGAAAGGTTAGAAGAATATTAAGGGCAAAAGAGAAATCTCGCGAGGGGGTATTTGCACAGACAATTAGAATTGATCCACGCTGCGACAAGGGTTGCATATCGTTGTTCGCTGCAGTAAAAAAGTTGATTCACGCAGCGACAAAGTTGCTTGAGGGACTTTATGCTGTAGCGACTGATGGCTTCGCTGAGGCGAAATAATTAATCCATGCCGCTGCGAAAGTACCATGCCACGACGTAGATTTCCCGAAGCACAAAAAAAGAAAAGACTTGAAAAATTCTAAGGGATACTCAACTCATTTACAAGTCCTTAACCACTTCAATACAACATGCAACCCACCGTCTACACCAATTTCCTTGATCATGTGATACGTGTCATGCATCCACTAAAATGTAAAATTCAAAAGGGAGGATGAATTATTGCAACAGAACAACTAAACCTAAGTCCTACTAAAAACTAAACCTATTCCTACTGATTAAGTTCCTCCCCCACACTTAGCCAATATACTCATGCATAACAATGTCATCTCATCTTCAATCAATATGCAGGAGTACATTGTAAGTGAAAGAAGAGAAACAACCTGTTGCTCAAGGTGGGTCCTTCAGCTCCTGTGGGATATTTTACTCATAGCCATGCTGTGGCGGGGTGACTCGACCACTTTCCAGTTCCTCGCTATCGTCCTCACTCTGTAGCTCACCTGAAACATCAGCAAAAAACACTTTCTCCAAGGAATCATCAGTTAATCGGTTCATTGTCTGTCCAAACTCAATGCATGCATCATCAACCACCACATCCAATATGTTCACTCCTAGGAGTGAATAGTCCTCATGGGGGTGTTTCATAGCTTCATAAATATTAAAGTTAACCTGTTGATCCCCCACCTCCATGGTGATCTTACCTTCCCTCATGCTGATCATGGTGCTGGCAGTCCTCAAGAATGGTCGCCTTAGAATTAAAGAAGTGTCCTGCACAACTTCAGAAGACATATCAAGCACATAAAAATCAGCTAGAAATACCAAACCTTTAACCTGGACCAGGATGTCTTCAATAATCCCCACCGGATGCCTAAATGATCTATCAGCCAATTGTAACACAACAGATGTGGGCTTGAGACTTTTTACTCCTAAGGATTGATAGACAGACTTAGGCATCACATTAGTTGCTGCCCCTAGATCTAATAAGGCTCTTCTTATGGTAACTTTCCTGATTGTGCAAGGAATGGTGAAAGATCCAGGGTCTTGACACTTGACAGGTATTTGAGGTTTAAAAAGGGCTGACATATTTTAGCTCACTTGGACTCTCTCATTGGACCTAAACTTTCTCTTATTTGTGTACAAGTCCTTAAGATACTTAGCATAGGTCGGAACTCTTTTCACCAAATCAAGCAAAGGAATGTTGACTTCCACTTTTCCAAACAGATCAATTATATCTTTTTCATGCTTAATTTCAGTCATACGCTTGCTCATTAAATATGAATTTGAAAAAGGAAGGTCTTGAAGATTTACCTCCTTACCTTTGGCTTTATTGGCTCCATGCTTGCTTGATTCCCCATGCTCATGTGTTGGTGCTTTTTCCTTGGAACTTTCTGATGTAGCTTATTTGTTCTTTGATTCAGACTTCCTTTCATTCAAAAGTGTTTTTTCCTTGGAGCTTTCAGAATTCTTGATGTTGTTCTTTGGTAAAGGCAATTTTCCACTATCAATCTCCTCATCACATTCTTCATCCTCCTTATGATTAAACTTTACTTGTTTTCCACTTCGGAGAGCAATTGAATTTAAACTTTTTGGGTTCATCATAGTATTTGAAGGAATGGTTCCACTGCTTCTTGCTTGGTTCTCACTCATGTTGTTGGACAATTGAGTGACAAAAGAGTTGATGTTCTCCGCTTTTGTCTCCCATTGCTCCATTCTCTTTTCCAAGGCATTGAACCGAGCAGCATTATTTAAAGAATCTTGCTGAATCAGAGAAGCAATGACATTGAATTGATTAGTGTTAGAATTCCTCTCTTCCTTCATCAAAGTCATCATATTTTGTACCAATTGATTGGTGTCCTCTTTGGTTGGGACAGTCAGAGCTTTTTGTTGAATGGGGAACTGGTTAGTGGAAGTATCAGCTCCTCCTCCTTGTTGAAATCTATTTTGAGGTCTGCCCTCGTCATTCCTCTAACTAAATCTAGGATTGGCCTTCCAACCCTCATTGTAAGTGTTGGAGTAGGGGTCCAATTTCTGATTTGTTCTTCCCGGATACACTGCAGGCACCTCCTCATATCGACCTAGGCAAACATTGGTTATGTGCATTACCGACCCACAAGTTTCACAACTGGATGCAGTAAGATCCATAGAAGATGATGGTCGATGCACATTCATGTTCTTTAATTCTACAGTGATGAAAGACAACTGTGAAGTGATTCTGTTCTCCAATGAGTCAACCTTAGACTCCAGACTCTCCATTCTTTTTGCATGGGTTGCTGAAGCTTCCAACTCATGTACCCCTCTGGTATCTCTCACACTATACTGTTGATGATTTAGAGCCATCTTCTTGATCAAATCCCATATTTCCGAAGTTGTAAGATCAATCATAGAACCTCCTGATGCCGCAGCCAACATAACTTTATCTTGGCTTTTCAACCCTCATAAAAGTACTGCATTAACTGCTGATCAGGTATCTGGTGATGGCGGCATCTGGATAGTAGATCTTGGAAGCGATTCCAATAATCATAAAGGGACTCATCATAATCTTGCCTTGCTAAATAAATCTCCTTCCTTATCAACGAAGTCCTGGAAGCTGGAAAATACTTCTCTAAGAAAGCTTTCCTCAAATTGGCCCAGCTATGGTAGGCATTCGCCCCATGCCTTGGGAGGCTTATGTACCACTCCCTTGCTTTTCCTTCCAAGGACAAATGAAAAACCTTCCATAGAACTTGATCTAATGAAGCTCCCACTGGCTTCATACTCTGATAGATCATAGATAAGGATTGTAGGTGCATGTAGGGATCCTCTCTTGCCAAACCATGAAATTTAGGAAGAGAATTAATAAGTAATCCTTTCACCTCAAAATTAACATCAAAATTAGGACAAGCAACACTAAATGGATCATAATTCCCATCAGAAGTTGTTGCTTCCCTAATGATTCTCCTTCTTTGATTCCCATTGTTCTCTCCAACTCTCTCATGCTCTCCATTTCCTCCATTATCATCGTCTCTAGGTTGGTTAGCATGAAAGTGAGGATTTTGTGTAAAAGCTGGGTTCTCAGCCATGATCACTCTTTCTCTGAACTCACTGTCACTAGTTGGCTGATTCGACTCCTCTTCCATAACTACCTTACTTCTCTCTTGTTTTTTCCTCTCTTTTCTAATTTTCCTTAGACGTCTCTCGATTTCAGGTTGGAAAGGAACAAGTCTAGCTCTCCGGGGCATGCACAGAAACAAGTCAAATGAAAGAAATTGTAACAAAATTTACTCACAAACACTCAAAGTCAAATAAAAGGTGATGTGAAGGATGTGAGTGTATGGAGTGCACAAGTATGTATGAAGATGGGTATGTATGAAAGATGCTAAGTATGAAAAATCCAACTATCAAAGTATGCTCTTGTTTGTGTTTTCAAAAAGTATGCTATGCAAAGAAAAATCAGAAACTATACTATGGACAAGTATGGAATTAAACTATCCAAAATGAGATCTAAAGGGAAAGGTTCCTATTATCAATGACAAACAAAGATGACAACAACTAACCTAAAGAATTGTTTGGATCCCCGACAACAACACCATTTTGATCGGCTGATGCTTGTTAGTCTTTGGGTGACTCCCTTGGAAACTGAATTAAAAATTTAATTCCAAGGATTGCAATATAGAGTGCAACCTCGGGTCGTCTTACTTAATTAGAACCTAGCGCAAATGGTCTAAGCTAGCCTAATTGTCAAGAAATGCAGCTAAATTGATAAAAAGGGGGGTTTTGGATTTTTTTTGATAAAACTAATTAAATTGAACTAAATGAAAGAAAAGTGTATAAAAGCTATTTTTGGATTTTTGTGAAATGAAAAGTGAAAATTCAAACGATGAGCAAATTGATAAAATCCTCTTGAAAACGAGCTTTGGCTATCATAGTTCCTAAGAAATCTTTTTGGAGTGAAAGTCACTAAGTTTTCAAATGATAAACCTTAAAGAACTTTTTAAGTCCAAGGTTTTAATCAATGAACTCCATTTCTTAAAACCTTGTTTAATGCATCTTAGTGTATGTAATAGGTAAGTTAATGCAAGTGGTCAATTGGGATCAAGCATCATCTCAATATGAAACACAACTAGGCAAATAAAAGAGAATTAACAAAATCACCAAGAAGACATATATGAGACTTCATATATTAAAGCTCCAAGTTCTACATCAAAAGATCCATAACACAATATACTGTTCAATACTTGATTAAACTATAATCAAGAAAATCCAACTACAAAGCATAAATCCCTAACTCGGGAGTTCATAATAATGTAGTTAAACATAAATGAACTACTCCCCTTTGAATCCCATTGAACTCAAGCCATTACTACATCTTCAAGAGGAAATGGTGCTTAGCCAAGCATCACTCCGGGAGTACTCACAACTGTGGACACACCGATAGCACCCATGGCAGTAGTAGGAGATGAAGACAACGATGAAAAATGAGGTAGATTGATGGATGAAGGGTGAGAGAGAGAGATGAGAGGTAGTGTCAGAAGTGTCGGCGCTTCTCCCCAAAAAACTACTCTTAACCTAATTTGGTAGGTTTTTAAACGTTGGATCGATGGGTCAGGTCACATAGTGAGAAAGCTTTCCAAAAAAATGTTTGGGTTTTCGATGTTTCACCGCGACGACAGGTACGTTCGCTATGACGTACTTTTCCTGAAAGGTTTTGCATGTATTTTGGGTCCCTCACTGCAGCGTACAAATTAATATTCGCCGCGACAAACTTTTCCCGAAAGCTCAGCCTGGATTTTTCATGTTTTGCTACGTCGACAGGTCTACTTTACCGCAGCGAACTTTTTCTGCTTCCTTCGCCGCGACGTACAAATTAATCTTCGCCACGGCGAACTTTTCTCGAAAGTTCAGCCTATATTTCTTGATGCTTCGCCGCTGCGACAGATACTTTGCTGCGGCAAACTTTCCTTGTGGCACTTGTCTCCTGTTGACTTCAATTCAACACATTGACTCCCTTCTCCTTGAGGTTCCTACAATCAACAATAGCAATTTGCAGTATCAATTGTTCTCAGAAAAATTAAGTAATGCAATTAATACCAATTTGTAACAATTTTTACTATCAAGTTGCATAAAATAAAAGTGCACACACAAGGGTTAATTTAAGGGCAAAATCAAGAATTAGGAGTCAAAAAGTATAGTAAAGGCCATGAAAGTGTTGCCAATTTATATAATAAACTTGGGCTCAATCACCATACTAATCTAACACGTTAATTTGTAAGAGTTATTGTTCGCTTTTTCCATTAGTAGTGAAATTTTTTTATAATTTTTTTCTTAATTATTGAAGTTATGAAATTAAAGGAAGCTATATAAGAAAAATATATAGTATGAAACAAATAAAATAGCTATGTGGGTAAAAGACACCAATCTTTCTTATAGTTTCATCAATTTCATAAAAAAATTTATAGTTTAAAATCTATTGGGAAGCAATTATGTATTGTAAAAAGTATGGAATTAGTACTCCTATTAAGTTAGTTTAGTTCATTTATTTGACATTTTCATATACGTAATACTCTACGAGAATAGTCATATCTGATCACGGTTTTTAGACATGTGTAGTTTTAATATTTTAACCTCGATATTCTGCAAGCATACGGGTCATTCGTGTAGTATCTAAGGTGTCGATCCCTCGATAAGGGTTAATCTAATCCTAAACTTTAAGGCCGAAATAAATTGCAGAAATTCAACTGTAACTAAGCTAAAACAAGAATGCGATTCAATCAACCAATTCAATTCAAGAATAAATCACGAAATATTAACAAATCAGCAAATTGCAACACACACACTAAGAATCAACCTAAAGAACTACCAATTGAGAGAAAGGGGAAAACTTTACCTATCTTTAACGCTAACCTAATTAATTATGAAATGTCGAATTATTAGTCTTGGACTATCCTAGGGTTGGTTACTCTATCTTGAGTTATAACCAAAAGTCTAAATTATAAACCCTAACCAGATTATGGAAAATTGCAATTTCTTAATTCACAATTTATCCAAACCCTAATTAGATATGAAGTTTTCCACTAAACTACCGGAACCTATGTGAGATCTCTCATCATACAATTACCAATTTAATTGATTTCATGTTTTTATTAAATTACCTAACTCTCGTTAGCCCAATTTCATTATTTTTTATTAGTTCACCCTCTCAGTCTATTATTGATTTATGAAAATGCAGAAATTACAATGAATCCAATTTACATAAACAATCATATTTTTTTAAATAAAAGATAAAAATAACTATTACTGATTTATGAAAATGCAGAAATTACAATGAATCCAATTCACATAAACAATCATATTTTTTTAAATAAAAGATAAAAATAACCCAAAGGTGAGTTTAGACAATTCTCAACATTTATAAATCCTATATCAACAGCTATTCCAATTCTATACATAGATAAAAATGGAAATATTTAACATCCTGTTTTGCCCATGTTAAGGGTTAGAACCCTATAATACTGAATATGAGAGATATTATTAAGAAACTAGGACATGTATTTCACACTCGTGCATCATTTAGCATACATACACGTGAATTTGATAATTGCACACATTATAATGACTATACATGCACTCATTTCACATTTATCAGAAATAGTTTATCGTAATTGATTTATAAATGTGATTATATTGTGAATTATGGATATTATATGTTTTGAAAATTAATTTGGTGAGTAAAATTATTGATATAAAATTTTTCGAGAAATTTAGGAAATTTTGGGAAATTTTGAACTAGAAAAAATGCCAAGTAGCAAGACAATTGATAAATGGTAATAGAAATAAGTGACAAGTGGTAATAGAAATATTGATAAGTGGTATAGAAAATAGGGTGACAAATGGTTTTGAGATTTGGAGACAAATGGACTAGATGTTAAGAGACATTAGTTAGCTTAAGAAAATGACTTATTAATTTGGTTATTTAAGTGGTAAGTGTCATGAAACATGTCCTGACACTCACTAAGCATTTGTTTACCTTGCTTTTAAACCCATCCTATGATATTTACATTTTGAAAGACCATCTTTATTTTTGTCTTTCACTTTTTCCATATGCTCTCCTCTTAATCTTTTTCGTTTTCTTCACTCACGAGCATCTCACTCTCACCCTCATCACGTTGAGTTCTTGCTATCCTTCACTTTGTTTCTTCAAGATCCTTATTATCTCTTCATCTTTTAACTAAATACCTAACCTATTCCTCCTTGAAAGATTGATGATTGTGTAAAGCTTCGAAAGCTAAGGTTTGTATGATTTTGAAGAAGCTTGGAGTTTTATCAAGCAAGTTATACATTAATCTTCATGGGTAGTTTAAATATAAACATATGTGATGATACTTTAAGGTGAAATGATCATGATAGTGGAGTTAAATATATGTTGTAATGTGGATGAGGAAATAAGTAGGTGTATGTCATATTTTTGTGTATAGGATGAGTGTAAGAAAATGATGAATGGATGTGTATGTTGTGTTTTGTTTTTGAGAGTATGAAAACCATGGAATATAAGTTGTTATGTAGATGAAATGGAATGAGATTTAAGGTATAACGAAGGTGAAATTTATTCTTAAGAAAGGTGTTTGAGAAATGTTCTTGAAATGAGAAGAAATAAGATTTATGTATGATAGTAAATGATGAAGATTATGTTATGTTTTTGTATGATTGATAAACAATGGTTTATGGATGGTTTCATGGATGTTATTGAGTTAAAAGGATTAAGGTGATTTGGATGATTTTAATTGTAGATAGAACTAGAGACGAATGGCTGCAATTCTCATGAAGGAATAGAATTTTAATTCTGTCTCTAAATGTTTCTAAATTTTCCTTGAAGTTGAGTACAGTGTGCTGTCACAGTGTGAGAATAGTCTGTAGTATTTTGGGTATAACTTGCAGAATACTGAACGAAACTACATGAAATTGATGTCCTTAGAAACTTAAGGCATATAGTAAATTTTTTTAGAAGAATGTATTACATAAATACCTCATTTTTCTTTGACAAAATAGTCATGCAAATTTGACCCGAAAATCTGTTTTAAGAAAAGCTAGAATTTGGAAGAATAAAGCTAGGATTTTTTGGATGGAAACATCCTATGATTGTGGGAATAGGTTAAACATCAAATATGCTTTTTTATGTGTGGTTTGGGACAACAAACGGTTAGGTACTTTCATATGATGCATTTAGGCTTGAATGAAGCTTAAATTGAACCTAGAATGATGCTTGAATAAGGGATTAAATATGTGATATGTTTAGGCTGATGAATGAGGATATAAATTCAAGAATGGATTGTTAGTTACCAAGTGTTCAGATCTAAAATTTTGGAGATGTTATAAGAATAAAAGTCATCCTATGAAGGATAATGTGATCCAAAGAAGGTGAATGATGTGTATTAAGTAAAGGTGAATAATAAATTGGATATTTTGTGATCTTTTAATGCTTGAATGATCGTAGTAAATGATTGAAAGATGAACTGAGAATAATATTATACAAATGAAGTATAAATCTAAGTTTAATTTAGACATATATGAGTTATGAAGTATGAATGATAATAAGATTTGAATTGAGGAATTACAACCTGGATTGTCATTGAGCATGCATTAGACATATCATATATACATATGTATATGATTGAGTATTCATGAAAATGTGCAAATTAGGAATGTGTAAATGTGTATGTATTTCATGATATAGAAGAGCAATTAGAGTGACAATGTCTAAACATTGTTAGGACATCGAGGAAATAGCTATCTAGAGCATATTGTGAGTAACTTAGATGGTCTCACATTGCTTTATTGTTTTGTTTAAATTTTGAATTGAATTATTATGTGATGTGAATGTGTTGATTCTGGACATTTAATGTTTGAGGCATTTGATGCGTGAATAATATATTGGAAGTGGTCATTGTATGTGAATCTGACAGAATATGTGATATTCAACTTAATTATTGAATGCCGAACCAAGGTCTGATGGTGAATGCGAATGTGAAACAAATTGAGCACAAGTGAATAATTGAATACATATGATGCATTTCACTATATAAATGTATGATAACATAAAGGTAGTTGTAACTAGTGTCACCAGTGAAAAAGAGCTTAAAGCTCAAAATGTGGTAAGAGCCTCTAGCTCACTATGTACAATGAGCTTCGTATCCCTAACGAATAAGAGGCAACTATTAATGAGCATAGTATCCGCAATAGATATGGGACAGTGAAAAAGGCACTCAGTCACAACAAATTAATAAATGAAAGTGAGTCTCATGAACATTGCCCATACAATTTATTATGCATTATATAAATGATCGTATTGAATTGTATGAATCGTTATGAATGTAAAAGGTGAATAAGTGAACCAAGTGTTATATGGTGCTTTTTGACAATTGGTGAAAGATGTGCATTATATGATGACATAAATTGTTTGTGAATTTGAAACATGAACTGTATGTGTTATGTATTATGAGTGAGCCATCGATGATGGGTAGCTCACTGAGTTCGCAAAACTCATCAAAATTGTAACATTGACTTTGTAGGTGCGAGAGAGTGGGCTTAGCTTCTAAGACAACTTAGAAGAGATCTAGTATTGCTTTTGGATAGAAGAAATGGTTTAAAGGTCGGTTAGCTGAGACTAAAGCATTTAGATATAATTTTTTATACTTCCTCATTTATGTAACATGGAGCATATTTTGTAATAGAGCTATAGACTCTGATAGTTCTTTGATATTGTTTATAAGGATGAAGTATGTAATGCTACAATGTATATTCAATTTTATAAAATGAAAATGAGGAATTAGATTTTTAAATATTATGATATTTGTGTTTTAATGATGATGCCATGAGAAGTGAATGTGACTACTCTAGGGTATTGCTTCCATTGGGCATGTGCTCAAATGTCTGAAGGACGTATGGGCACAAATGTCGGATGGGAGTGTGGTGCTAAAAAATACACTGGAAAATAGATCCGAATGGATGATGGAGGCAGTAATGACGAGAAACCTCCTGTATCGAGAAGTACTTCGTGTAGGCTTCTTCTCCATTGGGCATGTGCTCAAATGTCTGTTTCTCAATGTCTCGATGAACACTCTAGGGTTTCATGATGGTGGCTCACGTAAGAAGCTCCTCTTTTTCTCCTCTTTATGCCCTTGTTCATACTTCTTTATGTTTTGGGTAACCCTAGGATTTTTTTGGGGTCCGAAAGTTCTAAAAAATCTGTTGAAACATGAAGTTCATGAGCGTTTATGTATCTGCTGACATAGGCCACGATAGTGGCCTACATCTGAGCCTTTTATCACGACCAGGCCACGATCGTAAGCCGTTGTTTCAACCCAAATATCTTCGAAGACTCCTTCGTTCTTCGATATTGACCTTGAAATACTAGCAAATACATCATGGTACCTCAAAAACATAATATCTAAGCTCAAAAGCTTGTACTAATTCATAAAACACTTAAAACACAAATAATTAACAAACTAACACAATTCTAACCTAAATACATACTAAATGCTCAAATTAATGGCTAAACACATGTGAAACTATGCCCTAAAATATGATGCAATTTACACTTATCACATCCCTATACTTAAGCGTTTGCTTGTCCTCAAGCAAACAAAAACAATCAACCAAATTAAGAAAACACAAAACACGCATAAGCAATAATGGGACAATGGCTTCAACTTAGGGAAACAAACTTAACTATAAACACGACCCTTCAAGTCACTCTAACTTATTAACAAGCAAAATTTGCATCTAAGCACCTTGGATTAAATATACAAATTAATCAACATTTTAATGTTGAGTCTATTCACCTCTTTCATTTGCACACACATATTGATAATCATTCAGTCAAATCAAAAGTGTAGTTATTCCTCAGTAGGTTTTAATGAAAAATCAAGCTACTAAGAAGTTTGGTAGGTTTTTATTTGAAAACATTCTTTTAGTTATTTTTCTTTAAGGAAATGAACCTAGTCTTTTTACGGAGGCAAACATTTGTGATGAATGTCAACCCGGTTACTCAACTAACTCATGTTATTATTAAGCTGCTTGGTTGGAATGTCATTATAGCCTTTTTATACGAAGGCACACATTTGTGATGCATGTTGATCCGGTTACTCAGCTACTTCACATTCTTAACTGGCTACTAGCTCTGTTCACAACTTGAAGGCCAGTGAAATAGTCATTTTAGTTAAAATTTATACATTTTTTCCTTTTTTAACACAAATAATTTGCCTATCGTATTGCTTTACCTAATCATTCTCATAAAAATGTACTAAAAATGTCACTTATTTGATTGACCTAAAATTATAAATGAGTATGGCAAATTCCTAAGGTAAATGGACTAACATTGCATCCCAATTAACTAGCATATTTGGCCCTAAGCAACTTAGGTCACTAATTTCACAAGCTAATAAATCTTCACAACCTAAAAGGCTATGTTTAAGGTTAAATCTATCCCATTAAGTCCTAGCCATTGAAGCATTCACATAATTCACTTCATAAAATGTAAACAAACTACTATACAATATGCAAAACTCACACTTAAGGTAAAAAAACACAAAACACTTCCTACACTTGAACAACACATTGTCCTCAATGTGAGAAGAATAAATACAAGCACATAAGGGGGGGATAAAACAATATACGGAAAAAAATATAATAAAAGTGAAAAAGAAAAGGGTTAGAACATGACACCATCATGGTGACTGAGGTGGTGATGTGCCGGAGGTAGAGACCAAATGCGTTTGACATCGAACTGGTTTCCTTTTCTTATAATTGATTCAAAAAGAGTAATAGAGTTAGCAATCCAAAATATTCCAAATCATTAAAAACTTATTTGTGAAATTTAAAACAAATCTAACTACGCAACAATTTAAACCTAACTTCTAAACATGTTAATTTATAGTCATTAGCTTGACCTTGTATCATTGGAAACTCCGCCGGATCAATAATGAGCGGCTTGTTTCCACCCTTTTCGTTGAGTGCCAGTTTTATATCCTATAAGTAAGCTACAAATTTAAAAATTATTAAAAGAACAATATTGATAAAGTTGAGAAAACCAATTAATTTTAGTAATGTCCTTTTTATTAACAAACTGTCAACAAAATAGGGAGTAACGAAACTCCCTTAATCTTCCTTCAAATCCAACAGTTTGTCCTATAAGAAGGTGAGTTTCTTTCTTTCTTCCTTAATTACCTTCATCTCCTCTGCTTATTCTGCTTCACGAATAGGGACTTTCATAGTTTCTTCAAACTTGATGATTGTTATCATTTGTTCTTTAAAAGATTTGAACACATCAATTATCCTAAATGAGCTACTCTTCTTCATATTCTTTAATACATCATTCATGTTAAATGTTACTTGGTCATCATTAATACAAAAGATAAGGTTCTTTTCATGGACATCTTGTTGGGACCCGATCTCGGAAATGGGTCCCAACTGGAAAACATAAATCGAAAACATGTACCAATCGTGGGCGAACTTATACTTGAACAAAGGGCAGAAACAAATCAAAGACGAAAACCATGAAATCAAATTGGATCACTAGCGAAGGAAATCAAAAGCAAATCGAAGGCTCAGAATCAAAGAAAACCAAACAGTTCAATCAAAACTGAAACAAGTTTCCGACATCCGAAAACGTGTACTTTAGAAAAACGCGCATTGGAAACCCGTATCTCATCTTTAAAAAAGAAATCTTATACTTAATTTTTCTTTGCCAAAAACAATCATACAAATCCATGTACCCACAATCAAGCTATAAACAAAAGCACTTCAATATTTCAAATCCATCAACACCATCATTACCATTCATCGGACCTCTTGTCCGGAATCCCAACCCACTCAATCACATTCATATCATCTCATCCATAAACAAATTCACATTCCATATCCATACACAATTTCATAACTCCTTACCATCATGAATTAATATGCTTACAAAACATTAATGGTATTCCAAGCCATAATACAACGTCAATACTAAAATCCA
>JANIJH010000005.1:25088637-25121502 GCA_024520975.1 Erythroxylum areolatum | reverse complement strand
TTCACTTGTATGTGTATGCATGAACATATTAAGACAATTCTAAGCACTCATAAACTATTCCAAATTACTATTTTACCATTCCCATCGATGATGGGATGTTACACATAGGGCATATCCCTGAATATACCAAAGGTATTCGAGAACATACTCTACGAGCTTGGCATCCTAAAATAGTCAACAATCGAACTTATTACAAAAAAGAACACACGCATTTACTGAAAATCAATAAACAAACCGGGCCCACTTTATTCGAAAACACTTTCTTTGTAAGTGTTAATACACTCATTGATAAATCTCATTTACAAACATTTCCAATTTGGAAAATTATCACAAACAAAATTATTCAATTGCATATGATACAATAATTGCGGAATACACAATTTGATACAAAAATAAGAAAATACATCGATGCGAATTGATCCTGACCTCTATCTCTTACTCAAATGCAATGGCTAGACTCCCGTTTATCTAACAGGGTAACTCCTCTGAGCCTAAAAAATAATGTTGCAATTTTAGGGTGAGTTTTGCGAACTCAGTGAGTTGACCATCCTCGATGGCTCACTCAATCACATAACACGTCAATTCATATAATCACATAATTCACATCACTTCATCAATTCATCATATTGAGATACATACATTTCATATTCACTTAAAACATATATCACATTTAGAAATCAGTCAAACTATTTAAATCATGCATATCAGATACATATGCAATGCTCATAAGACTCATTTTCAATTTGTTATTGTTGTGACCGAGTGCCTATAACTATCATATATGCATTGTGGATACCGAACTCATTGATAACTGTCCCGTATTCATTGGGGATACCGAGCTCATTACACATAGTGAGCCTTTGGCTCTTAATCACATTCTGAGCTTTAAGTTCTTTCTCACTTTCTAAGCATTAAGCTCTTTTTTGGTGGCTACTCTAGTTACAACAGCCTTTATGTTATTATGCATTCATATAATGAAATGCATTGATCACTTAAGATCAATCAGTCACTTTATTTTACTTTACACATGTCATCAGACCTTGGTCCGACATTCAACATTTAAGTTGACTATCACTTATTTCATTCACATGCACATTCACATTTTCTTCAAAACTTAGTCCGGCATTCAACAATCAAGTTGAGTATCACATAGTCAGCCAAATTCACATTCAATTAGCCCTTCCAATATTATTCATGCATCAAATGCCTCAAACATTCAATATTTGGAATCAGTACAATCACATTCACATAATCATTTAATATAGAATTTAAGCAGAACAATCATTAAAGTAAGATCATCTAAATTGATTCACAGTACGCTCTAGATTAACACTAGCTTCCATGATCTGGAAACGTCTGGAAGTGAATGTTTTATCTTGCACATCAACATTATGCAATACACACATTAATAATTGCACAATCTTATAACTACTCAATCACATACATATGTATATGTGTTGTGTATAATACAAGCTCATTGATAATCCCAGGTATATTATCTAAATTCACATCTTATGCTCATTCTCACTTCATTATTCATTTATGTCTAATTGAACTTAGGTTTACACTTTAAATCTTGTCATTCATCTTTATATCACTACTTTCCTCAATCAGTCTATGATAATGTATTCACATGTAATTCACATTCAAGGATATACTATCATAGTACAATATTGATGTCATATTCAATAATACATCCAACAACGCAATTACGTTGAATCTTTATCTTCATATCTAACTATATATTATTTCTCATTTCTAGATATCCACAAATTCATTTTCTCACATTCTAACATATCATCATTCTTCTCACTACTTCTATCTGCTTAAACTTTTAACAAATGCTCATGGGTGTGACTCATATAAATGAGACTTAGACTAGGGATCAGTTGTTGCTGCATACTAAGACATGTCTAAAATGTATGTATCTTGACACATATTTGGAAAAACGCTGCCCATGTAAGATACTAAATTTGGGCTCTAATACCAAATTATTGTAGTACCCCACTCTTGCAAGGCACGTACTCGACATCCTAAGTGATATCCGAATACATACCCCTCAAGGGTGGCATGCTAGAGCACTCATATTCTCTTATAAGGCATCATAAAGAAAGACAGTAGTGACGATATGGATGCTAGTGACGATATAGATGTGAGTGACAATATCGACCGTGACTTTGATATGAAGCTAGAGCTTCTAACTAGGAAGAATGCACTAACTATGGATATGATGTCGAAAATAGACCAATTTTATATCACCCTTCAATTCGAATTAACAAAAGCAATGTCTCCTTCCATAATATGGATTCCAAACATTCACGATCTGAATGTGAATGAGTCGAATTACTTATCCCTCAGTCTATTAGTGAACTATCTCTCTAGGGATTGTGAAAGATGTTCGACTAGAAATATTCTTACTTTTGCTTCGACTCATATTCCCTAAAAAGTGGATCCCGCTCTAGTAGCTCCGAATAAATTAAATACATGCATTAAGATACGAAGGCTTCTTATTCCACAACAATGAAAGTGTGTACATTGTAGCTTTACAACCGAAGCCTGATGCTCAGTCTTAACCTGTTGGCATGTTATACACTTAGCAACATACTCCACTACTTGCTTCTTCATTCTGGGCCACCAGAAATGTTACTTTAGTGTGTTATACATCTTGGTGGTACTGAGATGTATAGCATAAGTGGCCACGTGAGCTTCCTCTAGAATTTCTTTTCTCAAATTATCCACATTAGGCACACATAGCCTTTGCTTTAGAAAAATGCATTTCATGCTCATGCATAATGTTAGCACACACACTTATGAATTAGATTTTTTTGGTAAGATGTGAATTAGATTATTGCACACATTAAAAGGATTGTACAAGCCTTCATCGACATTTTTTGGGTATAATTGATCTATAAATGTGTTAAAAATTATTTTGGAGAGTATATGTATTGACTCAAAATTTTTGGTGAAAATATGAGAATTTTCTGGAAATTAAGGGGTATTCTTAGACTAGGAAAAATACCAAGTGACATAACAATTGATGAATAGTAGTAAAAATAAGAGTTAAATGGCAATCAAAATTTCTATAAATGATATTAGGATTTAATGACAAGTGTTATTGAAAATTGGGAGAAATTTGGGTTGAAATTTGGAGACAAATGGACTAGCTTATTAAAAGACCCAAATGGGACCATAGGAAAGTGATAAGTGTCACTACCAGTCACTATTTACTATTCGTTTACCTAAATTAAAGATCGTATTATGGTCTTTCACTTGTCCATTTATGATATATGCTTCATTTCTTCATCTTCTTCATTTTTTTCATCTTTCTCTCCTTCACTCACAACCATCCCACCTCACCCTCATCATGTTGATTTTGTCCAACTCTTTCACTTTGTTTCTTCAAGATTCATTGTCTTCTCCATCTTGTTACTAAATATATATTATGATCTAAATCACATCGATTCATTTTTTAATCTATATATATGCAATTCCCTTAAGACCGAAAGATGTTTTTATATTTTATTTTTTTTGTACATAATTTTAATACATTTTCTTATTTTTTTATCTCCTTGTAGTCTGTCAAAATAATGTTTTGATTGTACAAACCAGCGAGAATGATAATCTTGGGTTGTACCATACCTGAAACCAAGTGGATTTATTTTTTGTCCCACAATCCTCCACTACTATACATATCATAAAGACCCAAACTATTCCACTTTAAAAGTTGGTGATTGTATGATGCATGGGAGAAGCTAAGGTTAAGTTTGATTTGAAGGCAATGAAGCTAAACAAGTAAGTATAAAGCATTACTCTTCTTTAATTGTTGAATGAAACATGTTTTGATGATAAATGATCATAAGATGAGGATAGGTATATGCTAAAACGTGAATAAGGAATGTGGGTAGATTCATGTCTTACTTTTACATGTGTGATGATTAATGATTCATAAATTGACGTAGAGTTGATTTAGAGTTAGAATAAACCCTAAATTGATGTAGAAAGAAGTGCAGAAAAATTGAGTTATGAATGGATATTTTCATGTTCTGGTTTTGATGATTAAAAACGTAGATCATTAGTTATTTTAGAAATGGATTAGATTGAGTATTGAAGTTAAAGAAAAGGCAAGTGTAGTGTCTTGAAAGGAGAAGAACTAGGATGAAAGTTTTGAGATAAAGTGATAATGGTGTTTAAAGTGTACTGGAATATGTTAGCTGCAACATTTCCATTGGATACGCATTCTTTTATAGCACCACATCTAGCATCCAGGTTGCATTGTGATATAAAACAGTTAAAATATGGATTAGAGGTTAGTACACTGATAGGTAGTACTACAGTAACAGGAGAAGTCTGTGAGAGGTGCTTGATTAAAATTGATCAAGTAGAATTGGAGGTAGACTTGATCATATTACAGTTAAGGGAGATAGATGTTATCTTAGACATGGATTGACTCACTGCTCATAGGGCTATCATGAACTGCTATACTAAGGAGGTGGTATTAGAATCTCCTACTCAACCGAGAGTAGTTTTTTGAGGTATTAATCAAACAGTGCCAATCAGGTTGATCTCATTCGTGAGTGCATTGAGGTTGAAGCAAGGGGGATTTGAGGCTTATTTGGCCTATGTTATAGATACTCAAACTGAGTTGTAACATCCAACCCCATATTAAGAGTTAGAACCCAAAAGTAAGGTACATGGGAGATCAATGAGAGATTAAGAAAATTGCCTTTTTCATGCTCATGAATATTTTTAGCATAAACGCACGTAAATTTGAATATTTTGCACATATTTAAAATGATTGCACATGCATTCATTCACATTCCTAGTATAATTGAATTGTGATGTGATATTATTGAGAATTTTGAATTTGTTGTATTGAAAATTTAATTAGTGAGTGTATTTATTAATTTTGAATTTTAGTGACTTTTAGGAATAATTTCCAAAAATGTTGGATACTATTGCACTAGGAAAAATGTGATTCAGCAAGTAAATTTATTAAAGGAAATAGAAATAAAGGTTTAATGATTTGGAAGAAATTTCATTGATGACTTTAGAATTTTTTACAAAATGATATTGAAAATTAAGAGACAATTGTAGTAAAAATATGGGAATTATGGAACTAGTTCAATAAGAACTTAGTTAGAGCCTTACAAGTGACAAGTGTCACTTATCTAGCTCAACTTTTAGCATACAAAAACTTTGAAAGATCAAGTCACATTTTTCTTAACTTTGAAAGACCAAGTACTATTCTTGTCTTAAAAATATCTTCTTCAGGGTTATCTTCTTCGAGCTTGCTCCTTTACATAGAGTTTTCCATCAAA
The DNA here is from genome assembly GCA_024520975.1 of Erythroxylum areolatum. NCBI lineage: Eukaryota > Viridiplantae > Streptophyta > Magnoliopsida > Malpighiales > Erythroxylaceae > Erythroxylum > Erythroxylum areolatum. Next base: position 25,116,184 of record JANIJH010000005.1, on the reverse strand, counting down.
CCTTCACCAAAGAAAGATCTTGTTTTCGTCTAACCTTTTCTACTCCCTACTTCTGTTTTCTTTATTTTTCCTCAAGAAAAATCGAAACTTGCCAACACCTACAATGGTGTACATGAGTTGCATGAAAGTTAGGGCTTCTTGATATTTGAAGATTTTGGAGCTATATCAAGTAAGTATTGTGTAAATATTTTAGAGTTGTAGTTTTATCAAACAAAAATGGTGATTTATTGGCATGTCATGAATAAAAGAAAAATGGACATTTCTCATGTTCATTGTGAATAAAGTATGAAAATGTGGATTGATGATTTTTTGGATTTGATGATCATTGCGTTATAAGTTAGTGTAGAAATGATTTTTGGAGTTGATAGAACATAGAAAATGTGTATAACTAGGTGCAAAAACTTTTTGAATAAAATAGAAGTGATGACTCTGTTTTCACTGTATATATATATATATATATATATATATATATATATATATATGTGTGTGTGCATATACGTGAGTGTTCAACATTGTTAGAGATGAAAAAAAGAATGAATTTAGAGTTGAAGAATAGTTATATGGTGATGTTAGAGATGTGCATGAATGATTAAAATGATATTTAGAGAAGCAATGGGAGAATGATGAAAAAAATGAAAGATGCAGTAAAAAATTAGAAAATGCCGAGAAGGAAAGAAATGAATGAATGGTCATTTCCTGTTTTGATGATCTTATTTAAGCATGGACTTTGGATACTTGTTTATGAATGTTAGAGTATAATGAGAGTTGAAAAAAATGAAGAGAAAACGGAGGTTGAAATAAGTTAGAAATGGTTTAAGTGAAAGAAAAGAACAAGAAGAGAAGAAGATAAAACAACAGGTTAGGAAGGAGAAGAAGAATCGCGATCGTGCAGACAATGAAGCTTATCCCCCATCGTCTCACTGGCCGACCTTAACCACTGTTATTTTAAGGTCATTTCTAGTATTCAAAGTTCGCCTCGATTTAGTACCACTCTCACAACCTGCACCGAAACAGTGTTTTACCCTTAGATATCCAGTCAACTACTGCGCCTAAACGCATTTCGGGGAGAACCAGCTAGCTCTGGGTTTGAGTGGCATTTCACCCTTAACCACAACTCATCCGCTGATTCTTCAACATCAATCGGTTCGAACCTCCACTTAGTTTCGTGAGAGGATAGGAAAGCATGATCATGCTTCAGCATGATCGTGACTTTCCTCTTTTGGCTGAAGACTCACGATCATGCTAAAGCACGACCGCGACTTTGTAAGTCGATAGCAAACTCCCGATTGTGCAATGTTTGGAAAAATATCGAACATCCTTCAGTATTTTGACAATATCTCCTTCTTCAGACCTCCAAATAACATGAGAATTAAACCATTGGATTCATAACACATTTATTTACAGCTCCACCAAAAATCTTAGCCATTTTAAATCAATTTAGAGAGATTGAATGATAATATTGAGCGGGAATGATGAAGAAAAAGATGAGAAAAAGGGGTAAAAATGTGGTCTGAAATTCCATGATTAAACTATATTGATCTAAGAAGATTTTCACAAAATTTTCTTCATGAAAGATGTAGATCTTTCTTTTAGCTTTTTAATGATAAAAAGTTTGGAATTTTGATTTTCTTTATTGAAAGTTATGGGGGTTCAGAGTGAGCGTGAGCAACTTGGAAGTCGCGATCGCGACTCCCTCTTGTTTTTCCTCTCTCACACCTATGACTCTTCCTTACACCTGTGATTTTTCATTTTTCACACCCATGAATTTTCTCTCTCACGCCCATGAGAGTCGATTGTTGGACCAGCTTGATTTTAATTGTCACATCGTGACACTATGCTCTCTAATACCTTAGAGCATTATGTAATTGAATAGTCTTGCTTCTTTTGATCATAAATTCTTCTCTAGACCTCCAAATGACTTGATTCTTAAAGAAATAGATTCCTAACACATTATTATACCTATTCATAAAAATTGGTAGCATTCTAAATTGATTTGAAAAAGATTGGTTGAATGAAAGAGAGGGAATTTTTTGGAATAGTATAAACCAGAATATTTTACTAAACATACTTCATTATTTTAACAATATCTTGTTCTATAATCATCAAAATGAGATGATTTCTAATTTGGAGTAAATTAGAGACATAGCGATACAAAATATATGAAGAAGTCAAATTTTTATTAAGTTTCTAGGACTTTCAAGTTCTGGATGGAAGTTGAGTATAGTGTATTGTTTTAGTATAAGAATAGTCCGGAAATGTTTGAGGTATAACTTTCAGCTTACTGAACTAAATTAAATGATTTTGGTGTCATTAGAAACTTAAGACAATGGGAAACATTTTTCTAGAAGAAGTTGTTGCCAAATTACTTCATTTTGCTAGTCATAATGTTCATAGAAAATAGACCTTAAGGTCTAGAATTTTGGGAGATGTTATACGAAGAAATGAGAGTTTGGATAATGTTTGATCTTTTAATGTTGGAATAACATTAGTGAATGAATTGTTGTTATCAAAGTACTGAAGGTATGAGTTTAATGGGAATAAATATATTCATATGATTGTAGTTGTGATTCAAAGAAAAGGAGTAATGGGTATTAAATTAAAGTGAATGAGAAATTGTTATTGTAAGAGCAAATAATGCTAAGAATGAAATGATGAGTAATTTAGTTATAAATGCAAATGTGGATATAGTGTGAAATCTGATAAGATACCCAGGATTGTCATTGAGCATGCATTGTACTTATTCTATATACATATTTGTGTATAAATGAATGCTTATAATTGTGCAAAGTTATTAATGTGTATGTGTGTGCAATATGTATATTGCATAATTTGGATGTGCAGGATAAACGTCTGCATTCAAACGTTTCCAGATTATGGAAGCTATTGCTAATCTGAAGCGTACTATGAGTCAACCTAGATGGTCTCATTCACTGTTTGTTATGTTTTAAATTTTTGCATTGAATTATTGTCAATATGATTGATGCGAATGTGTTGATTAGGGACAATATATGTCCAAGGAGTTTGATAAATATGAGAACATTGAAGTGCTCCTTGAATGTGAATTTGATTAAAATAAGTGTACACAACTTGACTGTTAAATGCCGGACCATGGTCAGATGATAAATGCGTTCTAAATGTGAATATGCATGTAAATGAAAAAGTGATTCTCAATTTAAATGTTGAATGCCAGACTAAGGTCTGATGACATGTGAAAGTGACTGATTGATCATATGTGATTGATGCATTCTATTCCATAAATGCATGAAATATAAAGGCAGTTGTGACCAGAGTTGCTAGTGAAAAGGAGCTTAAAGCTCGATATGTGATAAGAGCCTCAGGCTCAATTGTGAATGTACTCGATATCCACTAAGGGATATTAGACATTATCTGATATAGCTCGGTATCCACAAGGGATATCGGTTAGCCCGATATCCACTAAGGGATATAGGCCAGAGAAAAAGATGCTTGGTCACAACAAAGTAACAAATTGAAAGTGAGTCTCATGTGCACTGCATATGCATGACATGAATGAAGGTAAAATGTGAAAAGATTGATGGAGTGTATGTGATTCAATATGATTATTAAATAAATGATGTGAATTATGTGATATGTGACTTAGTGAGCCACAAGGATAGTCAATCATAGAGTTCGCAAAACTCACCCAAAATTTGCAATATTTTTTAGGCTTAGAAGAGTTACCCTGATGGCTAACAGAAGTACAAGCACTGCATTCGAGTAAGAGGTATAGGTCGGGATTAGTTCATGTCAGCATTTATATTTTCTTATTTTTGTATAAAATTATATATTATGCGATTTCTGTACAATATGTTTTTAAATATTTCTGTGTGTAATAATTGGTGAAATTTGGAAATGTTTTGTAAAAAAGATTGATCAAAGCGTTATAACAATTGTGATTTAGAGTTTTATGAACTAAAAGAATGAACCTGATTTGATTTCTGATTTTCGTATAAGCGTATAATAAATGTGAAAAAATTTTACTGAGTTTTCAATGTGTTGTGACTATTCTAGCATGCCACCCTTGTGGGATTCGCACTTGGACATCACTCAAGATGTTGGATACGTGTCTTGCGAGAGTGGGGTGCTACATTTTGGTATCAGAGCCCAAAATTAGTATCTTACATGGGTGTTTTTTGAAATATGTGTCAAGTTACATGCATTTTAGTCATGTTATAGCAGATAGTAGCAACTAATCCCTAGTTGAGTCGCATATGTATGAGTCACACACATGAGTATATATTAAGAGTTTGAGTTGATAGAATTAGTGAGAAGAGTGATGCTTTTTCAAAACGTGAGAAAATGAAAGTTGTGAACAATTAGAAATGGGAAATAGTACATAGTTTGATATGATAAATAATGATTCAATGCAATTGTATTAGAGGATGTATTATTGAATTTGACACCAATATTGTACCATGGTGATATATTCCTGAAAGTGATAAAGATGTAAATGTATTGTCATAGATTGTTTGAGGAAAATAGGAATATAAGTAGAAATGATCATATTAAAGTGTACAAGTATAATGTAATGAAAACAAAAATTATTATGATCTTAAGAAGATGAATTATTATGATCTTAAGAAGATGAATTTGGAACTAAAATGGTTGTTTTATTAATGAGACAAGAATTACAATCCACTGTAAAAAGATATTAGAGGAAATGAAACCAGAATTTCACAATGATTATGCATCAGTAATTCTGAATTGATTGAGGATATACATATGGGAGATGAAATAAATGACAATAGGAAGATGAGATAGAAACGAGATAAAGAAAAGATGATGAATTAAATGAGAAGAGTTAATGCACCTAATATGATAGTTGAATCATTATAACATGATGTAACACTAGAAGAGGTAAATTATGAAGAATTGGAGTAAAGTTGATGGTAGTATGTGTTAATGTAAGGAAGCCCCAATCGTGGTAAGGATAAAGAGAGAAATATTATCTAAGATCAATTCAGATCAAAGTGTTACTATTGTAAGATGTAAATTGCAGAATTGTCGGAAATAAATCTCTGGATAGAACGGGATGACTTTGAAGATGCATACCTAGGAATATGCAACAATAATCATGTATACTACCTCATCGAGTTTTGGTAAATTGAATATTGTAAGAAATGATTAAAAAAGGTGATCTCATTGAGGCACTAAGAATGTCTGATAAGCAATAATGGAAACAGTGGTTTGATAAAGGTTACATGAACAGTGTAGATGATAGGAACAAGAAATCTTCTTTTAAAGGAGAATTTCATCGAATTAGATCAAGTAGACCGGATAGTTTATTCTTAAGAATGATCAATGAAGGAATAAATCAAAAATGATATTGGAGTCATAATACTAATAGAGACTCAAGCATAAGAGGTAGAATATGCTACTAAGAGTATATGCATTTTGTTAATGTAAAGTATCCAACTAAGTGATGGATTCTTGAATTTGAGGTGACATTGAGTATAAGAAATACAAATCAGATCTGATGAATGTGTTACCAACACAGGAAATTAAGATTTCAAATAAATTGAAATGTGTGGAGACATTAGTATGAATGAACAGATATTAGAAAAAGTCAATGTGAAATCAGAGGAAATCTAATGAATGGAGAAAATCATTCTAGAAAAGAAGTCAATTGGAAAACCAAAAATAACATGAGATAATATTACCTCATAGAGGAATTAGTTACTTAAGAAATTATGAGAACTAATCATGGGCACAAAGAGTTTTAACTATATTTGTTGAATTAACAAATTGCCCCTTATAGTATTATGATATTAAAGATTAAAGCGATCCAAGCAGAATTTGATCAATTAGTGAATATGATCATAGATGATATTATGAGTGTATATAAAAATTAAAGAGAATATTTTTTAACACTTGAGGTAAATCTTACATACCATGAAGGTAGAAACAATTATACACCAAGTTTAATGAGAGTGAATCTTAGCTTGATCAAATAAATTGTGGGTTGTTTAATATCTGAACATAGCATGTTAGGAGACCTAAGAAAATAAAGGTAATTATTAAGTGAAAACCCTAAGTAATATATACGGAGAATTTTGAGGAATTATAACACTGATATTAATTATATCATTTGGATTTGGAGATTTTGTAGTATACAATGATGTTTGTATAAGAGATTAGGATAAAATATAATGTAGCATAATGAAGTGATTTCATATGTGTGGAAACAATTAAATATTCAAGTCTCATGAGTTGATTATTTGATATATGAAATTGCAACTTACTACCATTGTAATTGCTTGAAAGTTTGGTGGCATTATATATATACAGAAACATTTCAAAAATTATAGAGATCATTAAAGTTTAAGGTAATTATTGAGTTTGAAAGAATTGAAAATGAGACTGAGAAAATGGATAGAGTTACTAGAAGATTATGATGTACAAATGAGTATTTCCCAGTAGAGCTAATGTTGTAATCTGATGCATTGAACAGAAAATTCAATAATAGTGTATTACAAATTTAGATATTGAGATTACCAAACTAGTGCAATGAAGAGCATAGGATGTTGAGTTGAATTTTGGGCAAATCAAAGTACTATTAGCTATTGAATTTAAGATCAGTCCCACAAGAAAAAATTAACCAAGCCCAAATTGAGGATTCAAAAATTGTGATTCTTAATGAGGAATTGAAAACGAATCTGAATTTTGAGTTCGAATAGGAAAAATGTTTCTTTGTGATTGAAATGAGAAGGATGTGTACTTGATAAAGATGAGTGGGCAAAGATGATATTAGAGAAAGCATATGTAACAACCTAAGCTATACATCCTAATAGGAATACGTTGAAATAGTACTTAACTGATAAGGATGTAGAAACAAGTAACTGAATGCTTAAATTGCCAACAATCCTAACTGTTGGAGATATGCTTAAAGCTTATATTTTTGGAGTTCATAGGAATATGAGATCAATGTATAGTTCTAATTGACTTTAAGCATATCAATCATTATCACAGTGATGTCATTAGAATACTATATGAGTCGTTATATGATAAAAAGAGTCGTTCACCCTTACATTGAAATGAAGAGAGCCTAAAAATGGTTGAAGGTCAGAATTGATTCGAGATATTGTTGATGAATGAAATGAATTTATAATAGAAATTAAGTGGCTTATGAAAGACAAATGAATTTTGGTGGATCAACATCGAAGTTATGGAGTATAGTGAGACAGACCTAAGAGTTAAGTGTATTAACATCGGAAAAAAATGAAATGCTTCCGAGGATATCACCTTGGCAAGATGTGATCAGATTAGGAAAAAGGATAAACTAAGCTCGAATTGTATTGGTCCACATGAAGTTATTGAGAGCATAAGACTAGTAACTTATGAGTTGTATTATCAATAAAGATGTCTCATAATTATAATGTGTGATATGTGAGTATGTTAAGAAATAGTGATATGATCTGACAAAGATGTATTGTGGGCTTACGAAGTGAAAATTTTTTAGTAACATGAATTATTGAGGAAACAGTTAAGATAGTATAATATTTGAAGAAATAATTAGAGCATTGACTGATTACATTGAATATGGTCAATTGGAAAAAATTATTCGGGTGCTAAAGTTATATGGGAAACAGAGGAATATATGAGGAAACATACCCCTGCCTCTTTGAGCAGTCAGATAAGAATTTCAAGGACAAGGGGGAGAAATGTAACATCCCGTCCTCATATTAAAAGTTAGAACCGAAAAACGATACATGGGAGGTCAATGAGAGATTAAGAAAATTACCTCTTTCATGCTCATGCATATTGTTAGCATACACGCACATAAATTTGAATATTTTGCACACATTTAAAAAGACTGTACATGCATTCATTGACATTTCGGGTATAATTGAATTGTGATGTGATATTATTGAGAATTGTTAATTTGTTGTATTGGAAAATTAATTAGTGAGTGTATTTGTTAATTTTGAATTTTGATGAATTTTAGGAATAATTTTCGAAAATGTTGGCTATTATTGCACTAGAAAAAATGCCCCCAAGTAAATTTTTGAAACGAAATAGAAATAAAGGTTTAATGATATTGAAGAAATTTCATTGATGACTTTAGAATTTTTGAGAAAATGATATTGAAAATTGGGAGACAATTATAATAAAAATATGGGAGTTATGGAACTAGTTCAATAAGAACTTAGTTAGAGCCTTAAATGTTAGATAAGTGACAAGTGTCACTTATCTAGTTCAATTTTTAGCATACAAAAACTTTGAAAGACCAAGTCACGCTTTTCTTAACTTTGAAAGACCAGGTACTATTCCTGTCTTAAAAATTTCTTCTTCGTGGTTATCTTCTTCGAGCTTGTTCCTTTACACAGAGTTTTCCATCAAACCTTCACCAAAGAAAGATCTTGCTTTCATCTACCTTTTCTACTCCCTACTTCGGTTTTCTTTCTTTTTCCTCAAGAAAAACCGAAACTTGCCAACCCCTACAATGGTGTACATGAGTTGCATGAAAGTTAGGGCTTCTTCATATTTGAAGATTTTGGAGCTATATCAAGTAAGTATTGTGTAAATCTTTTAGAGTTATAGTTTTATCAAACAAAAATGGTGATTTATTAGCATGTCATGAATTAGAGAAAATTGGACATTTCTCTTGTTCATTGTGAATATAGTATGAAAATATGGATTGTTGATTTTTCAGATTTAATGATCATTGCGTTATAAGTTAGTGTAGAAATGATTTTTAGAGTTGATAGATCATAGAAAACGTGCATATCTAGGTGCAGAAACGTTTTGAAGAAAACAGAAGTAATGACTATGTTTTCACACACACACACACACACATATATATATGTGTGCATATACGTGAGTTTTGAGCATTATTAGAGATGAACAAAAGAACAAATTTAGAGTTGAAGAATAGTTGTATGGTGATGTTAGAGATGTGAATGAATGATTAAAATGATATTTAGAAAGCAATGGGCGAATGCAGGAAAAAAAATGAAAGATGTAGTAAAAAAAATAAGAAAACGCAGAGAAGGAAAGAAATGCATAAATGGTCATTTCCTGTTTTGATGATCTTATTTAAGCATGGACTTTGGATACTTGTTTATGAATGTTAGAGTATAATGAGAATTGAAAAAAATGAAGAGAAAATGGAGGTTGAAATAAGTTAGAAATGGTTTAAGTGAAAGAAAAGAAGAAGAAGAGAAGAAGAGAAAACAGTAGGTTTGGAAGGAGAAGAAAAATCGCGATAATGTTTTTGGAAGAGAGGATAAGAAAGCGCGATTGTGTTGACTTTCCTCTTTTGGCTGAAGACAGCATGATCGAGACTTTGTAAGTCGATAGATGCACAATCGCGACTTCTTTGTTTGGAAAAATATTGAACATCCTTCAGCATTTTGACAAAATCTCTTTTGTCCAACCTCCAAATGACATGAAACTTAAACCATTAAATTCGTAACACATTTCTTTACATCTCCACCAAAAATATTAGCCCTCTGAAATCAATTGAGGGAGATTAAATGATAATATTGAGATGGGAATGATGAAGGTAAAAATGTGGTTTGAAATTTTCATGATTAAACTGTATTGATCTAAGAACATTTTCACAAAATTGTCTTCATAAGTTGTAGATCTTTCTATTATCCTTTTAATAATATAAAGTTTGAAATTTTTAGACTCCTGGATTGAAAGTTATGGGGGTTCGAAGTGAGGGTGAGCAACTGGGAAGTCGCGATTACGACGAAGCGTGATCGCGACTCCCTCTTGTTTTTCTTCTCTCACGCTTGTGACTCTCCCTCACACCTGTGATTTTTCATTTCTCACACCCGTGGATTTTCTCTCTCATGCCTGTGAGAGTCGATTGTTGGACCAGCGTGATTTTAATTGTCATATCGTGACACTGTGCTCTCTAATCCCTAAAGCATTATGCAATCTTGCTTCTTTCGATCATAACTTCTTCTCTAAACCTCCAAATGACTTGATTCTTGAACCAATAGATTCATAACACATCATTAAACCTATCCATAAAAATTGGTAGCATTCTAAATTGATTTGAAAAAGTCTAGTTGAATGAAAGAGAGGGAATCTGTTGGAATAGTATGAACTGAAATATTTTACTGAACATACTTCGGTATTTTAACAAGATCGTGTTCTATAATTATCCAAATGAGATTATTTTTTATTTTTAGTAAACTAGAGACATAAGGATACAAATTATATGGAGAAGTCCAATTTTTATTCATTTTCTAACAGTTTCAATTTCTTGATGGAAGTTGAGTATAGTGTACTGTTTCAGTATAAGAATAGTCCAAAAATGTATGAGGTATAACTTTCGGTTACTGAACTAAATTGAACGATTTTTGTGTCATTATAAACTTAAGATAATGGGGAACATTTTTCTAGAAGAAGGTGTTGCCAAATTACTTCATTTTCCTAGTCAAAATGTTCATAGAAAATAGACCCGAAGGTTTGGAATTTTAGGAGATGATATATGAAGAAATGAGAGTTTGGATAATGTTTGATCTTTTAATGTTGGAATAACATTAGTGAATGAATTGTTGTTATCAAAGTACCAAAGTTATCAATTTAATGGGAATAAAGATATTCATATTATTGTAGTTGTGATTCAAAGAAAAGGAGTAATGGGTATCAAATTAAAGCAAATGAGAAATTGTTATTGTGAGAGCAAATAATGCTAAGAATGAAATGATGAGTAATTGAGTTATAAATGTGAATGTGGATATAGTTTGAAATCTGATAAGATATTCAGGATTGTCATTGAGCATGCATCGTACTTATTCTGTAAACACATTTGTGCATAAATGAATGCTTATATTTGTGCAAAGTTATTAATGGGTATACGTGTGCAATATGTATATTGCATAATTTGGATGTGTAGGATAAACATCCGCATTCAGACGTTTCCATATCATGGAAGCTATTGCTAATCTGAATCATACCATGAGTCGACCTAGATGGTCTCATTCACTGTTTGTTATGTTTTAAATTTCTGCATTGAATTATTGTCAATATGATTGATGCGAATGTGTTGATTGGGGACAATATATGTCCAAGGAGTTTGACAAATGTGAGAACAATGAAATGCTCCTTGAATGTGAATTTGATTGAAATAAGTGTACATAACTTGACTGTTAAATGCCGGACCACGGTCAAATGATAAATGCGTTCTGAATGTGAATATGCATCTAAACGAAAAAGTGATTCTCAATTTAAATGTTGAATTTCGAACTGAGGCCCGATGACATGTGAAAGTGACTGATTGATCATAAGTGATTGATGCATTCCATTCCATGAATGCATGAAACATAAAGGTAGTTGTGACCGAAGTTGCCAATGAAAAAGAGCTTAAAGCTCGATATGTGATAAGAGCGTCAGGCTTAATTGTGAATGTACTCGGTATCCACTAAGGGATATGGGACATTATTTGATACAGCTCGATATCCATAAGGGATATGGGCCAGCTCGGTATCCATTAAGGTATATGGGCCAGTGAAAAAGGTGCTCAGTCACAACAAAGTAACAAATTGAAAGTGAGTCTCATGTGCACTGCATATGCATGATATGAATGAAGGTAAAATGTGAAAAGATTGATGAAGTGTATGTGCTTCAATATGATTATTAAATAAATGATGTGAATTATGTGTTATGTGACTTAGTGAGCCATCGAGGATGGTCACTCATTGATTTCGCAAAACTCACCTAAACTTTGTAATATTTTTCAGGCTTAGAAGAGTTACCCGTTAGGCTAACAGGAGTACAGGCACTACATTTGAGTAAGAGGTAAAGGTTGGGATCAGTTTGCGTCTGCATTTATATTTTCTTATTTTGGTATAAAATTATATATTCCACAATTTTTGTACAATATGTATTCAAATATTTGTGTACATAATAACTGGTGAAATTTGGAAATGTTTTGTAAAAGAGATTGATCAAAGCGTAATGACGATTGTGATTTAGAGTTTTATGAACTAAAAGTATGAATCTGATTTGATTTCTGATTTCTGCATAAGCATATAATAAATGTGAAAATTTTGTACTGAGTTTTCAATGTGTTATGACTATTCTAACATGCTACCCTTGCAGGATTCGCACTTGGACATCACTCAGGATGTCGGGTACATATCTTGCGAGGGTGCTACATGAATAGAGTGTGCAGGACATTCCTATGGTTAGGAAATTCCTGAATGTGTTTCCCACTAAGCTACATGGCTTACCACCAGATCGACAAAAAGAGTTTACGATTGATTTGGTTTCAAGTACTGCTCATATATCTATTCCTCCATGTAGAATGGCACCTATGGAAATAAAGGAGTTCAAGGCTCAGTTATAGGAGTTGCTGGAAAAGGGATTTATTAGACCCAGTGTGTCACCATGGGAAGCTTCGACCTTATTTGTGAAGAAAAAAGACGAAACTTTGAGATTGTGCATCGATTATAGGCAACTAAATCGGGTAACAGTGAAGAATAAGTACCCATTGCCTAGAATAGATGATTTGCTTGATCAGTTGTAAAGAGCTGAAGTGTTCACTAAGTTGGATTTGGGATCTAGGGACTGTCAATTGAAGATAACAGAGGCTGATGTACCGAAAAGTGCTTTCGGGAGAAGGTGTGGGCATTTTAAGTTCTTAGTAATTCCGTTTGAGTTAATTAATGCCCTAAATACATTTATGGCTTTGATGAATAAGGTGTTCAACCTTACCTGGATCGGTTTGTAATAGTGTTTATTGATGATATCCTAGTGTACTCAAAGAGCAAAGAAGAACATGCTGAGCATCCGAGACTGATTTTACAGATTATGAGGGAAAAACAACTGTATGTCAAATTCAGTAAGTATGAATTTTGGCTAGACCAAGTAGTATTTTTGGGTCATATAGTGACTAGACAAGGCATACAAGTGGATTCGAAAAAGATAGAGGCAGTAATAAAGTGGGAAGCTCTGAAAATTGTATCAGAAATTTAGAGTTTCTTATGATTGGCCGGATATTACCGGAGGTTTGTTGAGGGGTTCTCGTTGATCTCAACCCCTCTGACTAAGCTTTTGAGGAAGAATGTAGTTTTCAGATGGAATGACAATTGATAGAAGAGTTTTGAGGACTTGAAGCATTAGTTGACTACAGCACCAGTGTTAACTATTCCAACGGGAACTGAAGGTTATGTAGTATACAAAGATGCTTCACATCAAGGATTGGGATGTGTGTTGATGCAATATGGCAAGGTGATAGCCTATGCATCGAGACAATTAAGGTTTCACAAGATAAATTATCTGGTACGTAATTTAGAGCTTACTGCAGTTGTTTTTACTCTAAAGATATGGAGACATTATTTACATGGAGAGACATTCTAGATATACATTGATCATAAGAGTTTGAGGTATCTATTGAGTCAGAAAGAATTGAGTATGAGATAGAGGAGATGGATAGAGTTATTAAAAGACTATGACTATACAATTGAGTTCATCTAGGAAACGCTAATATCGTGGCTGATGCTTTGAGTAGATAGTCGAATAGCAGTGTAGCTCATATTCAAATATCGAGGTTATCGAGCTTAATTCAGTTGAGAGCTCTAAATGTGGAGTTGAATATGGAGAAGAATGAGGTATTAATTGCTACTTAAAGCTGAGGTCGATGTTGTATGATATAATTAGAAAGGTACAAAATAAAGATCCCGATATGGTAAAGCTTATCGAGAGAGTAATAAGGAAACTGAATTCTGAGTTTGAACTGAGAGATGAGACCTTGTGGTTAAAACAGCAACTATGTGGGCCTAATGTGGATAATTTAGGAAAATAAATTCTAGAGGAAACTCATGTGGCCACTTATGCTATACATCCTAGTATTTCTAAGATGTATAACACAATGAAGTAACATTTCTGGTGGCCCGGAATGAAGAAGCAAATAGCAGAGTATATTGTTAAGTATATAACATGCCAAAAGGTTAAGGCTGAGCATCAGGCTTCGATTGTAAAGCTACAACGTACATATTGTTTAAGAAATGAAATAAGAAAATTTGTTTTTTGTAACTATTGTGTCTTTCTTTACGATGCCTTATAAAAGAATATGAGTGCTCTAGCATGCCACCCTTATGGGGTACGTATTCAAATATCACTTAGGATGTCAGGTACGTGTCTTACAAGAGTGGGCTATAATATATCCTTTTATCAAAATTCAAATTGTAAATGGAGAAGATACTTGGTTCTAGTTTGATAACTTAGCTTCTCAATGTCCACTGATCAAGAGAGGAACCTATTAATACTAACTCCTAGAATGCCAATTCACACTAGTGTTTCTGATGATATTACACAAAATGCTTGGCTAGTTATAGGAAGGGGAGTTAATATCCCAGCTACTTGCCTAACTCCTCTATTATGAACAAAGCCATCTAGATTATCAACAAGAATGGCGATTCCTCCAACTCTTTTTGCTTAAAACCTATTAGACACCAAGTTTCTACTATCCCTTGGTATAACATCGTATAGAAAGGCTTATTAATACCAAAAGCATCCTCTGTCACCTAGCTGTCTGCTAGAGGGAGATTGAAAACCAAGGATAGACTTAAGGGCATCAATGACCAGATATGTGTCTTATGCAATATAATTCCTGAACTATAAGTCATCTTTTCTTCCAGTGCAACTTCACAACTATAATATAGGAAAAAATGCAACACAACATGAACTTGGTTTGTCCTGTAATTGATTGGGAAAGTGTTCTAGTCTAAATTGAAAATTAATATAAAAAGAATGGGAAAAGGTGAAAAATGCTTAAGCCTTTACTTGAACAGCTCTGTTTATTCTATATGGAATGAAAGAAACCAAAAAATGTTTAAGAATACTCAAACTTAGAAACATACAATCACTCATGAAACCTGCTTTTAGATTAAAGAAATACTTATTGCACACCAAGTCACTAAAGACTTGAGCTATACTCTCAAAAGATGGAACCTAAAGTAACCTCTGCTATTACATTTCTAGTAGTCATAAAAATGATAGGTTGTACTTTTACTTGTCTTTTATCTCATCTTTGCTAATTTAGCCTTAGAAACTAATTTTTGTTACCTTTCAAGACTTATCAATTAATGCATTATCTTTTTAAAAAGCAATGTACATTATCTTACAAAAGAACCTACTTACTTACTTCTTGACTAGCTTTAGAAGTATATCTAATTTAAGTAAAGGTTTCACAAATGTAGTTTGAATCTCAATTCTAAGGACTTTTTAGTTATGATCCCTTAAGGTAGAGCTGTCAATCTAAGCTTGGTATAGAAATTGCTTAAGTTAGCATTGATCTCCACTCTTATATCACTAAAAATCTTTCCATTCCTTTCCTTCCATATGTGACTGATAAACAATCCAACACCAATCCTAAAGGGCTCACCCATTCCTTTTATGTTGACATTTGAGACCTAGGTGAGAAATGTAAGCCATTCCTATTTAAGCATTAGAGAATATAAAGTGTGAGTAGGTTGTTCCATAGTCTTGAGGAGAAATCACATTTAAAGAACAAATGATTATGTGATTTCTGGCCATCTCCACACAGGGCACAGTCTAGGGTATGAATTTTAGTCTATCCCTGGTACCTAATATTTTAAAATCAACTAGCCAAAACATAAAATTGTGTGTGAGAGGAATGTTACTGTCCCATACTAATCCATAGTAAGAACTTCTTTCAAGGTTTCCTAATAATATCTTCTTACATGAGGCAGTAAAAAAACCAGTGATTTATCTCGACATCATTACACACTATCAAGAGTGGAGAGATCAAGTATGTACCTTTCATATTTTGAATTATAATATAGAAACCTCTTGTTGACAACAATGGCCAACACTAGTCCTTATTCATTATAAGTGAATATGCTTTCACGTTAATAGGGACTATGAATTTTAGCACATAATAATATCTAAGCATATATAATGAGCCAAAATAGTTCCAATTATAAAACCAAAAGTTAGTGTTTACCCCATTACAAATTTTGTGTTTGATCTATGCCTACATGAAATTTATAATGTGCAAGATATACTAAAAATTACATGACTGACTTAGTTTAGGTTTGACAA
Organism: Erythroxylum areolatum; assembly: GCA_024520975.1. NCBI lineage: Eukaryota > Viridiplantae > Streptophyta > Magnoliopsida > Malpighiales > Erythroxylaceae > Erythroxylum > Erythroxylum areolatum. The sequence goes on along the minus strand of JANIJH010000005.1, from coordinate 25,100,140 downwards.
TCTATATACTCTCACTCTTTAAGCCATACATACAGATCCACTTCACCCCTAGGTTTTCCTTCTCCATGCATATAGTCTAGTCATACATAGGGATCCACTTCACCTGTAGGTTTTCCTTCTCCATGCGTATAGTTTATAGCCTCTTTACTATTAGGACCTTAGACAGTTTGTAAGTTACAACTAATTCAAGCCCTCCATGCTATTTTGGGAGGCATATTTTACTCTATTTAACACTTGGGTTTTCCTTCTATTGTTAAGCCACTTTATACAAATTTCATAATTAACCTATCAATTTTATTTAACATACTCTTTGATAGATAAGGAGTGAGCACCAATCACTATAAAGGTTACGAAGTACAAATATTTTTAACTATAGTCTTACACCATAAGAAAGGAATCTATTACACCATAAATGCACCCTCTTTTCCATAGTGGAATTGGAGGAGTAAGATCTGATATTAACTTGATATTTATAGGTCTATTAAGGTGCCAACTCTTATTGTGCAACTTATCACAAATAATTTGATTCAATCTCTCAAATTCTTATCAAGTATAAGCACGACAAATACTACTAAGCATTAATATATTAAATTCAACAAGGTAAAGTTATACAAAACAATTCAAGAATAAACCCTAATATAGATCTAGAAATCTATAATCATGTTCAAAACACAACTAATCAAAATTAACATTCATGAAAATGAAATAGATAAAGAGAAAAGAAAGAAAACAACTTGAAGTTTGATTTAGAACTTCTAGAAAGTTGGAGTTGATCTTGATGTTTTCAGTTTTGATCTCCTTTTTGTGATGTGTAGCCTTTTATTTTGAGTTTTTCTTTTTTTATACTCTCGGGTCTTCTTGGATTCTTTTTAGGATATTTCCATTTGTTTTGGTTCCAAAAGTAGCCCTGAAATGTTTAAAATACAAAAATATCACAAATTGGAAATTGTCAGTGCATGATCATGCATAACCAACCCACCTCTCTAGCATGATCGTGTATGGGGATGCATGATCATGCGAGAGGGTTTATCCCAATGCACAACCGAGCATGTTCTTATTCTTCAACTCTTTTTTCATCTTTTCTTCATTTTTTTCTTGTTTTCACTCACTAACAACTACATCAAACACCATTGAAACATAATATTAAGATCAAATCGTTACTCTAAAACAATCAAACAATTAAAAAGTATAAAAATATAAAAATACCAACAAGAACAAATAGGATTATCATCAAAGAAAACACACTAAAACATCTAAAAACACATATTATAATATACACCTGTCATCATCCATCACCTTTTGCGAGATTCAAGATGAGTTCACTATTGCTCCATACTTGTCCTTGAGGGGGACGTAAGACTTGAAGATTTTGAAGAATAGTCCCCATAATTTTAGTGATTTCATATTATTTTCTTATATATTTATGATTATTCTCTTATATATTTTATGATGATAAGATAATGTAATTGTGATCATATAATTATTGATAGGATATTTTCTTTCTATTTTTATTCCTATCGAAACTATATAAATAGACTATATACGTTGTTCTCTTTTATCAATAAAAACACAACTTATACATTGATCTTTTAATATGCATATGTTGGCTTTGCAATATTATAAAGCAAACAGAGTTGAATTTTAACAATTAGTTTCAAAGCAAATTTACAATTTTGAGTTTTCAAATTGTTTCATGAAGAATATTTTCGAATTATGTGTTCTATTAATATCTCTGTAAATTTACTAAAATTGGATTTTGAAAACCAAAAGTATATAGTTTAACCAATCAAACTGTCATGTGTGCATTAAAAAAACTCCTTATATTCATTGCGATTATAATTTTTCTTTATATTGGCCAGCTACGTTTGTTAAGTTTTGCGTAACTATAAAGAAATAAAATACATTTAATAATAAGTTTAACTTTTAATTCAATGGTAAGGGATTTAGATCTAAAACTACATGTAATAATAAGTTTAACTTTTAATTCAATGGTAAGGGATTTAGATCTATACAAACATATTTTTAAAGTGTTGAAAAAAGTTTGAGACTTCAATCCAATCACATTAGCTAAAAAACAAAATACTAAATCTCTCAAGACTTGTTAGTTTCCATTTGGTTTTTGGTTTTACATTTCCGCTTTTAATTTCAATAAAACAAATCTGTATTTTTGAGTTTCTATTTATTGTTTTTGGTTTTAGTTTCTTCAAATTTTCAAAACTGAGAAAAAATATTTTTTGTTTTATGTTTCTATTTGTTTTGTTACAAACTTATTTATCATCAACGAAATATATATTATTTAATTATTTTTTATTATTTATTAATAAGAGTTATGATTAATATAATTATTTAATTTAATTTAATTTTTATAACTACTTTAAAATTTTATTTTAAAATAAAAAATATTTTAAATTTAATAATTATTTAATAAATGTACTTTAATTTTAAACTATCTCAAAATGTATAAATTCGAAATTAGATTTTTTTATTAATTAAAATAAATATTGTTTGATAAATAATTTTTTTCTTATTAAATTATTTGTTTTAATTAAATTTCATACATCTTTTATTAATAGTTATTAATAAATATTATATAAAATATTTTACTTAATTGATTATAAAATAATTTGTTTTAAAATTTTATCTAATATTTAATTTTTATCAATAATTATTTAATAAAAATAGCAATCAAAAATCGGGAAAAAATACAAATAAAATTAAACGATATTTTAAGTTTCCTAAAATTAAACTCCTACGGTAAATACTAGGAGTTGAGTAGGTGACAGATTTGGAGCAAATCCTTTTCTTCATTCAATTTTGACTTTGCGGCATACATTTCAAGGTTGTACACAACTTGTTAGCATTTTATTAATAAATTTATTTACTGTAGGACTTTATATAATATGACAAAATGACGAAGGGGCAAGCAGATCTACAAGACAATTGACTTGGGACTCATACTGAGTTCTTCTGCATTTGGACAGTTAGGTATGTTAATGTATCCAATTATTTTGATTGAAAGGTACAATACTGTTGTCGGACGACTTTCCATATCTAAAACGCTGCGATGCTGTGCCTAGTGTTCGGCAAAATTCAAAGAAATTGGCTCAATTTGCTTGGTCCTGCTCCACTACTTTCGATTGACGATTATTAATGCTCTGGTGTGGGGCGCTAGCATTATTTGATTGCTTACTTACCAAAGAGGTACTGATTCCTCGATTACGTCATATCAAGATTATTTTCATTATTGAACTACTATTCATATTTAAATAATATTTAAAGATTAACAAATATGATCGCAATTATGCTGATCATAAATTAAAAGCAATAATTTGCAAGCAAAGATAAAAGGAGTAATGTTGCAAATATCATATCGAATTTGGGATCGAGTTTGGTTCTTATACAGGACAATATTATTATCGGTCAAAATCAAAGACTATTTTGAATAATTTGTAAACTTATATAATGATTCTTGAATTTAATACATTTACAAAATAGTTAATTAATATAGTGCTATAATTTTTAGTTTCACTTCAATTTGATTTAATAAATTATAATAATAATTTAATGTATAATTATCTTTTCATTCTTATTAACATTACTTTTTTACATATTTCTAATATAAACTATATTCATAATTAATATAAAAACATAATTTAATTCTCATACAGATATAAAACTAAAAATAATATAAAGTTAAAATGTTGCAATTTGATTACATAAAAAAAAATTATATAACAAGAACAATATAGGTCCATAAGCATAACAACATGAGTTCCTACCAAGGAACACAACAAAGTAGAAGTAAAACTTGGAGAAAAATACTTACAGTTAAAAATTTTATCTTTATATTGCATATATAAATTTTAACATATTTACAAAATACAAGTGAAATTAAAATAAAAGAAAAAAAAACTATAACTTTATTGCATGACTTATCTACCAAAATCGCATTGACTTCAACTTAATTACTACAAAATTATCATCATTAAGAAAAGTCTTATCATCATCATCATTTAAGCTGAATTTACCGTATTACACGTCAATCCTTTTTCATCTAAGATTATCTCCTAAGTTATCCACGTCTATAAAACTTGGTTATTTTAAAACTTAATCTGCTAAAAAACGATATGATTAAGGCAAATTGGATTTATAGAATTATTTAGTCTATTAAGAGTACTACTAAATAAATTAAATTAAATTATTAAGAAATTATATGAATTATATTTAACTTAATAATAATAATAACATATCTTTCATAAAGCTTCAAGTTGTATCAAACAAATACCAGATCTTTTAATCTCTTATGCCAATCTTTTTTTTAATGAATGAATTCAAATATGCTCTAATTTCTTTTATACCTAGTTGCATTCACACATTGATTAAGAATTATAAATTTTTGCAATTATGAAACATCACCTCTGAATTGGTCCCTCTAAGCAACTAAAAGATTAAAAAAAAGTAATCTTATAAAAATAAAGTGATGATTTATTTTAAACAAATAACAAAAGTGAAGAAATGTATACTTAAATTTAAGTCTATGTCTTTGGCGTATTGAAATCGAGATCTCGAAATAACCATATGTATCCTCGTATGGATCCATTTTTTAGCTGAGGGGATCTTGCATTATCTTATGTAAACAATTATTTTGATAGCTAATTTCTCTATTAACTTTAGTTTTCTTTGTAAATTTTAGACAACATTTGGATTTAGAAATGTCCTAGCAGCAAACAATAAGAAGTACAATTATCTTTCTTCATCTTTCATTGATGACTGCAAGACAAGGTATGTATAAGGAATAGTTATTTTCATACTAGCCTTAATTATTTTCTTCGCCCTCTCTATGGAACGTAAAATTAACATAATATTGTCTTCTTTTCATTATTATCATACTAATCACCCTTTGTAAAGGCATAGAAACTTACATTTAAAAAAAACTTAACTTTAGGACTAAATTTTGTGACCTTTAAGTACAATCCTACAAAACTTCGTTCCATTATTAGTGCTAGCATGCTAAGATATAACTCAATTATCAATTGTAAACATTTGCCTCGATTCTTTTTTTCATTTAAACAAAACACTAAGGTGATAAGAAATTATTTGTAAATCTTGTAATAAATGGACAAAACAAATATCTACTACTGGTGAAATTCTTTCTCATCAAATTGAGAGCTCATGCAGGATTACAAATGAATTTAGATACTTTTCTTCCTCTCTATATTGTTTCATCAATGATAGGATAGTATATAACATCTTTTATATTTTTCAACATCAAGTTAATATAATATGTAGTACAAGGAGTCCAATGTGAAGAATTATATTTGCTTTGCAACCTCATCCCAGCTGCTATATTTGCTTTGCAACCTCATCCCAGCTGCTTTATAATCAACATCATTATCATAAATGAATTGTATAATACAACCTCATCAATTATCTCTAATAGAATATCAACATTACTTAAAAATTCAAATCTATCAACGGAAATCAAAAACATCTTTCCCTTAGAGGAATTAAAAAATTAAAAATGGGCCCTTTAGTAACATTTATATAAGATTGAACAGCCATAAACTGTCCAAGTCATTATTTTTCAATTAAATAACCTTTTATTTTACTAATATAACTATTTAGAAGATTATCTTTATAGTCATCAATTAAAGAAGTTTTATATCATGGACCATAAGAGGTAATAGCATCCACTATAGGCTAGTAATAATAAAACTTATCAGCATCAAATGACACACTTGCATTATACCACTATCTATCCATTATCATGTCCATATTTTGAACTGCTTTTTAAAATTGTATTGCACTATAAATTGATGGTTGAGTTATAGGAATTATCGATGGAGCCAAAAAGTTACACCCTTGTCTTTTTCTTTTTCTCATATTAGTTATACTAATCCCTTCTTATTAGGTAGGAATTTAACCTTTAATGCTATAAGTATCGTTCTCATCACTAAAAAAAATAAATTCTACTAATAATTTTGTAGTTTAGTCTTTGTCTTTTTTCTTTTTTATTTTGCTACTTTTAAAGCAAAGTTTTTATCTACTATTTTATAGCATGGCTTACATTTTTGCAAGGCTTCATATGACCTTTAATCCTAGCTAAATTTTTCTTTAACATAGTGATTCCCTCACCTTTCAAATATTTATTAAAACAAAAAAAATAGTATGCTTCTTTATACTAGGAACCAATCTCATGTGAACCCAAGTTAGATCACTATATCTTCCTAAAGAGGATAAGTTATCAGGACTACTTAAACTTTTCTCCATTTATCTATAAGAATAAACAAAGACATATATCAAAATTTAATTGATAACTTCATATCAAAATAAAGTGCTCTTCCAACTTAGTTTCATTATTAGCTACAATATGCCCAATGTAAGTACATTTACTGCTTAAAAATATGAAATGATCACTAAATTAGAATTGGATGCAGAGAAGTTTATTGAAAATATATAAACTCTAAGCTCATTTTACTAAGTTAGCATTTTTCTTTGAGTAATATTTATATTTGTATATGTTTGACCTTGAGAAAAATAAGAACGAACTTAAATAAGTAAGTCTAATACTATTGGATCATTTACCTAAACAAAAAAGAGTTGATTATATTTAACAATTTAAATGTTCTATAAACAAGTAATAGTAAAATAATAATTTATTATTCATATTTCATAAGCGATGTTAGTAATTAGATTTTAGCTTAAACTAATCTCATTACATCATTTACACAATAAATAATTTGGCCAAACTATTTGTATCTTATTCTTCTTTTAAGCTTTTTTACATCTATGTGAAGCCATAAATAAGATAGAAACAAAGAATTAACAAATCTATAACTCTTAAGTTTTTATATAGAACTTGTGTTACCAAACAATACTTTATCCTTATTAATCTCATATGTACTAGACTATGTAAACCTTAAATTATTATAATGAAACAAAATTTGTTCAAAACCTCTAATGATTTACATACATAATCTTATAAATTTGTTATATTAGTTATCATATTTTTCTTTAATAAAAGGAATTAGTGAAAAATAATTGTCTAACTTTTCTTGTAATAGAATTGCAATTACATTGGCATTTCATTCAATAATCACAAAAGTAAAAATTTTCAACCCAAATGTATAATGATGGATTACACGTCACTACACTTTCACATGAAAGTATGCAATATGTTACCAAGATCTCAAATAACTCAAACAAGTTGTAAAAATAAAACAACTTAAATAAAGTCACAACCAAAAAGCTAGTAGCAATGAGAAGAGCTATAAGGGGCAAGTGTCAAGTGGCAATTGGAGATTAATAAACTAGCAAGATGATAGATGCTAAATAGACTACATTTCTAATCCCATTTTTAATTCATTTTGCTTGTTTATATGAGACTTTCTTTTCTTTTTTGGAACTTATCTTGTTTCTACTATGTTTTTAAGTCGTATTTGCCTTCATGGATAAAAACAACAAGAACTAGAGAAAATCAAGACAAAAGGAAAGAATTGAACCTATTTTGGTGGCTATATGTATAAGTCTATATAACCGTGTGACTGCCTATGTAAGTCTATGTGTAGATTCATGTGTAACTCTTTAAAATCATGTTTCTTTGTAATTTTCAAAGATTGAGGAACATGGTCATGTAAAAGGCCTTGTGAATAACCTTGTCCACTCTTAAAATCCTAAATTTGAGCTATAAATGCACAAAAATGGAGAGAAAATGAGGGAAGTCAAAGGGGTTCATAGGAGGCTCGTGAAAACACAAATTGATGTTCTAGAACGATAAAGAGAATGAAGAAAAAGCAAGGAAACATATTTGAGGTAGATTTTCATCAATCTAAAAATGATTTTATGAAGACGAAAAGGGATCTCATCATGATTCTCTTAAAAAAAACTCCTTTATTTTTGATTTTATGATTGTAAGTTAAACTTTTATTGATACTTCAAATAGATGAACCATAGGATAGACTTTATAGTGATTTTATTTTAACTTAATTCATTCTTTAGTTTCATTGAGATTCAGTTATGTGTTCATAATTCTTCTTGAATTAATATTACCAGTGTATTATTTCACTTATGACTTCATGCAATATAGATTAAGAAATCCTTTTGTGGATTTATCATAATTGAAGGAGTTGCAAGCAAACCTAGAGATAGGTCGACATAAATCCCCTTAATTTTGGTCAAACTACTAGTGACATTCACAAATCAATTAATGTAATCTTAGAGATTTTAACTAGAAAGATTTTTTAGTTAATCAACCAAGGATTAGTTGATAATAGTCTTGAGAAAGATATTAACATAAGATAGGAATTTTCATGGTTCAATGAACTAAAGATCAAACTGATTAGTGAAATCATGATTACACGAGAAATCCTAAAGAGAATTGAAAACTACGTACCAATATTTTCCTTGATTGTTTTTAGTTTATTTTTTATTTCAGTTAATTGATGTCGATCTATTTTATTTTATTATTTTAAGTTTGTAATTTATTTATCTTAAGCACCATAAAAGATGGTAAATATTAGTAATTTTAGTCCCTATGAGATCGACCCACAGTTACCAGTGCTATCTATAATAACACCATGCAATTATGGTTTAAAATATAAAATTACATATCAATTTTTTGGAATTGTTACTGAGGAGTAGAATATTAAGAAAAACTTATTTTTATTAATCTATTCATATTTTTCATTTTAGTTAGTTTTTATTTCTTTTCTTTTATATTTAATTTTTCTTATAACTTTCTTTATTAATCTTGTGTATGTTTCTTATTTTCAGGATTTAGGTAGTCATCATTATAGCCACAAAACAAAATGAAAGGATAGAGAAGATAATATTCTCAGGGGGACTATGGTATGTCATCGCTTATACCAGCATTGGAAGCTTGGAGTGAGAAGCATGGTGACATGTATTCGAACACTCAATCGATATCCATGGTATGTTGTGACACTTTCAGTGTTGATCACCCTAATCATAAATGTCAAGCGTCAAGAGCATCCAAATTGCATGGAAAACTAGCCTCAGGATACTTCACATAGGAATACTTATAATCCAAAATGGAGCAGTTATTACGACTATACATGGAATGATTATGCTTCATCTAGATTTCTAGAGCATAAACAACAACAGGTTAAAGAGCTTCTTAGAGATTTCCTCATGAAAGACATTGCTTTACAATAGGCCACCCCTTATAGACTCTAGGAGCCTATTGCTTCTTTTGAATACACCAAGTTAAACTTAAGAGATCATGTGAGTACATTAATTTTTCAAAGTACAAAGGAGACAGAGGCTAAATATAAAGGGAAATATGATTCAACAAAAGAAGGAAGAAGATTCAGCAAAGAAAATAAAGGTTAAAGAAAAAGAGGAAGTTGTTGTTCAAGAAGAGAAGGAAAAGAAGAAAGACGAAGCTAAAGAGGAGGATCCAAATGAGGAGGTTATTAAGGAATTATAAACATTCATCTTAAGTATAGAAGGCTCCTACTTCCCACCAAACAAACTATTAAAGACAATCAAAGATCTAAGGGGTTTTTATTCCTTACTATATTGACAACTTGTTACTAAAAAGGACATTAGTAGAGTTAATTGGCTTTATTATGTCCTTATTATCTTACAATAAGTGGTCTATTTATAGGCTACTGAACTTTTATATGGGAAATGAGTGGAAACAAACCATTAATTGTAGATCTAGTTTGAAAAAGGACTTGTTAAGAAGTCCAGTTATAACACTCATAAAGAAGTGCTAGTTATGAGGCAACTTAATAATTAGACATTTGTTTTGATTGAGTAGTTCATAGGATTCTCGATAGTTATTTTCTTTCGTAGTTTTAATTTTATAATCCTAATTTTGTTACTTAAGATTTGATAGAGTTCCACAAGTTATAAAGGCAACATCAACCCTTGCTTTAGAGTAGAAAAGATTTCACCACTAGTGTATGAATGTTGATAACACTAGACAATACTAGAAATCATTTTCAATCAAGCTATTATCCTCTATCCTTCATTATTCAAAATTTTTACTATTTTTACATGTTTTGTACATTAAGGAAAATTTACAACTTAAGTGTGGGAGAAGGACTTAGTTGTCGAACTTGTCAAACTTGTTATAATTAGCTTAATAATGAACAATTCATAGTTTTTTTAAATCAAGATAATTTATTATGAGTTTAGATGTGACTATGATTTGATTTGTTTAAGCAAATAGTTGTGAGTTTTGATGATCAAGTTGATTTCAATTTAGTTCATTATTTTTTAGAATGGATATTTGATTTTTTTTTGAAAAATTAAATGAAGTAATATATTGAAGGAGAGTATCAGAAAAGTTTTACAACTTAAGGAGTTATACTCCTATGTCAAAAGCCACAACTACGAATAGTAACCATATTCTTAACAAAGAACAACTTCATTTTTAGCTCCTTTCTCTTGCCACATGACATCGTTTGTATTTCGCTGAATGTTCTTGATTAAAGAGGAAAATTCCCTAATCCTCTTCATCTCGCTCTCCATCCTCTTCCACAATTAGGGTTAGTTTTTTCAATGGCAATGATGTCTCGTTCCACCACCAAACCTTATAGGTGAGACTCTTGTGTTTGAATCTTCCTTCTTTATGTCTTCTTCATCTGCTTACTAAATTCTTTTCACAAACTAGGTTTGACTAGTGAGATTCTCTCTATCACTGGATATCGCCTTCCTCAAAGAGCAAAGAGACGGATCACTTATCAGGTACCATGCTTTACCTTCTTGATCTAAGTTTTCTTTCTATTGTTGCATCTCCCTAAACTTATTTTCTACTCCTCATACTTCCCTTCTGTTTATCTATTTTGCCCTTGCATGCTCTTATTTTATTTCCCATAACTTCTTACACATTTAGAGAAGCTCAAACTCTCCTGTTACATACTTGATTAAGTGTTTCAGAAGAATGAGCTCTCTAGGTTCTAGAATTAAATCTGATGCAAAAACCTTTTTAGGTAATTGATTTCCACCAAATTGCCTAAGGTTTCTCTGTTTCCATACCCCGTATATACATATCCTTAAGGATAGGACATGAATATATATTTCAAGGTTCCTAGGGTTTGAGAGGTTCGATAACTTTTGTATTATCTCTGAGATTGAATTCCCTAGATTTAGGGTTAGGCATCTATTTGATATAGCTCCCCATACATAGCTGCAGTAAGGACATATGAAGAAGAGATGCTTTCTTGTTTCCATATGGATTTGACACAATAGGCATGTTCTGTCCATTTGCATATACAACATTCTGTCTGCTATATTTAGTCTATTTTGGACTACTATCCATGATATAAAGGAAACTTTTGGAGTTAGAACCTTGGACCAAATTACTCTATGTCATTCCACTTTTTGCTTCCTACTTCTTAGCATATCTTTAGTGGTACCATTGGTTAGTTTATATATAGGGTGATTCTGCCAATAAAAAGTATCCTGAGAGTATGGTTATGGTTAGTAGGATGGTTAAAGATGCCTTAATTGTTCTAGAAAGTTCCATCCCCCC
>JANIJH010000005.1:25047149-25072261 GCA_024520975.1 Erythroxylum areolatum | reverse complement strand
TGATTTATATAAAGCTTTGACTTATGAAATGGTGTATAAATTGTAAGTGAATTATGAGATTTGGATGAGGCTATTGATTATGGTATTGCACATGGATATGTTATATAAATTTTGTATGTTCAATTGAGATATAAGTATGGTTTGTATATGAAAAAATGTGAATGAACGTGTATTGGACATTGGATAGTGTGATTGTATGTGAATGTATTTGGATTGAGGAATGAGAAAAGAGAGAAAAGAAAAAGAAAAAAAATTATACCGATTTCTGATTGAGGTTAGTCTTAAGGTTTCCAACGCGACCATTTTGACGGTTTTCTAAGATATTTGTGCGGATGTCGGAATTTGTGTTTCAATTCGATTGGATCGTTTATTTGGTTTGTCTTCGAGCCAATTCGATTTGACTTCGTTTGTATGCTTTGCTTCCAAGTTGGCTTTCGATTCGTTAATGATTTGTTTCGCTTTGTGATCAATCGTTTTATCCGTTCCGCCTTCCGTTTTCGGGTTGGGGCGCCGGTCTCCTGATCGGGTCCCAACATTTTTATACATCATTTATGTTATAGTCCCTTTTATTTTGACTACTTTTGGTTATTCATGCAATTATCTCCATTTATCTACCTAGAGAAATGTCTGTAACTATCAATGCCAGCAAATTATTAAAGCATATAAATGTTGATTCCTGAAAGGTTGGATTCCCCATGTGGAATTATCCTATCTAGGATTTCTTAATTGTAGGCAACTTAGAAAAATAACTTTGTGGTTTAAATTTATAGTCATTTTCATCTCTTTAACTCTACTCACTGATGGTTCTTTAATTAGAGTTTTACTGGTTGTTACTTCCTTTAACTCTATTCATTGATAGTTCTTTAATTAGATTTTGAGGCATGATAAGCTGAAAATGTGTCGCTTATAACTCCCTTGTTTTTTATTGGTTTAATGTTGAAGTAAAGGAATTCCTTGAATATAAAGCTTCCTTATAATTATATGTCTCATAACCAAAATATACTATTTGGGTCCTTTTGTTGTGTACTTTGATAGAGTCATGCATTAAAGATTTTATGAATTAAGTGCTTAGATAGATCTAATTTAACATATAACCTAACAAATCTTCCATTTAATTATTTTGCAATTGCCTTATTAGCCATAACCATACACTTGAAACTATTCCTAGTTACATATAAGATTTTGTTATTATATAAACTTGGAAGGAGTCTTGACAATCTAACTCAAGCTTTAATTGACTTTGAAGGAAAAGCATCAAAGATGAACCAATGAATCCATTATTTAATGATAACTTAGTTTTCCCAATTCATCCAAAACCCTTTTGTTCAAAAGTAATACAATCTTTTATTTATTCAATATGGAATTAAAAAGTAATATAATATGATTATAACCATTGTAAAAGTATATTACAACCAATGATTCATTTCTTTTCCATTCTGCTTGTAAATCTATATAAAACTTGAAAACTCCAAGGATGAAGGAAACCTATCTTATTCCTTCCCTTTCGGCTTGTAAATCCTTGAAATAACTCGTGTTTATTGGATTTTTTTGTCTTTGTTTTTCAACTTCTCTAATATTATGGAAAACAATTATGAAGCATGGTTTCTCTTTCTTGAATTCAATTTTGGTATTTTAACATATAATCTTAATAAGCCACCTAGTGATGGAGATAAATATTCCACTTCGTGAAATGTTCTATATGAAACTTTGAATAGTCTCTGTAATATACATATGTTTTATTCTAAGTGACTACTTATTTAAGGATAACAATGTTATAAATGAATCATTGGTTATAATCTGTTTTTTGCTCTCTACAAAAATAAATTATAACCAATAATTAATGTAATGTTCCTTTTGGTTATAGTAATTTGAACTTTTTTTATTATTGAATTTGGCTATAATCCTTTCCCCTTCCTTACGAACAGGTATGTAATGGCTCAATTTAGTTATATAAAGTTGTTTTATTGAGGAAAGTTCATAGTAAAGCTTTATTTGAAATATGTTGATGGGCAAACAAATATTTTTGACAAAGTAGACCTCGATTATGTCAATTATAGGTAAATATGTGACATGAGGAAGGAGTTAGGATACCTTTAAGTTCATAAGGTATATTACAATGCACCTTATTCCAAATTTAGTATATCATTGAGACCTATTGAATTAAACCTAATATGTTTTAGGCTCATTAACCTTATGAAAATCCATCAAATGGTTTATGTTTGTGTAATCCATTTATTAGAGATCACAATCCTTGCTTCAGAGATATAACCTACAACTAGAGGAGGGGATACATATATTAAAGGTGAAGACGGAAGTTCTGATGTTAGGGTGGATTATGTTGATGATAAATATATTGATAGTGAAGAAGTTATTGAAGGAGTTAATAAAGAAACTAGTGAAGGAGTTGTTAAAAGATTTGATGAAGGAGTCAATAAAGGAGTTGGTGAAGAAGTTTATGAAGGAGTTGACGAAGGAGTTGGTAAAGGTGTTGATCAAGACTTAACAGGGACCAAGATGGGGGTTTTATACAATTTGATGTTCCTAATAACCATTAACTAGTTGAAACTAATTAAACTGATTATGGTGGTGATGAATACCTAATTAAAGAAGAGCCTAATGAGCCATTACGAAGACCAAGCAAAGTATTAGGCATAATCTATCTGATGTGGCCTTTCATTAGAGATTAGGGATAAAGTTTGGAAGAATGAAAGAACTTAAAGATTTTGTTATGGATTATATATTACGAACAAGGTAAATTTTCAGGTTCAAGAAGAGTGAAAACCATAGGATCAAAGTTGGGATTATTAAGGGATGCCTATGGGAGTTATACATTGGTTGTGAGAACCAAATTTGTTTTAAATTGAAAACATAAAATCCTAATCATATTTGTTCACTACCAGAAAACATAAATTGGTTTCAACTAAGTTCCTTATAAGACATTTTAGGGAAAGAATTGATGTGTCATGATTTTTTTCTTCATTTTTTTGATAGTTAAGTCCTCCATAATTCCCTTTTAATGTGTTCAAAGTCATCCTTTTTGTTTAATTTTTTAGGAAAGGAGTGAAGGAGCAATATCAGTTACAATCAAGGGAGAACCAAGAAAGTTAGGCTGGTAAATCATTTTAGATGATAGATTTAGGTCAGATTATTGGAATTAAGTTTAAAATCTGATGAAACGGCCTAGTGTGATCATAAGTGTGGGCACATTCAGTGAAAATTACAACTTCCAATTTTCAAAAGAAAAATGTGATAAAAGTTATTTGAACCTTATCTTGGTCGAATCTAGATGGAAATTAGTGAAGTTATGATTTGTGGGATTCAAAGAATCATAACAAAAAAATCCCCATATTAACAAACATAGGGGTAGGTTGGCTATAAATAGGGCCAAAAAGAAAGAGAAATTCATTCTAAGTTTTTCAACTCCACTTTCCAGCTAAAGTTTTCTTTTCCTTTCTTTAGTAGTCATTAGATTAGTTCACTAGATTTTAGGAATAGTTATGGTCATTGTTAGCTAATTTTCTTTATCTTGGTTGAAGGGAGTGGAAGCCTTTGGAACTTTAAAAATTGGGAGACAATTGGATCTTATTGTTAATGACCTATTTGGTTCAAGGAATGGAATAGATAAGGAATAAAATAGTTATTATTATGAATAGAATAGAATGGGTATTACTTTGTTTGGTTTAAGAAATGGAATAAATAAAGAATTTTTATGTCAATGTTTGATTTGAAAATATAAACTTGGAATGACAAAGGAATAACTAACAAAAAGACTAAAATATCCTTATTATTATTGTTGTTGTTGTTGTTGTTGTTGTTGTTGTTATTGTTATTATTGTTGTTGTTGCTGCTGTTATTGTTATTTTTATTTTTATTTTTATTTTTATTTTTATTTTTATTATTCTTATTTATTATTATTATTATTATTATTATTATTATTATTATTATTATAAATTTTCTACTTATTATTATTCTTATTATTATTAATTTTATCAATTAATTTTATTCTTATTTTTATTATTAAATTCCTTATTATTGTTAATTTTCTTCTTCTTCCATCATCATCATCATCATCATCATCATCATCATTATTATTATACAAAACTAATTTTCTTATTACCACGTTTATTATCATTATTATACAAAATTAATTTTCTTATTATTATTATTAGTATTGTTAAATTCCTTATTATTATTATTGTTATTATTATTGTTGTTGTTGTTGTTGTTGTTGTTGTTATTGTTATTATTATTAATGTTGTTGTTGCTGCTGTTGCTGTTGCTGTTGCTGTTGTTATTGTTGTTGTTGTTATTATCATCATCATCATCATCAACATCATCATCAACAATAACATTATTATTATTGTTATTTTTATTATTATTTTTATTATTATTAATTATTCTTATTATTATTTATTATTATTATAAATATTCTACTTATTATTATTCTTATTATTATTAATTTTATCAATTAATTTTATTGTTATTTTATTATTAAATTCCTTTTTATTATTAATTTTCTTCTATTATTATTATCATTATTATTATTATACAAAAATAATTTTCTTATTATTATTTATTGTTATCAATTTTCTACTTATTATTATTAATTTTATCAATTATTTTTATTTTTATTTTTATTTTTATTATTAAGAGAAGAAGTGAAAGAAGGATAAAGTTGTCTTGGATAAGAATAGTAATTCTTGGAATAGATAAAGATAGGTAGGGATTGGTATTAGCTATTCATCAAAGTTACAGAATACATATTCTTAATGATTAGTTGTTCTGTGTTTGTTTCTAACCAAACACAAGTTTAAGGAATAGAATAGGAATATGCTAGGAATAGGATAGCTATTCCGTTGAACCAAACAAACCATAAGTGTTTCATTAGTGGAAGCGTTATAATTGGATCTTATTATTATGTTTTTCATTCATACATGTATTGAATTTTTTTTTGTGCTTTTGTTTTTATGATTATTTTTATCAATTTCTAATATATGTAACTAGTTACTAATTAAAATGATCATCTGCTAGATTAAATGTTGAATACATTGCATCAAAAATTATCAACTTTTAGGAAAAATTTTCAAGTAAATTAAATGTAACCACAGATTTTGTGTTATCATGCTTCAGTGTCTTTCTTTTCTTAAAGCTATTGTTTAATTAAATTTTCGATTGTATCTAAGGTTGTTAAACAACAAGGGTTAAACGTGTTTTTGATTATCTAATCATAAGGAAAAATTTATTTAATATCACATCAAATATATGATGGATAAAATAACTTTTTTAATATCGATGATCATTCACAGTTTCAATTGTGGAAATGATCGTAAACCAAGGTTTGTTTTATTGATAATTCTCTTTTTATTATTTGCATAATCTAATTTATTTTCCCTATCACAAAATTTTATTTTTTTACAACCCCCATTATGTTAAATATCTCTTTCATAATGATTGATTAACTAGAATTTCTTATGGGATTGATTCCTACCTTCCTATAATAAATTTGTTTTGTTTTAGGAATTAGAATTGAATTTGGGTGTAGAAGATAACGTCACTAAGAATTCTTAAGAAGCCTAGTATCTCGATGGCTAAAATGGTTAAGGAGTACAAAAAGAAACTTTCTATATTTTTTAACTCAAGTATGTGTAGAGCAATAAAGAGGAGATTGAGAAAAGAGAGGGAAATTGATTTTATGAATGAATATACCAAGCTACAAGGATATGTAAGAAGTTAAAGATTAGTAATCTCAGTTCAACAGTGAAGTTATGACTGGCAAGGAATGAAAATACGTCTCAATTACATGTATAAAAAATTGCACTTATGCATATAATTGAAAAACTATAATAAGTTCATTTTTCCATACATTTTTACCTCTTTTTTTATAGTTCGAAAGGTTATACATTTGCCTTGATACTATGGAAAGATGATTGAGGCATTTTAGGCCAATTTTTGGTATTGATGGCTACTTTTGAACGTATAATTCTAAGGCCAGAATTATGATAATTGATGCTTGTTAAACACACCTAAAAATAAAACCTAGCTCTACACACTAAATTTGAAGTAGTGGTTAGTAGAGATCGTACCCACACAGAGAGAGTATGTGTGTGTGTGTGTGTGTGTTTGCAGCTTTTGTTATGAATGAATTGGTATTTAGGATATCGAGTGTTTGGTTAGATTCAATTAAGAAAACAAATTAAAATTGAACTAATGAAAACAAATTAAGTCAAATGGTGGAAAATGATAAGATTGATGAGTGAGATTAGAATCCAATTTTTGATTCAATCTCAGCCTACACACAAATAAACATAATTAATCATCATATTGTTCTTATACCTCTCTTAGAAATTATTAATTATAGATTAATAATAAGCTTTATTAACCTCAGTTTTCTCTTAGGTCATATTTAATCAAAATAAGTTATTTAATTAATTAAACCTAGCTATTAAATAACTTAGAATAAGCTCTCTAGATTTATCATGACAATTACACCATAAACTAGGAAAACATATTATTCTAGGAAACAACAACAAAAGCTATTGTGATTAACCTATTATATGTTATTCCTAATGATTCATAACCATTAGTTACCATAAATGAATCAAAGTTATAATGATTACATATTGTGATCTAGATTATGGCAATGAGTTCATATAAAAACAATCTATTAAAAGAGTTTAAATCATTCATAATTGAATACCCAAAACATTAAACAAAGAATAACACAAACAATTTCTAAAGGAGAGAACAACAATAAAAGATGAAGAGATGCCCAAATATGTTCTTCAACCTCAATTTCCCTTTAAAACCATAAAGAAGAAAGTGATATTCATATATCTCAAAGAGGTAAGTATTCTGCCCACTTTCGTGCTTTTAAAAACCTTCATCACTCGTTTGGCCATTAAATGTCCTTTTATAGCAATGATTAGGGTTCTAAAACATACATGATTAGTTACACGAGCATGAATCTAACCATGCATATAAAATTTCCCCCAAAATCATGTTTCCACACAGCCTCTTACATAATCGTGTAAGTACATACATGGCCATGTTTGTTGCAGGAAGTGCTAAAATGATCCTACACACTTCTAAAGAGCTACAGGGATTTCATTTCTTTCATTTTCTAATCCCATCTTTACCCTAATTCATCTTCTTCTTGTTTCATAAAGACAAATAAGTTTGAACATTAAGAGAATGGCTCCAAGGATTATATTTAGTCCATTTTAGTTCTTATGCTTCCACCTTATAGCTAAAACAAAATGTGAACGAAATTATCTTAAACACATCATAACATTAATCACTATTTATTAATGGTTAAATATCTAATCAATCAAGCATGCATCAATAATGAAGACACGTATAAATAGGAGAGATTTTATACGTACTTAGATGTCAGATATTACACCAACCAATATGAAGAAATTAGAGAAGAACAAAAAAGATGCAATGCACTAGAGAATAGTATGGAAAAGAGATAGGGCATACGAAGTATTAAAGGGTGATGGTAAATGTAATATAAGGACTGGTAGACACCAATCATGTAGTTTTTAAGAATGGGATCTATATGGATACCCTTGCAAATATGTTATAAGTGCTATCCATCATTCCAAACAAAAGGTGGAGGCATTTTGTAGATCTTTGCTACAAAAAGGCCTAATTCCTCATATTGTATAACAATGTGTTACAACCTGTTAGAGTGCAATCTTTGGGCCTACTATTGATGCAAAAGTGATAAAACCACCACAAAAAGAGTCATGCTAGGGAGAATAAAAATAGCTAGAAGGATAGGAGTAAATAAGCCTACAAAGTTTTTAAAAATCCAAACAAATTGTCTTAAAATGGACAAGTACAAAAATATAGAAAATGTAGCAATTTTGGTCATAACACCAAAAAAAGCAAGAACGAAGGCCCAACTTAACCTAGTCAAGAATCTTCACAGTTATAAAACCTTCTTTGATTATAAACCTTCTATTGCTTAATGTGTATTGCTTCATATATTAAACTCATATTATTATTTCTATCATATTATCAAGTCATCATCGAGGCATCTTTACAGGTATATAAACATTCAATTTTTTAAATCAACTTATCTTAGTTGTATTAATTGATGATTATGGTACATTTTATTAATATAGATTATCGATGCATGCATTACATTATACATAACTAATTTAAATGAATATTGTGAATGACATGTTTGTTTCTAGGTTGGTAGCTCTTCACATAACAGATGAAAGAAGTATGAAGATGTTTATCTGTTTATAATGAAGTTGTTATTTAAACCAAGGGGTCTACGCTTTAAGGATAATCTAGCATCACTTCCAATAATTACAAGTTGTAGCAAAGAAGAGAACATTATTGAATTAACCACAACATAAACAATCTTTCTAGTTAAGTGCAAATGAGGGAAGCAATATGGCATAGAATCAACCACATTAATATTTTCAAATATGTCAGGGTTAAAGTTTTTAGTGGATGTATTATTTCCATGGCATTGTATGTGTGCAAGGATGGATGGATGGTTGGATGTTATTGGTAATTTCATTTTGAATAATGATTGACTGCGATTAAGTCAATATTTAAACTTACTGCAAGTGTAAGGTGTGACTGTAACTAGCACATGCAAATACGGGTTGATCCTATGAAGGCTGGAATTACTAATAATTACCATTTTCTATTATCTAACCTATGAATAAAATTTTAGATTTTAATTAAAAATTGAACTAAATAAAAAAACCTAGAAATAAAAGAATTCTGAAATAAAACAGAGAAAATACTTAGAAAAATTAATATCAAATAATAGTGTCTAAGTGATGAATCCCCCTATAAATCATTAAATATTAACCCTTTTTATCACGCAATTATATTATTGATTATTGGTCTATGAAAATTCTCATCTTATATTAGTATCTTTCTTAAGACTATTAATAACTAATCCATCAATTGATTAACATAACTCCTTCTAGTTAAAACCCCTAGGATTGCTTTATTGATTTATGAATTCCGTTATTAGGTTTGAACTTAATCCAAAGGATTTATGTCAGCCTGTCTCTAGGTTTGCATGCAACTCCTTCTAATTATTGTAGATCTATTCATAAAAGATGATTTTTCAATCTCAGTCATATGAAGTCAAATCATACACTAATATTCGAATATATTAGAACAAGAATAAAACTTATAATTGAATTACAATAAATCAATCAATATAATTGCATTAAATAAAAAATCAAAACATATTATTATTATAAACTAGGGCTCATCACACCTAGACATTAAACAAGTTTAGTTACCCCCCATAGAAAACCAAATCAAAGATAAATTTGTAGAAAAGCTAATAAAAAAGAAATTATAATTCTAAATCTCTCTTTTTCCTCTATTAGATCTTCTTGCAAGTTTAGATTTGATTTTGTTATCTAATGGATCTCTTGACACATTCTTTGTGTTTACCTCGTCCCTTGATCAAAACTATCACCTCTAAATGTGTCTTATGAATTAAAATTTCTTCAAAACTTGACTCCTTTATGTTTGCCTCCACTCACTTCCTTTTATAGTAAAATTTAGGATTTTTGGGATATACATTGTCACTTACACGAGCATGTAGGAGATCGTGTATAATAAAAAACAACTAAATTCATGATTTCACTTGCGCACAGAGACTTACATGGGTGACATACATGATCATGTATATCAATATACATAGTCATGTAACTCTTCATGACTAGAACTAAAATTCTTAAATCTTCACACGTTTACAGAGACATACACACTCTCTACAAACAATCGTATAGGTTCTTATTTACTTCAAATCTTTATTCCATGTCACGATTTCATCTGAGTTCTTCGCCTTTTAGTCCATAAAGACAATTATGACATACAAATGCACTTAGAGTTAATTAAGTACCAAATATACAACAAAACTATGAAATAACAAGTAAAACATGTTAAATATGGGTGTACGTATAATAATAGTCAAATAAGCATATATCAAATAGATGTGTTATTGGCACGTTTATATATCAGCTACTTTTATATCTGCATTCCAACAATCATAAATATATTTTTCACTTTTGCATATGAATTCCAAATTTATATATGATATTGGTGTGTTTCCAACCACTGATTAATGAATTCCAAATGTATTCCCATTATGAGTTACAAAATATTATAGGTGTCAATAGAAGTTATAGTGCAAATAATAAGAAATGATGGAATAATGATTAAATTCAATATGTTATATTACAGGTATCAATAGAAGTTCTAGTGCATAATCTTATCATTATATTCGTTCTTTAGAATTCAAGTTTGAAACAAAAAATTGTAATTTAGTGTCATTTTCCCATAAAAATTATGATAATAACACTCACAATAAGCACAACAAACCCTATTACAATAATCACTAAAATAAAATTCAACTCATTTTTCTCTTTTGTTAAAAAAATAATGTCTTGCTTCGTTATCTTTATTTGCTCCTTAATTTTCGTTATTGTATTTGACTCAATTGTAGTTGTTTAAGCATCCTTCTTCAACATACACACTTCTTTCTTCAATTTATAAATCATGTTAACAACACTCTTTGTAAATTTCTTATCGTATCACTTAAAAAAAGCATATTTTCTAACCTAAAATAAAATTAAGTAACAAAATAAACATTATACATATTTATATCAACAGTTTTATGTTATTAATAAAAAATTACTGGATATTTTTGGGAATCCATATAATATCCTTCCTAGATTATAAGCACTCCATAAGGTTCTTATCAGGGCTTTTAAACCACAAAAACAAACACATTACCATCATTTAAATTTAATGTTGTGATAGTAGAATACATCAAGTCTATAGCTTTAGGACGTCACCGCAATTACCGCAGTATAATCACCAAAGCTTAAGTGCATATATGCGCTAACAAAGGAAAATAATAAGCCAACAATAAAATTTTATAACAATAGGTGATGATAGTTGCCTTTATATGTACAAGAACAATAACAAGCCAGTAAAAAATCTTACTGAAACACAAGATTTAGGTATTGCGTTTATAAATGTAACATAAAATTACATTATCATCATTACCATAATAATAATAATTAATAATTAATAATTAAGGAATTTTTGACAAACGAAGCTCCTCAGTCATGTTTTTAAGATTCAATTTCTCACCCACAATAGTACCAACAACTCCACCATCAAAGCAATTTTCACATCTAGACTTGCTCATTAGCCTTATCCGTATTAGAGTTCTAATAGGCAAGTTCTTTGGAACCTTTTCAAAGTAGAACGAAAACCCATTAATAAGCAAGCACTATAAGAAAAAACCCTTCTCCCTAAAACCACTGCATAGACTAACAATCTCAAGGCACATTATATCTAGGTGGCACATGAAAGACGTGAAACAATTGACACATTGTAAATTAGAACTTCAGTTACAAACTTTTCATCTTCTGTAGCTTTAAGAACAAAAATTAAGCAACCAAATAGAAGTAGTCTCTCTTAAAATTGATAATTCTAGTTCAAAGATGGCTACAAAAGAATTGTTACATGGACCAAAAATAACAAGGTTGCAATTAAGGACTAAGATTTGAATAATATTAAAGCACATCAAGTGTTAGAAACAATCGGAAACTAGTATTACAAATTCTAGTCATACCACTAGAGTGAGAAGAAAAGAAGCAACGAAACACAAAGCAGATAGATACTAAGGAACAACTACATAAGATAGAAGTCATGGAGAAGAAGATGCGAGAGTAAAGAATGAGGGAGCAGGCAAGCACGTACGGGAGGGAGAGGCAAAAAAATGTAGTGAAAAATTCCAAACAAATAACAGTGTGTAGAGAGTGCGAATTAGGGGGAGGGAAAGCAGGTTCTTCAATTAGGGATTTGGAGGAACCCCTAATCCCTAATTAATAACCTTGGTTTTGCTAATTAGAGAATTCACTAATTAGGTATTTTAAATATTTAATTAACCTAATTGGGGTTCAATAATTATTATTATAAGAAATCTTTTTAATTTTTTATAATGAATCCTACTTTGCCACTTATGTTATCTAATTATTAAAAAGTAATAAACAATTTTATGTTAGTGTTAATATGATATTTAATTAACCTGAAATTAACTCTGTCCAATTTTTCATTTACTTAAAATTTGTTCTGATCATTTTAAAAACA
Organism: Erythroxylum areolatum; assembly: GCA_024520975.1. Lineage (NCBI taxonomy): Eukaryota > Viridiplantae > Streptophyta > Magnoliopsida > Malpighiales > Erythroxylaceae > Erythroxylum > Erythroxylum areolatum. Next base: position 25,060,102 of record JANIJH010000005.1, on the reverse strand, counting down.
TTACAGTTCAAATGAAATATTTCAAAATATTAAGGTTTAAGTTATATTTTAATGTAAATGTTGGTGCTCAAAAAATAATTTTGGACATTGTAATTTTGAATTTTGAAGTGTGAAATAGGTACTTTTGGTCTATGTCCATATTGCTTTAGTCGAAGTATTGTCGGGAGAAAGGCCAACTAAGAGCAAGAAAATAGTGAAGAAGTTTTGTTTTATGGTAGACCAACACCTTACAACCTGGCGAACACGCCAAGCCAAAATTTTGTCACTGTCAAGCAAGTTGCATCCTGATAACACCGTATTTCAACAAATTAAAAGGCAAGGGAAAGTTGGCAAGAGGTCGATCGTCGCTTAGTTAATTGTATGATCCCAAGTGACCAGTTAATCAGTTAAATTGTCGGCCGTGAATTACACTCATAATTGTAATAATTATAAATAACAGGACAATCTGAAGTTTGGAAGCAAGAATTTAAAAGCTTATTTCTAGTTAAGTTAGAGATAAAAATGGACTAATTCTTAGATCTAAATTTAAGTGATTTAATTGATTGATTTATGGGTTAAGTCCGAACTCGAATCAACTTGGCGTTCAATTCTTCTCGTTTTATTTTGAAAATTTATAATTTAAGTTCAAATTTAATTTAAAAAAATTGTTAGCCTACGTTTCAATTGTGAAAAAGCACTTTTAAGCCATCCACTCTCTAAAAAATGTATGGGAAATTTAGGAAAGTAAAAAGGTTACATCATTCCGTAGAAAAAGTCTTCGATTTTCAGCACAAGACTCGTGCGTGCAAGCTCGGGTTTACAGAGATTTTGGCTTTTTGTTTTCTCTTGACGTCTTGTAGCCTTTGGGTGGTGAAGTATATAGCTCCAAATAGCGAGAAATAAAGAGCAAATATGCCCCAATAGTGTCAAGCAGGCAGGCATTGCAAAGGCAAGACAATATCTGGACAGCCATTGTCTTCACCAAAAATTATGGAGAACAAAAACTTTCGTGCACGTGATTGGAGTTTTGTAAATTACAATATATGCTTCAAAATGAGAAACTTTTCTGCCTATTAGATGCCAAAGGTGCGTCGTAATCTTGAGGATCATGCCACCTTCGCCCTGTGGTAAAGTGCTCAACGTAATCTTTCTCGTGTTCTTCAACCTTGATGTTCTGGGGTTTGCTGTCCCTAGATCAGGATAACATTTGTATTCGTTCCTCTAATTGAGTTCTTGCCAAACTGTAAAATAAAACTTCATACGAAACGCATTTGGAGCAACTCGAATATACTACAAACCTTGTATGTTAAATTACCCAGTGGACCTAGCAACAGTTTAAATAGTAATTGAAACCCTTCATAAACCAAGTTCTACTGATCTCAGAATTTAATAAGTCGCTTATATTTTTTCTTTTATTTGCATATTGAAATCTAATTGATGAATCATTTCTTAAGAAAAGTATCAACAAAAAGCAGCGGGGAAGTCCAATTAGTACATAGATGTTCTCTTTCAAATACATACATGCATATAACTGCCTAATTTATTCTTATTCAACATCTGATATAGATGTGTCTTAATCATTCTCAGGGCCATCCAATTTGATCAGCATTCATTACGGCAATTACTCCTCAATCAAATTGGATGGCCCTGAGAATGATTAAGATACATCTATATCAGATGTTGAATAAGAATAAATTAGGCAGGCTTTAATAGTATCACGAAAGTGCAGGAATTTCCTTCAAATCCAAATAGTCCTTTCTTGGTAATGCAACATTTAGTTATGCACCAATTTGTTGTTTGATATATGTCATATTCGTGGGCTGTCCTAGCTTCGTTTCGTTATTGTCAAGGCGCTTCGACATGTTTAAATCTTCAAGTGCTGTTCTTTGTTGAGAGAGAGAACAGTACAAGTTGGTAGATTATAATTTTCATAAGAGCTGGCTAAGTTTGACCTATCCTTCTTCAAAATACAAAGGATAAGGCTTCGGCCTAATCCCAATTTGTCGCAGATTCCGAAGGGTGACTTTCATCTATTAGATTGGTGGGACATATAAGTGGAAATGAGGTCTTTGCCTCTTAATTTTTCGTCGGTTGGCCACCTTTCACGATGAGATCATAAAGAACTCAAAACACAGAAATGACAATTATACTCAAATATAATTGGCAATTTTACTTTGAATAAATTCTGAAAGATAATATGTAAAAATAATAAATATAAATTGGAAAATAATGGTGTGATATGAAATTAGGCGAAGTATTAAATTTGCCCAGTTTCTATGCATCCTCGATTTTATTTGGTCATAAAAAAATCGATGCAATTTTTGTGCTTTCCGGTACACAAAACACCAACTTCTACAGTAATGTTCATAATTTAGGAGTATTCGAAATCTCGACTGTGTTACCGAGATTTGTACGCTTTCTGGTATACCTGAAAAGAAGGCTCTACCGTAGCTCTCAGTGGCAATAAGAAAAGACATCTATAATTATGACGTGAAGATCACATTGTGCGTGAACCAGAAAGAAGACGACAAAAGTAAAGAAAGAACTGAAGGAGAGCTGGGCCAAATCTTACGTATGTTTCTGTACCCATCTTTAGAATCCATCTAACCTCTTAACTACGCATCACTGTCACACGTGCAGCGTTACCATTCCTAAGTTTTGTAGCCAAAGACAGTAGGGTATGTGCTCTACGATCAATAATATCTCTGGTATCTTGTCAGTTCAGTCAGCCATAGGATAGACCATAGTGTTGTCCATATCACTCACTGATTACAAGTTATTTTCTATTTGTCCACTAACATGATAATATATTGATGGTGTATCCATAACCCACGCTTGAAATGCAAGTGCCTTGTAATCTCAGTACAATAATGCTTAATCCTGATAATATTTGAATGTTAATCTAAAATCATTTAAAAAGTAATTCTTTGCAAAATCTTAAAACAATGTTTGGAATTTTATATTTAAATATATATCTTTCTTGCATACAAACTATATAATAAAGCATGAACTTTAAAAAAAAAACCTTAATTCTATCAGGAATTGTATCTTGTAAGAGATAAAATCACGAAATCCAAATTGTTTAATAATGGTTTTTATTGAAAGTCTTTATTAAATTCACTGATACATATACACTTTCAAAACTAACACTTTTTATTTAAATTTTAAATTTTATAATTGCAAAAGATCATTTTCTCATATGAAAATGATATAAATGAATTTTCTGATAATTATAACTATCGTAATTTCATTTTTTATAATAATAAAAACCTATAACTATTATTCAATTGGTAAATAATTCAAAGTTTTTTAAGTGACTTATATAGAGGCTTTCATTCACGGAGACTTCTTAGGATGCAAAGGTACGTGGGGGACTTGTGGCCGATAATTGCAAAACAATTACAGTGTTTAATCAATGTGCTACGGCAAAAAATTATCAAGTATTTTCGATAAAAAATAATTTAAAATAAGAGATTTAATGATTTTTATAATCTCTCCAAAATATAGTTTGTATAAAAAGTGAGTTTTTGGCTTTTATTTCAAAAATAGAAAAATTGAGGAAACCATCTTTGATGAACATTCAAAGATCATTTCAATTTTCTTTTTGTATAATGTTATCTTGCTTTCGAAGACAATATATCGAAATTTATTTATGCAGTTTCTACTTTAGTCATTGTTACGTTTATGTAATTTATGCTATATTATGACCTTTTATATTCTTAAAATAGAAATCCGTTTCCAATTTAATAAAAAGAGGCTATTTTTCCAAGTTTTATAAAAAGAAAGAAAATATAGAAATAAATAACTGTTTTTATTTTTTTTTGAGGTAAAGAAATAAATAACTGTTAGTAACTAAACTTGTTCTACAATTTAAGAAGACCATAATATTCTAAATGTCTGTTGGGATCATGAAATAGATAATTTATCGTCCCATACTTCAATAAGACCATTTTATTCATTGCACTCTTATAAATGCAAAAGGTGCTTTGAGGAGTTCAGGAAGCAATCTTTGATAGGCACTAAAAGCTAGCATGCTCTTAGTTCTCATTAAATGGATTGGAAAAGATTCAAGAATCAGTTTTGAGACGCCAAGCGTATGGCAAGTGGTTAACGAATCCAACCAAATTTGAAAAGCTTAAGTCGGAAAGCAGAGCAGGCTCGTAACTCGCAGAACAAGTCACACAAGCAACCTCTAACTTGAGTTAGCGTTAAAAGGGTAATTTACCTGCATGCTCTGTCCAAGTTAAGAGTGGAAAAGAACCCCAATATCTAGCTACCTAGGTTTGGTGAGTTCTCGCTGCCAATAAAATGGTCCCAATAGGAGGTGCCTAATAATGGTCAGAAGTGCATTAAAAGGTATGGGCATCGAAGGTATGGTCTGTCAAAAAATAAGCCATAGATAGTAGATATTCAGACCCTCAAAGCGCTGTATGTGGTTGGCCTGTTTTGTCGTATCCACAACATTCTTCGTCAAAAGCTAAGCATAAATTTAATCTTGGTAGGGTTTCCTGATCGAACACCCATCAACCACCTCGTGATTTCTATTCATTATGAGCATTCACGCATCAATTGTCCAAGATGTTGATGCAAATGTATGCACAGTTTCGCTATCCTCTCTTCCAATCCAGTTTAAATCTTCAGTAAGTGGTCCAACGTTATGAACGTATCATATACCAAATGAATTCCTGGTCTAAAGTTATGACTGCCTACATTATACATCATGCTTTAATTAGGGCGATATTTACCAAGACGGCCCGTGAGGCTCTACCTTGTTCTATGTTCACGAGTTGTTTCCTCTCCTGGGATAAAAGTTATATGGTGTCTCTGATTGAATTTTTGCTTTTTCTATTAATTAAGGCGGGTCCCTTCGAGATAAACTGGAAAACTATTGTTACTTGTATTCACTTGTACTGTGAACAAAGAAATTTATTAAAAGGGCTTATCCATATGCTTTCTATTGCTAATAACTTTGGCTACATAAAAGAGAGACAATGATGCATTCTTATTAAATTCCAAATCTCTAATACAAACAATCGCCTAACAGTCACCAGATCTGTAGCAGATGTACATGAACTGCGAAGTTTTTCAGTAGTTGAAAAGTCTTAATGCATCCAATCAGACAAAGAAAATTACTGCCATACGTTTCTAGGGATAACCAAGTAATTTTAGTCTTATTAAAAAATAGAAAAGAAAGAAAGTCAAAAGGATAGTTTGAAGAGAACAAACAATACCCTTTTTTCTCGTCTAATGTCTAATTTAAATTGTTAAGGAATGAAAGGAGAAAATATACTAGGTATAAGTTTTTCTTTTTCCATTTTCACGTATTGTTGTTATAAAATTGGGATGAGATCCAATCCTGACTAAACAAAATAATTATAAAACTTTTTCATATTTTGATTTTTCAAAAACCAAAACCACTTTAATTCTATAAAATGATTAATGCATAAATCATAATAAAGCATAAATCATAATTTGTACCTTATTTCGAAGCTTGATCATATTCTTTTCATACCCTTTGAACCGTTTCCACATTCGATCTATCTCAACTATCGTATCCTACAAGTGTCCAGCCTTTAACAATATCTATATAACAAGTTGAGAAAATTATATAACTCTTACAAAAAGGATTAAGCAAGAAGTGATAGATCCATAGAGCTTAAGTCTATTTATAATATATTTTGAACATTTTAGTAATTTAATTGAAATTAAAATTTAATTTCAATTCAACTTTAATCAGAATTAAAAATAATTCTAATTAAATACAAATTATGGCCAAATAAGATCCAATATCTCATATTGATTCTTATTTATTAAATATCTCATATTTAACCATAAAGTTACTCAAATTTTATAATCAAGTCTAATTTGATTAAAATATCTTTGCTCTCTTCAACTTGTTTTTTATGAGAGATCCGTTAAGTTCCCAAATATGATGACAATGATTATAAATTATAATTAGAATTCATAATTAGAATTAGATAAATTAAAACTCCTATTAATTTATCTTTAATTCTCCAATTAAACAACTTATAATCATAGATCATTATTGATGTCTAATAACACATGATGATCACCCAAATATTTAAGAATGTCATAGTAGTATTGACTAATCTTTCCATGTATGATTTTTTCGTATAATTTAGTCTTTTCATCATATATTGTTCTGATTAAACATAGAGTATAAAATTAATGTCTACTTTTTTGTTGGTAAGTCAGTAAATTTTATAAATAAAAAAAAGGTATGTACCACTAAGTTCTCATCAAATCAGGCCCTACTCAAGATCATACTCATGCAATTAAGTGAAACCCCAAGTCTCTGTCCTCAGTTTCTATACAAGGTAATCAAGCATCGATCTTTTTCAATGTATATACACTACTAGGTTTTATTATTTTGGAGTTCTTCTTGGATTTTCATCTGAAAGGTTGGTTCTTTAAGACCATTGATTTTAGTTTGATGATATGAAGTATGATTGGATCTAGTTGTGTTCTTGTGCTGATGATCCGTGTCTTATCTTTGATTACCTGATCTGTAGTTCATGAATGTAGATCAGTTCTAGATTGTCATTTGGTTTTGATAAAGATTTTGTCTTTTGTTTCACTTCATAATCGAGTTCATTAGTTGATATTTGTGTGTGATTGAAAATGAAGTAACTTGTGTAGAATCAAGATTCAGATTTTGCTTTACTGGGTGATGAATTGTTTAAATTTTTATTCTTTTGGAGATAAAAGTAACTAAGTTTTGTGGAAATTTTGGTTCGCGATAGTGTTTATTTGTAGTTTAGTTTTTACAGAACACATTTAAGATATATAGAATATACTTCCTGGGGGACATGAGCTACCAACAGCATCAATCTATGGGTTCTAGATTGAATAAGAGGTATGTAAACGCTGCTCTCCCTCTCTCTTCCTTCTCCATAGCTTCCTCTTTTTAGGTATAGTTCTTGATTAATCAGTCTGTTTTGCTTTGATGTTTTCGGGGTTTTGTTCGAATTTTTGAAATTTCTATTCTTTATGGTTTTTTGTTTTTTATATTAGCTACTTTGTTTGATTTAGTATTTAATGCTCTCTGGATTTGATTATGTTGATCTCATTGCATATAATATTGTTGGGTTCATGTCAAGATTTAATTTTTACACTTGAATCTTATGGTTTTAGAAGTTTTGTGTTTCTACATGTTTTTCAGTCAAAGTCGAGTTCTTTGATGCTTTATTGCTCTCCTATCATCTGGGTATTGGTGCTTTTCTACAGTTCTTTGATGCTTGATTGCTTTCTTATCTTTTAAGTATTGGTGTTTTTCTACAGATAAAGAGATGATATATTTCGTTATATTTTAGTTTTAAAATATATTTTCTTTTTAAAAGTTGATTTATATTTATTTATTTATTATTTATTGTAATTTATTTGCATAATTATTTAGCGTGCCAATTTTACTTATTTATTCTTTAACCTGCATCACTCTTTTATTATCACATCTGCATGTAGGTTTACCAGAAATAACCTCTCTACTATATAAGGATAAGACTGCGTACTATCAGACTTTCCCAGATTCTGCTTTATTGCGAGACTTTGGATTAGGTGTGATGATGATAATAATCGAGAGATTGGCATCATAATCGAGAGATTGCCCATGATGCCAATCTCTTATCCAAACCAAAAAGAAACCTTACATGAAAGCATGAGGAGCCCTACTTGTTCCCCATGACCATACAAACCGCAATAGCGAGCCTAAGCCTTGTCTACAAACCAAGATGATCATATCAAGGATCATCTTACAAGTAACACAACTATTTCCATAAAACAGTTAGAAACAACAGATAAACTAATCAAGACTACTTACTAACCCATAACTTGAAGACAACATATCATAATTTGAAGTCTTCTCGTTTCCAGAGCAATGTGGGATCTTAGTATAAGATGCCAAAGTGATGATTTAGGAGAGATCAATCCGATCTGGACTTCCAGATTTTTAAGACACCAATCCGAGGAGTAAGGGATCTCCTACTGTTAATTCCGAAGGAGTGTTCCCTTGTAGCTTGTGACACCATGCTTCCAAGACTAATTCTTCAAGGCTTTTTAGAGATTAAGGTAGTCCCCGCATTTGATGTCTCTCTTGCTGTAAATACCGAAGAGGGATTGTGTTCCCTCCACTTTCCTAAACCTGAAGTCAAAAACCTACAGACATTACATTAGAAGAATAAAACACACAACAATTATCTTCTCTCAGTGTTTGAGCTGAGATGTTCCATAATTTGAAAGATCACTCTCGTGTTAAAGCTCCCTACATCCAAGGCTTCATCTTTGAAGGTTCGAAGGTTTCTTTCAATCCATAGGTTGTACACAATAACAGATAAGATGATGATGAAAGTATTGATGTCATGGTTTTTAAAATTTGATGGGTGGTTAAACTAAGTTAAAATGGACTAAAGGTTTGTCAGGTGAGGCAAGTGTATTTGGAAGTGATTAAGACAGTTTAACCACATTGTTTTAAAGAAAGAACATTCAAAGAATAGATGCTCGATAGTCTCAATGTCCAAGGCACACAAGGAGTGTCGATTTAGGGTGTCAAGATAAAGAAGTTTGTCTTTTGTTTGCAATTTATTCAGAAAGGCTAACCATAAAATGAAGGAGCACCTAAGGCTATTCCTTTTATGCCATACAAGTTTATACCAAAGAACAATCTGATTTAGAGGTCTTATGAAAATGTAGGCAGAAACATTTGTATACTTTTTTTATAAGCTTGCTAGCCATTCCAACTATCAGCTCGTGAAGAATCTGGATGATATTGCAAAGGTTCTAGATTACTAATGGTCCCAACTATTGGCTCTTGCTAGCCCTACTCATTATTCCTGATTACGTCTGACACTCTTATAGTCATAGGAAGCTTTGACCCATTGATCACTTTGGGAGTAGAGAGATCCATTAAGATACCTCTCGGATGACAAGGATCCTGTCATAAGAGAGTAGAATTTTCATTTCCTATTCTAAATCTAATTTAGGTCCCAATTTGATCCCTAATAGACAAAATCTTTCTCCAACTTCACTAGCTACAGTTGTTAAGATGGGTGCTCCAGAAAATTTTCCTTTTCAGAATAATAGTGTGTACCCACCTAACCCTCAAAGCTTCCCTATTATTAATCAACAACTAAATTCTTTTCCCTATCAGCACATTCTTCCAAGTAGACAAATGCTTAATACCTAAACCATCCTCTCTTTTAGGTCTAGCATAAGCTTTTGTCACCACCTTTCCAGACCACAAGAAATTCCTAAGTTTTGTCTCTATTTCCTTAATAATGGACGCAGGGAGAATGAAGTGACTAGACCAATAAACCTGAAAAGTGGAGAGGACCGAAATAATTAATTGAAGTCTACCAGCATAAGAGAGATTTTTATGGGTCTATTTGTTAACTCTAGCATCAATTTTATCAAACAAAGATAAACAATCCCTCCTAGACAACTGACTTATTAGAAGAGGAACTCCTAGGTGTCGAATGGGAAGGTGACCTCTTTTAAGAGCCAACATAATTTCCATTTGATGGGCCATTTGGTCCATATCAGGGGATAAAAAGAATTGACTCTTGGAAAGGTTCATTTCCATGCTAGATAAATTAGAAAAGGTGCGCAAGCAATTAAGTAAAGTATGGGCCGAAGTCAAATCAGCATGACAAAATAGTAAGAGATCATCAACAAACAAAAGATGGGTGAGTTTACGGGCTTTACACCTCTAATGCTATTAAAAGGAAGTACTGCCATCTATACAAGCATTCAGGCTCCTTGAGAATACCTAATGAAGAGAAAAGGAGTTAACAATCCCCTTTTCTTAAGCCTGACTTTCTTGAAAAGAATTTTGAGGGGAACATATTGGTCAAAATAGCATACGAAGGTAACGTAATATACTCTCTGATCCATTTAATGAACTTAAGAGGACAACCTACATCGACTAGCACATTTAAGAGAAAATCCCAATGGAGTGAGTGATAGGCTTTTTGTAAATCCATTTTAAAAGCACATCTCCTATGGTTATTAGCAAGGTGATAATTCTTGAAAATCTCTTGGGCCAACAAGATTTTATCCCCTATTCGACAGTTCTTAATGAAAGCACTTTAGTTTGGTCCGATAAAGTGAGGGAGTAACTCTCTAAGCCTATTATCCATTATTTTTACAATCACCTCATAAATTATGTTACAATAAGAGATTGACCTATAATCAACCACTGTGGAAGGATGTTCTTTTTTAGGAACAAGAGAAATGAAAGTAGAATTAATCTCTTTGAGTAATCTCCTATGATGGAAAAAAATCTTAGATAGCCCAAGTAATTTCCTCCCCTATTATATGCCATGTATGTCTAAAGAAAACCCCAAACTCATCAGGCCCAAGAGCCTTATTTGGATTAAAAGAGTTGAAAACATCCCTAATCTCTTGCGCTGAGACTTCAGCAACGAGTTTTTTTGTAAGATTTTCAGAAATCATATTAGGAAAAAGATTTTCCACATACTCTTTAGAGGGAAGAAGGTCTTTTTTATTCCCAATAGTGTTTTGAAAGAAACCTAGGAACTGTTCTTGAATCTCTTCTAAACCAACAATTTTATTGCCATTTCCCTCTATTAGAGAATGAATGTTATTTCTGTTCCTATTTGACAATATCGAATTATGAAAGAATTTGGTGTTCCTATCCCCCTCTTTGAGCCATTTGATACAATAAGATTGTTTTTAGAAAGACTCCTGATCATCTAAAGCTCTAATCAAATTATTAATGACTTTAGTTTCCTTGTCAACCAAGTGGGGACTATTAGGAAAATGTCTCTTCTGATCTTGTATATTGTTAAGAACTGTTTGACAATTCTCCACTCTAACATTCACATCTCTTATCTATCCAGAATTAAGCAGCTTGAGCACTTTTCTAACCATTTTAAGCTTGGACACTAAAAAAAACATAGGAGTTCCTTATACCTGAGTATTCTAAGCCTCTTTTACTGTCTAGAGGAAATTTGGTTGCGAGACTAGGAAGTTTGAAAACCTAAAAGGAGAAGCTCTCTTCGACATGTTTGCTAAGGACATAATCACTACTGGGGAATGATCTAAAATGTTAGGATTATGAATAACCCCCTAAGATCTAGGAAACCTAGAACTTCATGCCCCATTGACAAGGGCTCTATCTAACTTCCTTGCAATAAAGAGATCACCACATTACTTGTTGGTCCTCGTAAAACTAAGATCACTAGAATTTAAATCATATGATGTACAATCCTCAAAATAATGCCTAAAATCACTCATACCATTAATACCTGAGGGACTTATAGGCTCAACCTCATAAAAAACAGAATAGCATTAAAGTCCCCTGCTATAATCTAAGGTTGATTTCCTACTGTGTGTTTTATATTAGATAGTGCAGAACAGAGATTCTTCTTATGATTATAATTGTTTGATCCATAAACACATGTTACAAAAAAGACTGAAGAGTTGTTAATAGGAGTTACCTTCAAATGGATCACTTGATCACTAGTGGTTTTAGGAGAACACAGGAAACAATCCAGATTCCAAGCTATCACTAACCTAGCATTTAAAGCTTGCTCTAAATTACTGTAAGAAAGCCAGCTAGGAAACAAAGAAAAGCACACATTATTTAAAAAGGGGAGAGACTTAATCCTAGATTCAATCAAGCAAATAAAAGAAACCAACAACCTCTTAAGAATCGCATTCATAGCTAATTGTTTTTTGAGATATTAAGACCCCTAACATTCCAAAAAACTAAAGCCATAACTCAAAAGGAACAATAGACCTATTACTTTTGTTTCATCCTAGAATTCCTACTCTTTCTAACAGTAAAATCCCCCTCTGCCCCATCCAGAAGACCCTGACTCTGAGAATCAATAACTGGAGCTAAATCAGATTTAAAAGGGGAAGGGTGGTTACCTGCTTCGCTCACAACAAGGAGATTAGAATGCTCAAGTTATCCCTTTGGATCATCTAGCTTCTGTTAATCCTTGCTTTGTTTAATTAAGCTTCCAGAAGGACTGCTTTCCTTATCACTCTGCATTGCCATCTCAGGAAGTTAATCATTCTGTTGGATTCCTTTGCCCTTACTTTGTTCAATTGGGATTCCAGAAGCTATACTCTCCTTATGAATTTGTTGTGTCCTTTCAGAGACTAGCACCTTTCCATTCTTATGTTGATGGTTTATACTATTTGGTATGTATTCCTTCCCCTTATCCAACTCTTGTTGTAATCCAATCTCAAACAGTCACCCAGTAGGAGTCTATTCCTTCTTCTATAAATGATGCTCAGGCCTCCATTTATACTCAATCTATATTTCCTTAAAATTTATTTTCCACTCTTCATTATAAGTGGCCAATTGGAAAGATGAAGGCCAACTCTTCTACAATTGTAACTCCACACACATTCTAGCATACACAATCTTGGACATCCTAGTTGTCTGAGTCACTCGTATATTATAGAACCTAGTCCAAACTGGGGCAAATCTAACCTCTTCCAACTCCCCCCCCCCCCCTCACTCCATCTCCGTAAGAATAAGGGTTTTCTTTGGATATGCCAAGGTCCCTTCTCCAGAATTGAGTTCATACCAACCTCCGATTCAAATTTAAACAAGAAATTATTCGAACTCGTAATTAAAGTTTCAGTCAGTCCAAAAGCTAATTAGGATTTAGTCAGTGCTCTCTGAACCATTGGATACGCAGGGCGCTTACCTATGAAAAATCCAATCAGAGCATGCCAGAATTGAACTGCTCCTTTCTTCGCTAATTCTAGTGGTGGAATGACTAGGATTTGATCATCCTTGAACTTCCATGGGTAGTATGTAGCGACCCAAACTTAGTGTACCGGGGCCTCTCCCCTTGGTACCTCTAGAGGCCCGCGATCGCTACTGTAGAGCCCGGCCTCTATCGCCATCACTCCAGGTATTGTCCTCTTTGGCACTTTGGGGAGCCACGGCTCGAACCCAAGACCTCAAGGTTTTATTC
>JANIJH010000005.1:25034910-25047049 GCA_024520975.1 Erythroxylum areolatum | reverse complement strand
TATTGAACTGTGCCCTTGTGATTGGTTCTAAATGTTTTAAAAAATTGCATACTGAGTTTTGTACCGTAATTGAGTGCCGTAGCCTACTAATCTCGTGTGTCGCGGACTCGGATATCACCCACGATATCGGGTTCGGGTCCTGCGGGGTTGGGGCTCTACATAGTATGTCAAAGCCTTTGCATCCGGTGAGTCCTCCTCTAAATCAATGACCATTGACTTCCAGGATTTAGGTTTCTCTGAAGATTTTGTAAAATGGGAGTTTTGGGAAGGTTCGGGTTTCATAAGAATCGACGACTGCTTATAACCAGATACACCTACATGTATTAGGTTTTTGGTTGGAGAAGGAAGAAGAATGTTTGGGTCTATGTTTTGGTTTCGAGGGATGGGGTTTGGTAAAGGGGTCGATTGGGAGAGGTTAGGTCTAGGTGAAGAGATAGAAATTGGGGTGAGAGGGAGTTGTGGTGGAGAAGAAGATGAAGGGGAAGCCATAAAGGAGGGAGGGAGCAACCGCCGGCGATCTTAGAAGTTATGGAATCTCTCCGTTATTTATTCTCTCATTCTCTCTGGTTGAAAGGCTTTCTGTATTGCTTTTTATGATATGCACTTGTAGTTAAATTAATGTCTACTTCATTTTATGTCGAATCATATTAGTTATCTGTCATTAGCTATTGCTTTAATTAATGACAACTGTAAACTATCCCCAAAATGGTCATTCTTTCTTGGTCAAGGATTTTTCGAATTAATATTAATCGAGAATAATGGAACATTCTCCCAAATTACTTGTGGGGTGATGAATCCTATCTTGATCACACAACTACCTCCATATAATTCATGTTATAATAACTCATTATTAAATAGGTCATCAGTAGTATCAAAACATAGCAATCCCTATGCAATATAACTTTAGAGACCTTAAGTTAAAGGATCATTTATACAATCTTCACAATAAGAATTTCATAGACATACAAGTAATATTTCAAATGAATTTATCATATTAGTTCAATTTAATGAACAAGTCCTCTATCAATCACACACACGTTTATTTAAGTATCTTCATACTTTAGCCTATCAGATTGACTACTTCCTTCATAAGGAAAAAATATAACGTGTGCTAGTCTTTTTAAGTTATATTAATGTCCAGTATTAATAAAACATTGACTATAAACAATGTAGGGATAATATATAAATGAAATATGAATCTCATAATCATTATAATTTCATTTGCAATGTGTAATTATCCCATGGACTTTATTATATAAACATATACAAGATAAATAATGTCTTTAAATTATGTTGTCACTAAACTGCAGCCAATCGATTGGTTGTAGGGCATAAAGTAATAATCTCCAACTTGTATTAAGCCAATCATTTAAGTATCTCATACTATATCATCATATAACGATTATACTACTGCTGGGACAGTGGCTTAATGAGAAATTTTTAATAAGATTCTCTATAGTGAGCACTTGCTTAAATCTTATAATTTCCATCTTAATTATCATCATAATTAAGAAAAATTGCCTCAATAAATCATTGGATCTTTGATGAGACCTTAGCTCCTTTTGCATGCCCAGTAGCTCTAATGTTCTACAGTACATTACTTTCTTGAACAATGCAAAGAATTATATCAAGTTCACTTAGGAACTTATTGATCCAATTAATGATTTCAAATAAATGACAAATGCATTATGGGTTTAATTAGCTACCATTGCTACATTAGAACATTTTTAATCTTGAATGATATTGTTCTTAATTAAAATAAAAAATATTTACTTTTAAAGTAATATCCTTATCACCTTGAACTTAAATATCAACTTATATATAAAATAATAAATATCTTTAATACTTCATACATATCAAATATCTCAAATACTAAACACCTTTAGTATATTATCTATATACTTGTATTCAGAATAGGTGAATAACTTCTAATCTATCTTTATAGATCTAATTCGCAGAATTAAGTTGTTACCTTTTCGATTCAACATGAGTTGTTCTTGGATAATTTTGCTTTTCAACAATTATTATTGTTCTCTGTGAGCAATATATCTCTACATACTCCTACTAAAGAGGACAACTTTACTTCCACTAACCTTCTTGTAGACATGATAAATCCACAGTCATCTACAAAATAAACTCTTTGAATTCATTATGAAAGTGAATCCTTAAATGTCTCATAGCCTTTCAACTATACATTAAATGTATCAACAAAGGCAATAGTTCTAATTGGATGTATTGTCATGAGATTTGAACCTTTCAAATTTCATCTTTCTCTTACTACTTATCTTGAGAAGTATTCTCCAATAAGTATTCATTGAATCAAACAATTTGTTCAATGGATCTGTAAGATTATATATAATCTTTTAGATATCTCATAACCTTTTTTTATCCATTTTTAGTTCTAAACGTAATGGATATTGTATGCTTTAACCAAGCATCACATCCTATAAGTATACATTGAATCAAACAATTTGTTCAATGGATCTGTAAGATTATATCTAATCTTTTAGATATCTCATAACCTTTTGTTATCCATTTTTAATTCTAAACTTAATGGATAATGTATGCTTTAACCAAGCATCACATTCTTAAATCATTAACTTTGACTCTTTTAAATAATTAGCGTTTCATATCTAATATGAAATGTTGCTAATTGATTCAATTGGAATTATTGAAGGTAAGTCATTGTACTAGGCATGGGTATAGGAAAAATTGCCATTGCATTATACAATATCTTATATTGTATTTTTCCTCCTTACATAAATCCATACTTTTATGAATTTAGTTGCGAAAGTATTCACCAACGAATCTCATTCCTTATATATAATTAAAAAATTTAAACCCACAACAATAATCTCATCAAAGTGCTTTAGCATTCTCAATGCTTAATTTTCACTTAGATTTAAAATTTTGTACTTTTCAAAATTTTAAATCAACTTTTCATTTAATACATATAGCTACATCCCATAAAGTCAATAGTAATATAATGAAATATAAGTATTATCCTTCTATGAATTGTTATTCCAGCTCATAGATCATATGTATAAATTTAACTATTCAATACCATCATCATCCTTTCACCAAAAGTTGATTTGGTTATCTTCAACTTAACAAATTTCACAATTTTCAAACGATTCATAATCAAAAGAATACACATAACCTAGTATGTCTCGTTATGTTGATTTAACCAATATGGCATAAAATGACAGTCTCGATTATCCAACTTTTATTCTTGTCATTTATGTTAAACATAAGTCTTTTTTGATCCAATACATACAAACTATTTGTACAAGATTGGATTAACTACTTTTGCTTTAAAAAATTTCTTATCATGCTTTGAAAATTATAAAAATGTTGAATCTAAATTCAGTATCAAATACTTATAAGCATAAACTAGAAATACATATGATCTCTATCATATCTCATATAGGTAACAAAAAAACATGCAATAATTTTCAACTTATCACAACTATTATTATACAATAGCAAATGCCTTTAATTGATGTCCATGTTTATGCTTTTAATAGGTTAAATTAAGTGGAACAATTCAAACAAAGTACTATACCTTTCAGCTATACTTTATGCAACATTTTGCATTTGCTATCATAATGTTGAGACACATATTACATGTTGTCAAAATTTATGAGACTTTAGTTAACTCAAAATATCAATATATTTTGTCATTTATATAATTTTGACATATCTCTAAAACTTTGTCATCAAATCCTCAATAGGGATTATAGTGAAATTGCATAATATGCATACAATTTTTCTTTTCTAACTTTAAGAATTCTTCTCAAACATAAGCTTATGTCCAAGAAATATGTTTAACTAACTCTTAGTATCAACTATACTAAACAAGGTAAATTTCACTCAAAACAAAATATAAACGTAAGAAAAGTAAGTAATTAATTACATATCATGACTACCAAATGAGATTAGGAATTTAGTCATGTTTTTAGTTACTCCCATTATTTTATTCGAAATAATGACCCTCACTACTATTTGGAAAGATTACTTTAATCTTTATAGTAGGCTAGGATCTCATTCAAATATAGTTGATCATGAGTTTGTTCAATAAACTAACTAAACTTTAATTAGGTAAATAATAACTTTATCAATCATATATCATGTGACTTCTAAATTCATTATATAACAACTCTTGCCAAATTATATCTTATATGTTATTGTTAACCCTGCCTCTAAATTTAAGTGATCATGAGTTTGCTCATCTAAGTCGTAGAAATTCAGTTAAGTAGAACCTACTATCATAAAAATAAATATGTTTGGGTTAAAGTGGCCTTGAGTTTGTCCAACAAGCCTAATAATAAACAGAATTTTGGTTTATTCTTATAACAATGGGAGGCAATAGTTACATTCTCAACGTGTACATAATATTTTAATGATGGATTTGATTCTGTTCGTCTCATCAAATACAAAATTGCATGCATACAATTTAACATACATCAAATATATATATAGATATATCAAACATACAAATAAAGTATACAACTTATGCACTCATAATTAAATTATATGCATAAAACATCAAATTTCGTTTGATTCTAGTTATTGATCTTTATGATCTCAAATAATATCCACCTCCTTGAAAAAAATTAAATTCAATTAAACTGATAGATTGCTAAATGAACTAATTTCTTATTCTAAAGAAAAATTTATTGAATTGAAAATAATTTTCAAATGCAATTGGAAACTATTTTCACTTATCTTGAGTCCTTTTTAAAAACATAATTGAAAACAATTTTCAATAAATTATGCTTGCACTTAATATAATTTTTAAAAACTCCTTTAAAAAATTATATAAGTAACACAATCTAATCCTATTAGAAAACTATTTCTAATCTTATTAAAAATTACTATCCTAATCTCATTAGAAAGCACTTTTCCTTAATTAGAAAGGTATTTTCTAATATTAAAAGGAAACTACTTTCAAAATTAAACAAAATGCTTTTTAATTTAATTAAGAAAGTTCTTTACATTATTTATTTAGATGTTGATTTCTTAATTAATTAGAAAATCTTTCTTTAATAAGTTAAAAAATTATTTTCAAAAATATTAAAGAAATTTCATTTTTCTTAATTAATAAATCAAAACATTTTTCAAATTTTAACAAACAACATTTTTTCTTAAAAAATCAAGAAATTTATTATTCATAGATAAACAATAAATTTTTAAATAAATTGAATAATAATTCTGTAAATAAATAAAATCATAAATTTAATTTATCTCAATCATATTAAAATAAATAAATTTAATTAAGAAACATTTTTATTAATTATTGAAGAAAACACTTTTCTTAATTTTAAGGAATCTAATTGATTAATTTTAATTTAATTGAAACTAATTAATTGTAATTTTAGAAAGTACTTTTCCAAAATTTTATTAGGAACCAATGCACTTATTAACCTTAATCATATTAAGGAACATAATTACTTTAGTTTTGGATTTGATTTGATAATTAATTTAATTTAATAATTCAACTTTTTGGAAAATTAAACTAAATTTCAAGATATTTCTAATAAATTAACCCTTTGAAAATAATTTTCAAAAATTAAAAAACACTTTTCTAAATTTATTTTAGAATTGGTTCAATAATTAACTTAATTTAATAATTCAACTCTTTGAAAAATTAAACTAAAATTTTAAGTATTTCTAATGAATTAACCCTTTGAAAATAATTTGTAAACAATTAGAAAACACTTTGCTAAATTTTTTAGGGATTTAAACCTACTTTAATAAAAATAAAGTTAAAAAAAAAAACAAATAAGACACGCACGCCGTAGACACCCACCACGGTGACGTAAAACGTTGGTCGGCAAGTGTTTTGCACTCGCTACACACCTCTCTGGTTTGTCTCTTTTCCTGCACACGCCCCGACGTTTTCCAGAAACCTAGTTTATGGATTTTTTCCGTCGTCACTCTTTTGGTTTTTCTCCTCGCTTTCGTCACTTATCGCCTGTTGTCGAGTCTCCACAAGTCACAGCTGCTCCAACCAGTCATTGATAACGCAACACTCGTGCCACAACCAACTCCAGCAAGCAGCTCCAAACCTAGCCTCCAGTGTCAACGCATGTTCTTCTTTGGCACCGCCGCAACTTCCTCGTGTCACCATGGAACATTCGCCAACGTCCAACGCCGGTTACAACTTCATGGCTCAGACGAGCCTCTTAGCTTCCTCCCGATTCCAACAGCGCTTCACGCGTTATTTGATTTTTCATTCAATATACAATCCCAGCAAGTCCAATTACAAGGCAACAAAGCGCAAATTCTAGCAATCATAGAAAAAACACATAAACAACGCAGACAATACATTCAATCAAACAACGCAGACAATACATTCAACCAACCAGCACTTTCAATGCCAGCAGCTTATTCAAAAGGAACAACTCGTAACCATAACCCTTATTCCTCACCAGACTTCTAATGTTCCGCGTTCTAAATTTTATGAATATGAACTTTTCATATTTCAAAGTAGAATCTAATTCGAGTCTTTTGGATTTCTAATCTAAACCTTTTGTATTCAGTAATTTGCAATTTTAAGGGGTTTAATCTAAACTTTGAAGATTATTTAGAGTTCACAACAATTGTAAATTCAATTCCTTAAGATTAATAACAATCAAATAATTAATCAAATTATAAAACTAAATTCATTTCTGATACCACTGTTGAAAAATCAAAACGAGCTTTGATCATAACCATAGCTGAATAATTATGAAACCTTTTTGTATTTTGATTTCCTAAAAATCAAAATCATTTTAATTTTATGAAATGTTTAACATATCAATCATAATAAAGCACGAACTATAATTTGTACCTTTTTTCAAAGCTTGATCATATTCTTGTCATATCCTACAAACTGTTTTTAAAACCAATCCATCTCAACCACTATAGTCATACAAGTGTCCGATCTCTGATAATGTCTATATAATAGGTTGAGAGAATTCCGTAACTTTTACAAAGAGGGTTAAAAAAGAAGTGCTAGCTTCATAAAACTTAAGCCTGTTTATAATAGGTTTTGAACATTTTAATAATTTAATTAAAATTAAATTATAATTTCAATTAAACTTTAATTAGAATTACAAATAATTTAATTAAATACCAATTATGCCCAAATAAGATCCAATATCTCATATTGATCTTTATTTATTAAATATCTCATATTTAATTATAAGGTTTCTCAAATTTTGCAATCAGGTCCAACTTAATTAAAATATCTTTGTTCTTTTCAATTCGTTTTTTACGTGAGATCCATTAGGTTTCTAAATATGTTGACAATTTATCTAATTCTAATTCTTAATCAGAATTAGAAAAATCTCCTTTTAATTTATTTAATTCTGATTATGAATTTGAATTAGTTTTTAATTTATCTAATTTTGATTATGAATTAGAATTAAATAAATTGATCTTTAATTCTCTAATTAAACAATTTATAATCGTAGTTCAAGATTAACATCTAGCAACGCATCATGACCATTCAAAATTTTAAGAATGTCAAAGTGATTTTGACTAATCTTTCTGAGCATGATTTTTCTGTATAATCAAATATTTTCATCATACATTGTTTCGATTCGACATAAAACATGAAATTAATGTCTACTCTACTTTGAGTCCAATCATATTAGTTCTCCCTCATTAGCTATTAATTTAATTAATGACATTTATAAACTATTTACAAAACGTTATTCTACCTTGGCTAAAGATTTCTGAATAAATACTGATTGAGAGCAATGGAACATTCTTTTTCATTACTTTAGAATGATGAATTCTCTCTTAATCACACAACTACTTCTACATAGTTGATGCTATATCTAATAAATACTGATTGAACAACCCATGATTAAATAGGTCATAAGTAATATCAAAGCATAGTAATCCCTATACAAGATAAGTTTGGAGATCTCAAATCAAAGGATCATTTATATAATCATCACAATGAAAATTCCATAGACATATAATTAAGTAATGTTCTAAATAGATTTCTCATGTTGGGTCAGTTCAGTGAACTTGTTCTCTATTAAGCACCCAATTGTTTATTTAAATATCTTCATACTTTAGCCTATGAGATCGACTACTTGTTTCATAAGAAAAAAACATAACGTATGCTAGTCTTTTTAGTTTCTAATAATGTTTAGTCCTAATAAAACAATGGCCAAAAACAATTTACGAATAATACATAAATGCAATCTAAATTTCATAATTATAATCTCAATATAATTTCATTTTTAATGTGTAATTATCTCATAGATTTTGTCATAAACATCTAAAAATATACAAGATAGATAATGTCTTTAAACTATTTTGTCGCTAAACTACAATCAATTGATTAATTGTAGGACATAAAATAATAGTTGTTTCAATCACAAATTATTTACATCAAGTACATCATGTTACTTCTTAAAAAGTCTACTTATGATTTGAATTTTGACAGAAAAGGTTTATATAGTTTGATAACTAGTTGAATCAATTTTTTTCTCATTATAATTCTTCCAAAATTGTCTTTATTTTATTTGGTTGATATAAACTATAATGTTAGTGGATTCTTTTTGAAAATTTTTATGAAAATTAAATTTTGTTAGTGATAAATTTAAAATACATGAAAAACCTTCCATATGATAAATTATTGGCATTTATTCAAGATGTACGGAAAAATCAAAGGAGTACACTTTTTTAAAAATGTTTTCAATTAAAACCTCAATTTTCATCTTCAAAAAGTAATTTCCTTTAACTTGGGCTCACAGTTTTTCATCATGTTGCATTTTTATCTATATTTTCAACTTTTACATTTATCATAATCATATTATTGGTAACCTTATTATCTCTATAATTACAGATTTAATATTCATACAACATTTTATTATAATATTTTTAATTCTTATATTATCTAGACTTAACATTTCGACCTTTTTTTTGGTTTTATGCATTCTAAATCCTTGTAGAGAACTCCCAATCTAAAAAAAGAAATAAAAGTATAGAATAAGATTTACTCTTCAAAATCTCCTAAAATGCAATCCAACTTTGGTGGATTGATGTGATAAAACATAACCAATAAAAATGTTCTTCAACTTATCATTTAGAACAATTAAGTAATAGAAAATGAACTTTAGGATGTTAAACAATTTTGTTTATATTATTTATTTTGTATCTAATTAAATATTGTGTACAAGGGTCTATTTGGTTCATAAATGAGATATGGAATTGGAATAATAATTCAGTTGTTTAGAATTTGAATTCCTTACTCATACCTTAAGAATTGAATAATCTACAATATAATTATGCTTTTGCAGCTGCTTCTTTTTCCAATATATATGTATTGAAATAATGGCATTATCAAAATACGCACAAATGGCATGTCGGGCGGCTTCTGCGCTAGAAATGCCTATTTACAGAATTTGATCATCTTGGGCATAGTACTAAAGTAAGCTAAAATACAACACAATCTTGTGCATGTCTCTGTGATCTTATTGGTATCTTATTCGAAAATATATGATACCTAGATTAGAAGCTTAAAAAAAGAAAACGGAAAATACTACAGGTGTCCTTTTATTAGGACTGTGATAAATTTGTGATATGCTTTGCAGTTTGCACACATGTCCATAATGGGCCACGGTGGCCCGTCATGGAACTAGTTTAGGTGTTTAACACGTTTTTAAAGCACAGACAATGTTAAAAGTTACGCCACTGCCGGCTGACCGCTGAGCAATTACGGAGGGTCCTACGTAATCATTGGGTCACCCAATTTTGACCCCTGCCCTTTCTGCTTTCCCACTTCTTTCTCAAGTGTACTGTCCGCACGTGATTCACACGTTTCTTTTCTGTTCCTTTTCCCCATTCGTTGCCTGTTAGACTGCTTCATTCTTACTCTCTTTTTAGTTTTTTACCCAATTGATGTGCTAAATTTTTATTTTATTCTAATTATTCACTAAATAAATTTTCAATATAATGCACCTAAATCATGTAAAGGGTGCAAATCATAAGAAATTATCCTATTATTTTTTCCAATTAAAATTTTTAAATCAAATTTTATCCTTAAAAATTCACACCTGTCACCTTTCAACGTACGTGATATGATTCAACACGTCATATCACAATTATTATATGTTTCTGTCGGTCAGTACAAGTAAAACTCAGATTGTTACCGGGAAGTGAAAGAATAACATTTGTATACAGATTTAACTAGGGGCTTGATTATGCAAATACAGAAGCTTTTTTTTTTAAAAAAAAATTAATCCGTGGGTCCAGTTCTAGGCATCCAGGTGGTATGATTTTTTCATTTTAGCTTTCATATTTAAAAAATTATCTAATTATCACACAGACATTTTCCTTTAACATATTTCATTATTTTTCTATTTATTTTGATTTAAAATTATGTTGTGTTAAAATTTTTTAATTTTTAATATAATATTATTTAAAATTATAAATAGACAAAACATTAACATAATACGACGAAACGTCTTCTATGATAGTATAGTTAAGCGATACTATAGCCAAGTAAATGACAATTATATGGAATGAAATAAAACATCAAATCATAATAACTCAAATAAATCATGTATCATAATAGATCAAGATGACTGGCCCCGCTATAATGAAAAAAATTATATATTTCTATTAGAATAAAGTTATAAATTCAACACTAAGTTACTTAAGATATAATCTTACGTTATGCATGATAGAACTAATAGTATTTTGTGATTGTGATTGTGATTACACTGAACATATAATATTACACCAGGCATCATTTAACCGTCCGATTCTTAAATTGCCTGTAAATTTCGAATTATATGAACCTATAATTTTTTGTTGGAAGGAAAACTAAACTGCCTCAGTGCCTCGTATTGCTCAATTTCTACTTTGATGAAAGGGTAAGTTTGATTTCTTGATGATAATGGAAAATTCACGTTACGTCACGTGCAGGAAAAACTCAAAAAGAGACGGAACCGGCCCAATTTCAGAATGGCGTTTCTGATCCGGGAAAAAGCAAAGGCGAATGTCATCAAAATTCATACACTATGACCGTACTTTTAGCCTGTCATTTAAAGCTCCCACCACCACCATCGTTTTGCTAAAGCATTTGCGCCCCTTTTGGCCTTCTTTTATCACATTTAAAAGATGTAACAAGCAAGCTTCCTGAATCCTATATTTTAATCTGTTATTTTACATGTTTAGAAAAAGGTTATAAGTCTTCCTCTGTATTAATGTTCTAATTTTAATGAATATTTCTTTAGTTTATTACATTAGTTCTTATGTATTGAGATTAACCTAGAAAATAGAGCGCAAGCTTAGTTTTATTTCATTTCCCAGACTCAAGGTAGAGAGTCAATATTTGTAAGGTTTCACCTTGTGGTTGAGTCTGGTCCATTATCATTCAAAAGAAACAAACCTGTACGATAAAATAGTGGAAAAAGAATACGCAGCAGTTGTTTCGGTAAACATACGCAGGCCACAGCATCAAACTCATCAGTGGGTCCCCCCCTCTCCAATCATTCACTTCCTCTGATACTCCCGCGTCACGTCGTAGCTCCTGCACCAAACACGAGAGACCCGATGAATCAAGTTCACTGAATTAATGACGTCATGTGGAGACCTTTATAAAATTTAAATAAAAACCATATTCTAATCCTGCCCTCTTAGTCTTAGCCTTAGAGGATAAGGCGGTCAGATGCTATTTCACGTTCAAATCAAATATTTATTAGCAATGAAACCATGAGCTAGTAGGATTTTAAATGGGATGAATGGAGTTATCCCATCATCAACAGTAATTTACTATTATAGCTTGGTTCCGCAAGTAGACAAATTATTGACTATTAAGGTTCATTATATATTTTGGATTGCGCAAAACAGAATATTGGGTCACTTTCATTTGAAACACAACTTTTCCATTATTTTAAGTAAAATAAAATGGAAGACAGCTTTGCAAGTTGGAAATTTAGTATATTATTATTGGGTTCAATTTTATTTATTATATATAAAAAAGAGAACACTGGTTGCGATCAAGATTATTTTCTTAATTATAGCTATCACCACGCATGAAAAAGAAGAAGATGAAGAAGACTACAACTCTCTAACATCACCGTCACCCTCGGCTTCATAATAGCCTACTCTGGAGTCTGAACCTCTA
>JANIJH010000005.1:25023924-25034460 GCA_024520975.1 Erythroxylum areolatum | reverse complement strand
ACACACACACACACACACACACACACACACACACACACACACACACACACACACACACACACACCCCAATATATAAGCCCGTTCCCCCCTTCTCACTAATATATCAAACCTGCTTTCTCTGCCCACTACAAGCTTTGACCTGAATTATGGCCTCTATTTACCACTCTGCCACTGTCCTCCTCCTCTTCTTCTGTTTCGTCATCAACCATTCTATTTCGGCTTTAGTCAAAGAACAGCCTCTCGTTCTCAGGTACCACAACGGAGCTCTCTTGAATGGCAACATCACCGTTAATCTTATCTGGTACGGCACGTTCACTCCCATCCAACGCTCCATAATCGTTGATTTTGTCAACTCTCTGAACCCTAACAGAGCTCCGCTGCCATCCGCCTCTTTGTGGTGGAGGACCACCTCGAAATACCACGGAGGCTCACGCACGCTCAAGGTCGGCCACCAAATCCTGCACCAGGAGTACACTCTTGGGAAGCTTCTCAAAACCACGCATTTACTGGCTCTGGCCTCTAAAGTTAACTTCGCCATTGACTCCATCAACGTGGTTTTGACTTCCAAAGACGTCGCCGTTGATGGGTTTTGCATGAGCAGGTGTGGCACTCATGGGTCCTCTCGCGGGTCGGCCCGGGGTACCTACGTCTGGGTCGGTAACTCGGAGACTCAGTGCCCAGGTCAATGCGCTTGGCCTTTTCACCAGCCTTTGTACGGTCCACAGACTCCTCCGTTGGTGGCGCCCAACGGCGATGTAGGAGTTGACGGCATGATCATCAACTTGGCGACCCTCTTGGCTAACACCGTTACCAACCCGTTTAACAGTGGCTACTTCCAGGGCCCACCCACAGCCCCGCTCGAGGCAGTATCTGCTTGCACCGGGATTTTCGGGTCAGGGTCTTACCCGGGATATCCGGGTCGAGTCCTTGTGGATAAGATCACCGGTGCCAGCTACAACGCTCACGGCCTCAATGGACGGAAGTTTATGTTGCCGGCTATATGGGACCCCCAAACGAGTGCATGCAAAACTCCCGTGTGATGGTCACCAGTAGGAAAAAGATATTATAGAAAGACGCATCTGGAGGCTTAAAATCATGTAAAAATGATGTGATGCATAGTGAATATGGTACGGGGGTTGATGTGTCAAGCGGTACCGTTTAGTTTATGACCGTTTAGTTTATTTTTATGTTTCACACTAAAGATTGTATGTTTTAGCTTTGGTTTTGTACACTTCACGGGTGGCTTTGTCGTTATGAAGGTGACATGTAAATTCTCTTGGAACAAATGTAATAAAGAATTATATAGTGTTTAGAATAATAATTACTCTTGCAAAAGTGGGTTTGGGTTTGTTGAGTGAAGACGTGTAAAGAGTTGCGTTGCGTCCCAAGGACAAAAGGGGTGGAGTCTGGGTAAAGGATTTGCATTTAATGTAAATAGGTATAATATTAAAAAGTTTAATAGAACATAGTGTATTATTTTATACTTTATATTAAATTGTTTAAATTGGAGTTTTTTATTTTGTATATTTCATTTTATTATATTATAAAAATTCAATGATATATATAGCCTTAAAAATAAGTAAAGTGACGCGGGGTGAATCCGGAGACGTGATTCTTTATCCCTTCTCTCCTGTTTCGTTAAATCTTAGCTATCCATTTATATAGGCGTGGATCGGTTTCCTATCGCCCGTTAGACCAACTCCTCAAATTTTGGACCCATTGTCAACCAACGTATAAGATTATTCTTATGCGTGTCCAAGTTACAGCTATGAACTCCCTTGCCTTTTTCTCTCAAACTAATCTGAGTTCTTTCATTAAAGGTAATTCTTGGATGTTCCTGATATTTTCAAGCATTTCTAGCCATAAGTTGACACTTTTTATTAGAAAGATCAACCTACTTTCAGGTTGTCAATCATGCTTACAAAACACCTGATTAGACAAATAAATCCTGAGGTGGAATGACACAAAATCATCTGGTACCATGTTTTACTTCCCATGTTTCCTTGCTTCTTTGGCTGCCATGTTTTACCCCCCAAGATTTCCTTGTTTCTTCGGTTCATCGTTTGAAATAGACTTAATACAACTGACAGACTCTCATATCTGCAAATAAATAGATACTGCCCTCTATGTTCTGCAAATGAATAATCCAGGAATCACCTATTCTCCATGTGTGTAGTGACTAAGGTTAAAGCACAAATGCCTCTAAATTTTTTTAGAAAATTCCTTAACCAGTATCATTCATTGGTTAGACTAAGAAGCAGCTATACTCAACAGTAATGAGTCATTGTTTGTAAACAATACAGAAAGAGAGGAATGCTAGAAGATTTCAAGCCAGGTATAAATCAACTGCAAATATTTAAGATGCTAATATTTATTGCTTATTACATAGGTTCCCGATTCCATTTCATTTGTTTTTTATATTATTGATTTGTTCTTCTTGTCAAAATGAGTTATTTTTAGTAAAATTGGAATTATAGTAGGCTTTTGTAATAATATATGGTGCATGTATTTATTAGTGTGATTGTAAATTTTCTTTTATAGGCTCACATTGAAGAAGTACAAAAGGAAAATGATAGTTGAATTCTTGATGAAGTTGTGGCTGATATGGAAGTCATAGTGCTTGAACATAACAAACTTTTTGAAAAGGATATGAAAGCATCTAGCTTGAAAGAAAATAATATGGCAAGTGAAGCATTATACAAAATTCCTAACGAGGATTTGCAATTCATCAAGAATGCATTGGATGAAGAGATGAACCAAAAAGTAGAAATTGAAACGGGGAGAGTGAAAAAAGAATTAGAACAAGAGAAAGTTGAACACTTGAAAACGAAAAGGCAAATAGAACAAGATAAAGCTGATAGAGAAGAAATGATGAAACAAACGTTCTCCCTCATTCAATCTCATCTTCGGCAAGCTAACACCACTATTATAGACATGCTTTATAAATTAATTATACCTAGTCAATCAAGAAAGGAGTCTTCTACTCTTCCAAACCATACATATCAACATGAAGAATATCATCATATAACAAATTTCCTTAATTCATTGATTTTGTGCATTATCTTGTTATCATTTTTGTTAAGATTAATTGCTTATATTAATGCTTTGTGAATTTGTTCATAAAGGAATCGAATAATTGTGTTGTTAGTTTTTAGAGTATATTATCTGTCTTCATTAAATTGAGGTCACCAATAAAGCAGTTAGTATTTCATTCTTTAAATATATTAGCATGTTTACGAGCATAATAGTTTTACAATTCTAATTTACTTCTTGTTTTTTCTTTTTCTTTTTCCTTTTGTAGGAGGTGATGATTAGGAGTGGATAATGAGGTACTTGGTGAAAGATTAAGAAATTCAATGGGAGTAATTTCTCATTGTGGAAGTTTAAAATAAAGGCAATCTTGAGGAAAGATAATTGTCTGGTGACCATTAGTGAGCGGCCAGCTGAAATCACAGATCAAAAATGGAACAAGATGAATGGGAATGTTGTAGCTAATCTCATCTAACTTTAGCTGATGGAGTATTATCCAGCATAGAGGAAAAGAAGATTGCAAAGGAAGTATAGGATCATCTCACAAAATTGTATAAGGCCAAATCACTCCACAACAAAATTTTTCTGAAGAGGAAACTATACACTTTACACACGGCGGAATCCACTTCGGTGACGGAGCACTTAAATACTCTATTTTCTCAACTTACATCATTGGGGTACATAATAGAGATAAGTGAATATGTAGAACTTCTACTCCAAAGTGTATTAGATTCGTATGATCAACTCATTATTAATTTAACAAACTACACAGACACTTTAGTATTCAACAATATTGCAGCTGTTATTATGGAAAAAAAGAGTTGGCGTAAAAGTAAGGAAGACAGGCTAGTAAATTTGCAACAAGCGGAAGCCTTGACAGGTTCAAGAGGAAGATTAATGGAACGTGACCCAAGTGAGAGTCATAGTCATGGTAGATTAAAATTCAAGAGTAAGAAGAATTTCAAGTGCTACAATTGTGGTAAGAAAGGGCACCTGAAGAAGGATTGTTGGAATTTGAATAAGAAAGATTCTATTCCTCAATGAAATGCGGCAAATACATCAGATGATGGAGGTGCAATGGTTTGTGAAGTAGCAATGACTATTGGAGATAAGAGAAAATTTGTTGATGTATGGCTTCTCAATTCAGCATTTACTTTTCATATGACCTCTTGAAGAGAATGGTTCTATCAGTATGAATTTGTCTCTGAGGGATCTGTGTACAGCTGTAATAATCAAGCTCTAAAGATCGTTAGTATTGGCACCATCAAGCTAAAAATGTATGATGAGACAACTCAGACTATTAAAAAAATGCGACATGTGGAGGGACTGAAGAAGAATTTGTTATCTGTAGGACAACTGGATGATCTCGGTTTCAGATTTGAGATTCAAAACAAGATCATGAAAGTGATTATAGGGGCGCAAGTATTTATGAAAGCAGAGAAGATTGTTGCAAATCTACATATGCTGAAGGGAGTAACTTTGCAAGAAGGAGAAGTATCTGTTTCAGTGACTAGTCCAAACCATAAATCTGCAATGACGTGGCATAAAAAGCTTGGACATATGTCAAAATAAGGAATGAAGATACTTGTAGAGAAAAATCTACTTTCAGGTCTCACAAAGGTATCACTACCCTTCTGTGAGCATTGCATTGTGAGTAAGCAACATCGATTGAAGTTCAACACATAAAAGTTCAGAAGCAAATAAATTCTAGACTCGATTCACTCTGATGTATGGCAAGCACCAGTTACGTCCCTAGGAGGAGAAAATTTCTTTATATCTTTCATTGATGATTATTCGAAGAGATGTTGGGTGATTTATATCAAAAGGAAGGTAGATGTGTTTCTAACTTTCAAATTTTACAAAGCGTGGGTGGAACTCAAATCTAGTAAAAAGATCAAGTGTTTGCGCTTAGATAATAGAGGCGAATATACTGGGAAAGAATTTGATGAATTTTATAAGCAAGAAGGTATCAAAAGACAGTTCACTACGACATACACTCCTCAACCAAATGGAGTAGCAGAACGGATGAATAAAACTCTGTTGGAAAGAACCAGAGCAATGTTAAGAACTACAAGCTTAGATAAGAAATTTTGGGCAAAAGCAGTCAATACTGCTTGTTATGCGGTGAATCGAGTTCTATCAACTGCAATTGAGTTGAAGACACTGATGGAGATGTAGATTGGTAAACCAATGGATTATTCCAACCTCCATATATTTAAAACTCTAGCCTATGTGATGTTCAATGCTAAAAAAACTATAAAGTTGGATCCAAAATCCAGAAAATATATTTTCGTAGGGTATGATGAAGGTGTGAAAGGGTATCATCTGTGGGATCCCACTGCCCACAAGATTGTTATCAGCAGAGATGTTATCTTCATAGAAGATAATGATCAAGAGCAAGTAGAAAATGTTGGTATTGTACAAGAGAATCCAGATCAAAATGATTATTTTAAAGTTGCACCAGAGCACGAGGAGCAAGAACCAATTGAATATGATGTTATAAATACTCAGAGACCAACTCACATAAGAAGAGCACCGAGCTGGCACTCAGATTATATTATGGAGAGCAATATTACATATTGTCTTTTAACTGAGAATGGAGAGCTTTCAACTCTTCAAGAAGCAATGAATAGTTCAGATGCATCTTAGTGGATGATAGCAATGCAGGAAGAAATTGAAGCTCTATATAAGAATAAACATGGGGGTTGGTATCACTATCACAAGGAAGAAAGCCTATTGACAATAAATGGGTTTACAAGATTAAGTAAAGTGGTGATGATCAAGTGGAGCGATATCGTGCTAGACTGGTGGTAAAAGGATATGCTCGGAAAGAAGGTATTGATTTTAACGAAATATTTTCTCCTATAGTTCGGCTCACTACAGTTCAAGTAGTTCTGGCAATGTGTGCTATATTTGACTTGCATCTTGAGCAGTTAGAAGTGAAAACTACATTTCGTCATGGAGATCTTGAAGAAGAAATTTATATGCTCCAACTAGAAGGTTTTGAAGAAAAAGGAAAAAAGAATTTGGTTTGTAGGTTGAACAAATCTCTATATAGTTTAAAGCAGGCTATGAGGTATTGGTATAAGAGATTTGATTCCTTCATCATGAGCCTTGAATACAGCAGACTGAAAGCAGACCCTTGTACATATTTCAAGAGGTTTAAAAAAGATGATTTTATAATCTTACTGTTGTAAGTAGACAATATGTTAGTAATAGGCCCCAATAATGATCGTATCAAAGAATTGAAGGCATAGTTAGCTAGGAAATTTGAAATGAAGGACTTGGGACTAGCAAACAAGATTTTAGGAATGCCGATTCATCGAGACAAAAATAATAAGAAGATTTGGTTTTCTCAGAAGAATTATTTAAAGAAGATCTTGCGGCGATTCAACACGCAAGATTGTAAGTCAATTTATACCCCTCTTCTTGTTTATTTTAAGTTATCCTCAAGTATGAGTCCTAGCAATGAAGAAGAGGGGATGAAGATGTCTCGAGTACCGTATGCATCAGCAGTGGGGAGCTTAATGTTCGCTATAATCTATACAAGACCAGACATTGCACATGTAGTGGGAGTAATTAGTAGATACATGGCGAATTCTGGTCGAGAGCATTGGGATATTATTAAGAGGATTCTCAGATATATCAAAGGAACTTCAGATGTTGCATTATGTTATGGAGGATCAGATTTACTGTCAAAGGATATGTTGATACTGATTATGCAGGTGATCTTGATAAAAGTAAATCCATTACAAGATATGTATTTACACTAGCTAAAGGAGTTGTGAGCTGGGTTTAAAAAGTGCAGTCAGTTGTGGATATAGTCAACAACAGAAGTAGAATATATAGTAGCTACTCAAGCTAGTAAAGAAGCAGTATGGTTGAAGATGTTGTTGGAAGAACTTGGATATAAACAAGAGAATATTATTTTGTATTGTGACAGTCAAAGTGATTTGCATCTTACTAAGAATCTAGCATTTCATTCAAAATCAAAATACATCCGAGTTCAATATCACTTCGTTTAAGAGAAAGTGGAAGAAGGAACAGTGGACATACAGAAAATTCATACAATGGATAACTTGACATATGTTATGACAAAAGCAATCAATGGTAACAAGTTTATGTAGTGTTGATCCTCGTGTGGCCTTATAAAGATGTAAGCAACATGAAGTGGCAAGATAAAAAGAATAGTTTGAAGATTTGATTGACAATCAATCAAGTCTTCAAGTGAAAAAATTGTCAACAATTGTGGCTGCAATTGTTAACAGTCAAACCGATGCCTAACACAGCCAAGGCACTCCTGCCTATAAAAAGGCAAGAGTAGAATGAAGAGAAGAGCAAGCAAGCAGAAAAGAAAAAAGAGAGAGTGAGGTGAGAGAAAAAAAAGAGAGAAAAAGAGAGACCAAAAAATATTCTATGTATTTTTTTAGTATGATTTTTCTTTCTAATTCTCCAGTTTTTTCTCAGTAGTAAAAGTCTTTTATCTTTGCCCGTAATTTTTACCCTAATTTGGGAGTTTTTTACGTAAAATCTGTGTGTTCATTACTATCCCCTCAATCCTATTTAGCTGTGAATTTGCTCTAATCCGGTCGTTTTTCACAACAAAAGGAACTAATTGTTGCTTTTGTTGTTATAAATTGTAGTCTAAAAAAATTCACTTTATTGCCTTATAAAGACTTCAATTGTTGTAATATCTATTCAATATTGTTGCTATAGTTTGAAACTATTTTGTTCCCTTATTCAAAACGTGAAGCAATATTTATTTTAGTTGCCTAATCAAGAATTTTTTTTACCTTATATTTATAATAGCGTCACTTTATCTAACAATATGAATTTTGTTGTCTTAATAAAAAGGCAACAATTTTTTGTTTATAGTTATGTTTCTGTATATTTCCTAAAGCTCTTTTTATTGTAGTGAAAAGGAATCTAAGTGACATACAAACCTTAACTATCACAACAGTGAATTTCATAGGGGTGCAGGTATTAACTCGTCAAAGAAACCTAAAGTACAATAGAAACAGTTCTCAAATGGAGAATTCCACAACCATCATAAGCCAGGAAATTATCCAAGTTTAGAGAAGCAGACATTACAATGTAATTGAGTGAAGAAAGTCATGCAGATAATTGGACAACCAATTCAACAAGGAAATAGGAACTTATCTCAGATAATTTGAATCATGCAAGCTAGTCACACATGCAAGCAGGAAATACAAACACTTACAGACACAGAAATGTAAAGGATGCTCGGATGTACTCTTCAACGGTGCAACCAAGGAACTTGAGGGGCAAAGACAATTTTCCTATACTGATTAAGTTTTATCTGCTCAGAAGATAGACATGCAGATCCAAAAGCTAGTCATCACCATCGCATGCATGATGGTCCAACAGGCAATAAATTAAGAAAGAATTATTACAAGTATATTCTTATGCATGAATTGAATCTACCTTCTCAAAAAAAAAAAAACTATAGACTCGTTGGAGATCAAATTTATATAAGAAATGTGTGAAATCTTTTAAACATATAGGCTGAAGCTATATGAAAAAAAAAAGGATCGTAGAAGTAAAAGACAAGTAAATTAAGAAAGACTGATTAGAAGTGTATTCTTATACATTTTAAGAAAATTATTAAATCATATCTTTCTTGGAAAATCTTTTGTCTCTTTGTTTGATAAAAAGTAAAGTGCAATTTTAAAAATAAGAGTAATAGTCATTGTTCTAAACTCATTAGAGAATTTCTTTCCAAAACGGCAATCAAAATAATTTAGAATTTTTTACTATGCTTTCTTATATATGATAAAAATCCATGTTTGTAATCTAAGGATGATTAAAAAAAAAAAAAGACAAATGTGGTCCAAGACTCGTAAAAGGGATGTGAAGTTAACGGAATTAAAATCACAAAATATAAAATATAAAATGTTTATTTAATTTCATTATTTTATAAATTTACGCTTGATGTATTTGTTATTAATACAAATTATCTTTTTATAGGAATAATTATTGGACATTGCAGAATCATATCCTTCCTTATCCCAATCAATAACAGCTCTTGCTAAAATGTGGAATCTAAGGAGGATATGTTAAAAAAGATTATTAAAAAAGAAAATGCTTTGGACCGAGAATATGTTATGATAGCGTCATTAAAGCAAAACAGCGAAGGGAATCAAACTCATGTAAAGCTAAACTTAATCAAAAGAACGTAATACTTTCCAGGGAAGATAGATGTTTTGTGGGGAAGTTCTATGAAACTGATAGTTGAAGGGATGTTACTTTTCAACGTACCGCTAATCACTGTGAACCACCAATCAACCGCTCAATATTTGTATATTTGGAATTAAAATTAAAATTATTAAATTGATAGTTTTTCGATAGTTTGACATCTATTTAACATTATCATCTTATAATTTTATTTTTTTTTTGTGAAAGGGAAAAGATACGAAGCCTAAGTACGTAAGACTGCCTCAGAAGAGGCATCAAGAGCTAGACGCCGGCGAAGACTTGGAGGAGGAGCTTCCCAGATAGACCAGCGACAGAAGTGAGAAGCACCATGTTTGGCTAAAAGATCAGCGCATTGATTGCCCTCCCGAAGGGTATAAACAACAGAGCAAGCCCACGCCTTCTGCATCAACTGCCTGATATCCACAAGAACATGCAGGTAAGGATGGGAAGGAGGACTGGACAGCAGCCTGAGAGTCAGATTCCACAACAATGTGACGAAAGCCGTGCTGTCAAGCTAACACTAGGCCATGATGGATCGCGAGGAGTTCTGCAAGTAAGGCGGGGGCAAGGCCAATGTATCCCGAAAAGCCCACTATCCAAGCACCATTCGTATCACGAAACAGGCCTCCCAGACCTGCATCTCCTGGATTGCCAGTCGAGCTACTATCCATATTAAGCTTAACAAATCCAAGAGAAGGGGCTGCCCAGACAACCCAGCGGGGGGAGGAGGGGGTGTGAACCAAAGAGCAAAAAAGAGAACAATCATCAAAGAGTCGATAAAACCACCGGCATTGCCCCTTAATCGACAGAATCTCAGACTGGAAAACCTCACGGTTCCGTGCATTCCAAATAATCCAAGCTACAATGATAAAGCGAAGCACATCAGGGATAGCGCGTGAGGAATCGAAGATGTGAACGTTGAACCACTCGTCAATAGAAGAAGTGAAGAAAGGTTCCTCCAAACAGCCAAAAAGAGAGAACCACACAGCTTTCGCCCAGGGGCAATCCCTCAAAGCATGAGAAGTAGTTTCCCATCCCTGACCACATCGCGGACAGAAGGGAGAGGTAGCCATGGCTCGGTTGTACTGTAATGCATTTGTAGGGAGACGGGACCAACGGATTTGCCAGAGAAAGAAACGAAACGTTTGGGGAATAGGCAACTTCTAGAGTTCTTGCCAGCGCATGTTGGGGTCGGGGGGAAGAGGCACCCGAGTAATGAACTCATACCCAGATTTGACGGTGTAAAGGCCCGCCGTCGACTCCCCCCAAATAACCGAATCCATGGGCAGC
>JANIJH010000005.1:24967101-24980947 GCA_024520975.1 Erythroxylum areolatum | reverse complement strand
AAATATTTAAAAATTATTGTTATTTCATATTAATTGTCATTATTATTTATTATTAAGATTTTTGAAAGCATGGTTGACATTATACAGTACAACTGTATAGTATATCAATATGGACTATTTTGTAATTTTTAAAAATTTTAAGAACTATTTCATAAATTTAAAAAAAATTTCGAAACGGTACCCGGTATCAACCAATATCGGTATAATTTTATTTTAGAGCTCAATTCAATACCAAACTTGAAAAGGTATTCATAATATTGATACGATCTCTTATTTTGTGCCATTCTCTGAGCGGTATGGTAGGAGAAATTGGCCGGTACGGTGAGACCTGATATTTAGACACTGAAGAGTAGGCACAGACGAACAACTAAATAGAGGACGGTAAAAATCGTCAGTGGGTCTTGACCATTCAGCTGAAAAGAGGGCCTCACAATAATCGCGACATGGGGCTTCTTACGCCACCTCCTTACCTGTAACAGACACGTCGACAAGCTTAATTTTCCATCTATATCAGATAGATCTTTTCCTTTTTCTGACTTTTTTCAGAAAAATACAAAAAACGGATAGATACTAACTTAGGCTAGTTAAAATTATGTCTGAGTCTGACAGTTTACAGTTATCACATATGCTGTTGCCTCTTATCTCTTGTTTCCTGGTTTGCATATCTGCAGATAAGAGTTTTGCTTGAGTCAAGCGAACCCTTTAAGGTACTTCCTCTACATTATCGAACAACATTAGGATTTATTGTCTCTGCTGTAATTGAGCAACCTTAAGGTACTTGTTCTCTATCTCTAAGTGCTGAAAAACAGTCCAATTTTGTAGTTTATTTGCTTGAAGTGATCAGGAGGTCGGCATTTGAAGAGATGCATTTTCTTCTCTTGTCTGGTATTTTACTCGTAGGTAAAAGTGCGAATACACGAGATACCACTCGTTAGGATTTATTGTCTCTGCTGTAATTGAGCAACCTTAAACTACTTGTTCTCTATCTCTAAGTGCTGAAAAACAGTCCAATTTTGTAGTTTATTTGCTTGAAGTGATCAGGAGGTCGGCATTTGAAGAGATGCATTTTCTTCTCTTGTCTGGTATTTTACTCGTAGGTAAAAGTGCGAATACACGAGATACCACTCATGGCCGCAACGCTGTGTAACCTTGGATTTGGCTTTGGGTCTGGTCTGAAGAAAATTGAGGAGTTCTATGTGAAGCAGAGGCAAGCTTTACTTTTCCTTTTTTATGCTTTTCAATTTCCTCTCTGTGGTCATGGTTCTGACAAATTGATTTGTGTGCCTATTTTTCTTGTTTGTTCTTTTTACAGATATCCAAAATTTAAGATATTTTATGACTTATTGGCATCATACAGGCAGAGTATTTCTCGCTTGAACTTGAAGTATCTCTTAAACTTTAGTCAGTCAGTGTTCAAGGGGGCTGAAAGTTGTTAGACCAGATGGATATTTGAAATACGTGAAGCTTAGTTTCTGAAATTAGATTAGCAGAGAAAAAGTTTTAAGGATTACCTTACCTGTCTCCGTCAATAATATTTGGTCCAAATTTAAACCAGTGTCGATGTTGCTTCTGTGATATCCATGAACTGCTGCAAATGTCTGGTTTAACCTAAGTGATAATATTAAGTAGACTAAAGTTTGAACTGTCGCTATGAGTAGACTAAAGTTTGAACTGTCGCTATGACTCGTTATTTTACTGGGATCTTCTTCACCACTCTTATCTAACCTGAGAATAAAAGAAGGGAAAATTAGCTTTTCATTGCTGAACCATTGATCTTTTCCATCAGGTACTATTCTATGGTGCTTCCGAATACATTAAAAAGATCATCCCAGTTCTGTTGTAATGCAGCAACACTTTTGCACTCAAATCATATAAGCGGGACAGAAATTAAGAAACAGGGCTGGCATTTACACGTGGTTTCTGACAGTAGAATTAATGATTCTTATGACACCAATGGAGGGGAGAAAGCGGATGAGGTTGATAAAGTGACCCTAATATGGAGGGCAATCAAATTGCCAATATACTCTGTTGCTTTGATTCCTCTAACAGTGAGTTCCTTGAAGATTTTGAAGTATGATTTGGCTATAATTCAGAGAGAATGCTATTATTTATTTGGAAAAGGAGTCATTGTTAGTTGTTATATACGATAATGAACAGGGAGGAGAAAACAAAGATGTTATAGCAGTCTTATATGTTGCTGACTTTAAGAGCTCTGGTTATACTTAAAACTTTCTAATGTCGGACAGGTAGGCGGTGCAGCAGCATATTTGCAAACAGGTGTATTTTCAGGTGGGCGCTATATTATTCTCCTGGCTTCTTCAATTCTTATCATAACCTGGCTCAACTTAAGGTGATTTCCACAGATTTTGAAATA
This sequence comes from Erythroxylum areolatum, assembly GCA_024520975.1. NCBI lineage: Eukaryota > Viridiplantae > Streptophyta > Magnoliopsida > Malpighiales > Erythroxylaceae > Erythroxylum > Erythroxylum areolatum. The sequence continues at coordinate 24,978,573 of JANIJH010000005.1, read as the reverse complement.
TAATGAGAAATTTTCAAGTATTCATGATGGTCCTGATAAAAATATACATTAGAAACCAAGTTTGTTTGTTTTTCTTTCTGTGCTCGAAGTGCAGCAATGATGTTTATGATTTTGATACGGGAGCAGATAAGGGCAAAAAAGAATCTGTTGTAAATTTGGTTGGTAGGTATGTCTTTTGTCTTGAAATTCAAACATTGCCTTTATATTAATTTCTATCCTGTGTCATGGGTATGCATAGTAAACTTTTACTCGCTGTTGTCTGCTGTGGCTTTGGGAAGCCGTTTAGGTACCCTTATCAGTGCTTATTTCTCACTTTCTCTGGGCTTCGCGGGGATAACATTGACATCCCTAGCAGCAGGAAAGTTGCGGGCTATATTTCTCCTTGCTTGCGCCATTATCTGTGGCTACATATATCAGGTGCAGATAATCTTAAAGATCTGTACGAGAGATTTAAAGTAGTTTCACAGGATTGAATATACTGTCCTAATTATTGTTCAAGGACGAATTACCCATCTTGACATTTTTTTGCTCAGTGGGTTGCCACTAGGATCAACAAATTAAAACTCTATTATGTTTGGTGGAAAAATAGTTTCATACTTTCTCTACAAGCTACTATTCTCGTTGCTACACAATTTGCGTAACTTTCCATTTGCTCTATTCTAGTGTCCACCATTCCGGTTAAGTTACCAAGGATTGGGAGAACCCTTGTGCTTCGCAGCATTTGGCCCATTTGCAACTACAGCTTTTTATTTATTGCTGGGCCGCAGATGGTAGTGTGACATAATCAAATTAGACTTCCAATCTTCACTTTAGCTTTCTGTAGCATTACTGAAGATTCATGTGTTTCTGACATCAATCTAGTTGGTTTTGACAGTGGATTAAGCCCTCTGCCACTAACAAGCACAATTCTTTCTGCTTCAATCCTTGTTGGCTTCACCACAGCTCTAATTCTCTTTTGCAGTCACTTTCATCAGGCAATTTTCCTTTTGCTTTCATTTGTCTAAATTCATTTTATATCAATCCTAGGATGAACACACACTTTGTTGCTGGCATGAAAATAACATGAATATGTTGTCCAGGTAGAAGGAGACAGGGCTGTTGGAAAAGTATCCCCCTTGGTTTGTACATTTGACAGCCATTCTCCTTGATCTAGTTTTGTAGTTGGCACCACTATCTCTTTCCATTTTTATTTTTCTTTATGCAGGTTAGACTTGGGACTGAAAGAGGTTCTGTTGTTGTAAAACTGTCGATCGTGACACTCTACGCACTCTTGTTTGCATTTGGAATAAGTAGAGCTCTTCCTTACACTTGCGTCGTAAGTCCTTTACTAAATTGATGAAAGTAGTCGCTCCTTTCTAATTCTTAAGTTGAGTTGACACGTTTTCCTGTGAATGATTCTTCCATAATCATTTAAAATTCACATTTTGTTGCAGCTTCTATGTGCTATGACCATACCCATAGGAAAGCTGGTTGTCAATTTTGTTCTGGAAAACCATGAGGTAAACTTTAAACTCGTGTATAAACCTTGTGGAATAAAACCAATGGCCAATGTGGAGCAAAAAGCATGCTGCCTCTGCCATTATGACGAAGAATCTTGATGCAAAAGAATTTAAAATCTATAAAAGAAATAAAAGAGGAAAGATTATTTAACTACAAGTTTTAATTTGGTGGGATGAAGATTAAGAATTGAGTTGACATCAAAGATAAGGGCTGAAAGTTAGATTGTGTTAGGATTCTTTATTAGATAGGAAGTAGTAGTAAGTAAAGTATGTTATTCTATTTTAGATATATTATCCTACTTGTTTAGGACATAGATATTTTACTATAATAGTATTTAAATTTGATAGGAACCCTTTCTTACTAGAATAAAAGTTCTAAAATCTTCTATATAAATATGTGTATATTCAACCCTTCAATGACAAGCAATCTCAAACTTTTTTACAAACTCGAGTTTTCAACTAGAAGGTGTGATGGTTTCTTTTAAGAGTAATTTTTAGATCTTAGAAATGATTTCTAGATTTCTATGATCTATTCTTTGTGTTCCTCAATAATTCTAGTAAACCTAACCTAAATTTTAGTTATCTTATACCTAACTTTCAGCCATATTAAACCCTAAAATTCTAAGCTAAATTTTCAGCAATCAAACCTTAAAAATTCAATTATACCAAATCTGAAATTTTAGCATTCCTAATCAAAATTTAGACCTAAAGTTGGATATTTTAGTTGCCTAATATCAATCATATTTCTGAATTTTGTAATTTTTAGCTACTAGTTAGCATTTCTTCTATTTATCTTACATTAATTTGGTAGCAAAGCTTTGGTTCACAATAACATCACGTAATGGAAGAGCATATAGAAGAATATTCAGTGACCTAGAGCAAGATAAAATACTTCTGAATATTGCAAAAAAATTGGGCATCAATAATCCTTGTTTATAAGGTGCTCCAAAAATCGACTTACATGTAACAACTCTTATATGAAAACATGTTCGACAATTTTTGGAGAGGATAGATAGGGTTGACATACATTCTCTACAAGTGAAAACTTCCACAGGAAAAAAAATATGTAAACCAATAACCTATACTCGATGCTAAACACGGAGAAAGTAGTAATGTTAAGCAAGATGAAGGAATTGATATTGATTAATAACATACAATGCAAGAAAAAATCTTTGTTGGAAAATCATATACTGATTTTGATTCCTTAAATTTAACAGGCACTACCTTGGAGGAAGTGTCTGTTATGGGTGGTGAAAACACTTCTCCTTTAACTAATCAATTAGAATCTTTAATGCTACTTGTAGAACGAAGTCAAATACTTGATGACATGAAGAATTTGACAGCGAGAGATGACAAAAGTGTTAAAGATGAAAAACAAAACCAAGTGGATTCTTTAGCAAACCCTAAAGTTGGAATAATTGAATAATAAGTAACACTTAAACAGCAAGATGAAATGCCTAAGTTAAAGATTGAAACACGTAAACAATAGGCTGAAACCCCTTAACAACAAATCAAAAATAATGGACAAGAAGTTGAAACAACATGGCAGTGGAATGAAAGAATAGGATAGCAAGCTAATATATCAAAACAAGGGGCTAAAAGATTAGCTAGCTATTACTTGGGATTTTGAAACTTGTTAGTTCAAAATTTTTGTTGGTATTGTTGATGAAGATTATATTGTAGTGGGTGATGAAGAAGAAGTAAATCTGGAAAAAGATTTGAAATTAACAAAACATATGTATAAAGGAGAAGTTGTGGGTGCACTTGCAAAGTCAAAATTTAGCAATGATGACAAGTTACAAATATATTGGTCAAGACTTATGATTTTGTCCACACAGCTAAACTATTTTTCAAAGAGGATGTGCGTCTCTATGGATTATCTTTAACCATTTTCTCTGATCGTGATATAAAGATTATGAGTTATTTTTGGAGAACTATATGGAAAACATTAAACAATAAGCTCTAATTTTTAAGTTCTTTCCATCCCCAAATTGATGGACAAACTAATGTGGTGAATAGAAGCTTGGGGGACTTGTTAAGATGTTTGGTTGGAGAAAATGTAAAAAATTGAGATCTACTTCTTCTTATGTTTAAATTTGCATATAATAGTTCTATAAATAGATTAACTGGTAAGATTCTTTTTGAGATAGTATCGGGAGTTCAAATAAGGAAACCTATTTATTTGGTTCCTTTACCCCAAACAATACAAGTTAGTGTTGAAGCTGAAGGTTTTGGACAACATATAAGAGGCATCTTTGATGAGATACAACAACACATAATAACTAGCAACTTGTCTTATAAAAAGCATGCTGATCAACATCGTCAATTAGTGGAATCTAATGAAGGGAATACGATGATGGTTGTAATTCATCCAATGTAGTTTTCGAAAGGAAAATATAAGAAAACTTCATTTACAGGAGTCTTATATCTTATCATTAGGAAGATAAGTTTTAATGCTTATGTTTTGGAATTACCAAGGGGCATGAAAATTAGTCCTTCTTTTAACATTATGGACGTAACTATTTATCATGAATATGATGATACACAATCTCCTACTACAGCTGTGAAAATTTCATCCTTTCCCCATCTTAAAGACGTGATAAAATATGTTCTTAGTAACGTACCCAATGTACAAGGCTCTCTGCTTTGCGAGGGTCTGAGGAGGGTCGTAATATATGCAACTTGTCTTTTATACTTTTACAAAGAGATTGTTTCTGTGACTTAAACCTATGACTTTATGATCACAAAGGAGCAATTTTACCAATTGCTCTAAGGTTGATAAAAGATGTTTTTTATGAACAAATTGTAGTCACAAAAGATAAAAGATATCAACAACTTCTTGTTAAGTAGAAAAAAAAGACCAATTTTTTTACAACACTTGGATTTTAGAATCTAAATTTCAGAAGTTGAACTCAGACTTATATGATGAGTATTTATCATATTCCACGTTAAGGAATTTAGACTTATATGGTTGCTATTTATCCCATTCTACGTTGAGGACGACTTTAGATAAAAACGAGGAGAATTGATGCAAAAGAACATAAAGTCTATAAAAGAAATAAAAAAGGAAAGATTGGTTAACCGTAATTTTAATTTGGTGGAATAAGGATTGAGAATTTAGCTGACATCAAAGATAAAGGCTGAAATTTAGATTATGTTAAGATTCTTTATTAGATAAAAAGTAGTAGTAAGTTAAGTATGTTATTCTCTTTTAGATATGTTATCCTAATTGTTTAGACTTATTAATTTTATTATAATATGGTTTAAATTTGTTAGGAACCCTTTCCTACTAGAATAAGGGTTTTAAAAATTTCTTTGTAAATATGTGAATATTCAACCCTTTAATGACAAGCAAAATTGAATTTTTCTACAAATTTGAGTTTTTAACTAGAAAGTGTGATGCTTTTTTTTTTAAGTGATTTTTAGATCCCGGGAGTGATTATTAGATTTCTACCCTATATTCTTTGTGTTTTTCAATAAATTTTGGCAAACCTAACCTAAATTTCAACTAAAATTCTAAGTCTAAATTTTCAACAATCAAACCCTAAAAAATATGAAATGTCATTATTCTTAATTGAAATCTAGACCTAAAACTTGATATTCCAGTAGCTTAATATCTATCATATTTCTTAATTTTGTTATTTTTTAACAACTAGTTAGTATATCTTCCATTTGCATACATCCAATCCTCTTTTCTGATTGACGTTAAATATTAGCAAAATATAACAACAGTCAGGAATGAAAGTGGTAGGATTTTTATTTATACAAGTAAGATACAAATTGGATCCTAGTTACAAGCCTACATTATAATGCAACTAGAATAACACAAAAATCAATCCAGTTCATTACAGCAATATTTGACCACGTCTTCGTATTTGTTCTCAGAATAGACCCAAATCGTGTCCTAGTCATGTCTTACGCAATTTTCAAAAACCTCGCAGGATAAAGCGAAGATATTCATGGCCAAGTATTATTGCGTGCGATTGCACACCTTATTTGGAGCTGCATTGGCAGGAGGGCTTGTTGCAGCCAAAATGCTTGGCCAATAATATGATTCAAAGCTCCATGGATTTCTCCGCAGAAGTAGAAGCAACAAGCCTCACAGAGTTATGAAAATAGATGTTAGGAGCTATTCTGGTGGTAATAGTTTCACTTGTCAGTCAAAGAAACTAGGTTATCTTGTTTATGGCCGTTTCATTTAGTTGCGATGTGATTTGGGAGACAAGAAAATACAACAAAAATTACTATTTTTTGAAACACATTATGGCAAACTATATTATTTTACAAGGGAAGATAGTTGCTTTAGTATTTGAATTACATTTTGCAATTTCATTTCGCTCAATTCAAGCCAAATTGATAACAATATTCAAAATTGATGACGTGTTAAATAAAAGCAAATTAATTGCAAAAGTTACAAAAAAGTTAAAATTTGGAAACAACATCAACTCAATGTTATTAAGTTGAACTTATCTGAATCTGTTATTAAGATATCACTAATTTACCATTGTCTTTTTTTCTAAGTTTTTTTGTTAGTAAATTGTTTTTACCGACTAAGTACTCCGCATTAAAAGTATTATTGTCCGAGAAATTACCACCACCCAAATAATCAACTTCATTTCTTTCCTTCTCAATGCTAATCATAATTAATGTTTTTCTTTAATAAAAATAAAGAAATTCAATGTAATACTCTTATCTACTTAACTATTTTCATTACTCATATTAAAACAATCTGTATCTTAGAAAATATTGAAACTTAAATTGCTTGTCTAATAGTTATATAATCTTATTTTAAAAAATTCATATTGAATGCTTTTTTCTTCTTATCAAAATAAAGCCGACAAACAATTGTTTTTTTCTAAATAAACTACTTTTGAAATCTTATGTCTTAAAGGTTCAATTTTAACTTATTTTATTGCCAAAAGTAAAGAGTTCTTTTGTTATTAGTACTTAACCATTTTTTTAATTTACAAATTAGGAGTCATTAATTATATATATTTGTAATAAATTATTCATTTAATCATAATTTTCTTATAAGAATATTGCTTTAATATGACTAGAGCATAATTTTTATATTCTAATTTTTATTTATCAAAGCATTATTTTATTAAAAGATAGGAAAAAATGAGACATGCTCTTTTTTACTATTTTAATGAGTTTTAGAGTTTATTTTGTATTCCCAATTACGTCATGGAATTTGTCTGACTTGATTGGTTTAATTAGAAATTTATATGATTTGATTTAGTTTAAAACAAAGAAATCATTCATTACTCACTCCCTTTCAGCCATAACTAGCATTACCACGTAAAAAATTGAAAAAAAATGGAGCTCTATAGTGAAAGAGAATGAAAAAGAAATCATGAAAAAATAAAGAAAATTTTGATTAATGAAAAGCTCAAAGAGTTACAAACAAAAATTATTACTACCTAAAGCACAAGACAAATATTTCCTTTTAGTTTAGAGATACATAATGGGATAACTATTTTATGAACAAAAAGAGTTCCATTTCTTACTAATTCCCACATTTATAAATGGCTAAATAGCATTTAGGCAGGAAAATTTATAGCTCAGAGCTACCAAGTACCATATATTATGATTTCTTAATATCTTCCATTCAACATCATATTATGTCAGAATTGTTAGATAGGCAAGAATTAGTTTAGTGTTAGAGTATTCTTCAAAATAAAAAATAGTATAGAGCATTCCCTATTTTCTATTACTACCACTAAAGCATAACATTCCTATATCCAAGGTTTGGAAATTTTCCAATTTTTAGCTAGATCATTGTTGCAGATAAGATGGATTATATGAGTGATAAGCTACTCCATAATCAAGAATATCAATTCATGGATTAGGATATGACTTTAGATTTCTTTTCCAGAGAATTATAAAGTTCCTTTCTCTTCATATAGCATACATAATATTCCCAAATGCTATTTTGTACAATAAGAAGTCTCCTTTACATGTATTTCTTCTTTGAATGATCCAGTCAATAACTTATAACCAATTCATCAAATAATTAGAGATGTTATAAAGTTGTTATATCTTTTGCTAGATAGTTGAGGAGAATGGGCACTGGAAAAATAGGTGGTTGATGGATTCATCCTATTGCTTGTAAATTTACAACATCTAAATACATTGAAAATTCCCATTAGCCTATCTAAGGTATTTAACCTCAACTTAATGACTAGCCAAAGGATAAAAGAAACCTTTGGAAGTGACTGTTTAAACCACATAATTTTGTTCAAGAAACCTTTGGAAGTGACTGTTTAAACCACATAATTTTGTTCTACTTAACCTTTGAGCATTAAGTTCTGAGTAGTTGCTTACATGAGCTATTTGAGAATTTTCTTGATGCATGTTTTAACCAAATGATATTTTTCCACCATATAACAGTTGGGGAAGTAGTTTGAGATATGTTCGAAAAGCTTAGATTGTGGTCTTCTAGAAATATTTCAAAGATTTTCTCTTAAAGCCTATTTTACAGTAGCATTCCTTGGAATTATATCTCTAAGGTTAGAAAGGTCACTAATGCTATGTAATGGTCTTATGTTGCTTGACTAACAAACCAGAAGATTGTTGGGCTACCATCTCTAAGGTTGTACTTGATTTCTATTCTAACCTAATCCTTCAACTTGAGAATATATACCATTTTTCAAGAAGTGCTAGTCTTTGGATTGACCACAAGTTTTCCTTTCGATCATCAAGAATTTGTATGTGATTATGATAGGACTAATACATAAGTCCCCTTCATCCTTAGGCAAGCAAACATTAATCCATTTGATTTTGGTAGTTAATTTTCTTAAGACGTCACTAGATCATAAGAAGCATCTCAATATGTTCTCTATATTTTTTATTAGGTTATTAAGGAATACTAAATTAAACACTAACAAATATGCAAGTTGTTGAGGATCGAGTTTATTAAATTTACTTTTCCTACAAACAAGGGACTTCTATTTCACTATTTATTAATTCTCCTTTTGATTCTTTCAATTAGGGGGAGAAGTTTCTATAGGTTGGTCTCTTTATAGTGATTGGAACACCAAAGTAAATGAAAGTATGCTTCATAACTTTGATACTTGTTAAGTTGGAGAGACAACTAGAGATCTGTTCAGCTCATGTTGATATAAGGATTCGACTCTTTTCCTTGTTGATATCCATAGTAGATAATAAATTGAATATAGAATAGCTAAAATTAAAGAACTCACTTAGCAAGGATCAACCTTAGATAAAAGGGGCAAATCATAAAAAAGATATACTAAATATTTTCAACTTTTTACACTTATTATGATACTTATATCTCCTTTCTTGGCTTATAACTTGTCTAAAAAACCTAGTGAGAACTTCTATGCTCAAGGTAAATAAAATAGGAGAGATTGGATCACCTTACTTTAGACCTTTCTCACCTCTGATTAACTTAGTTGTCTCTCCATTCACCAATACACCATAAGATACTAGAACTACGCAAAGCTTAATATAATTAATTAAATTTAAGGAAAAGTAAAAGGACCTTAATAAATGCAAAACGAAATTCTAATTGCTAAAGGCTTTATGGAATCAATATTGATTACATAACATTTCATAGAGTGTTTTTTACTGTAGTTTTTAAAAAGCTGTTTTGGTAATATGATAATATCCCTAATTTTCCTTCTTTTGATAAAAACTCCCCATGATATATGGGTGAGACTTTTTGTAGCCATCTTAAGTCTTGACGTTATGAGACTTGCAATGATTTATATATTTATATAAAAGAAATGAGTTTATAATCCTTTAGAAAGCTTAGATTTGGAGTCTTTTAGAATAAATCTAGTGAATGTCTTATTAACTTCTGTTAGCATCTTGCCTTGATTAAAGAATACAAGTACTACACCAATAACTATATGCTTGCCGTTAGTCCATGTCTTTTGGAGAAAAACATACATTCAGTCCATCTAGTCTAAGGGCTTTCTTTAGCTTAAGATCAAATAAAGATTTGTCATCATTTTCCTTAGGACCAATCATTCTTATACCTGCATCTTCAAAAATGTATCAATCTTATACTTGCATCTTAAAAAATTTACACATATGTGAAATATATGAGAGTTTGTACAAGAGAGAAACTATTAGAGGAAGAGCCAAGGGAGTTTAGAAAGTACTTGTATGTTTCTTGCTTTGGTTCAATTAAAGAATGTGTTAATTGTCCATTTTCTTTTGGTAAAGTCATAATCTTGTTAGTGTTTGTTCTAAACAATACATTTTTATGAAAGAAGCTACTGTTCTTTTCACCCTCTTTCAACCACTAGCTTCTTGATCTCTACTTTAGGAATGAATAGTTAACTTCCAATACTCAAGTATAATTATGCAGAGATATCCTTTCCTCTTTCCTTAAGTTGCTTGGCTTCCTCATTGATTGTTTAGTCAAGGTTCTTTTGAACCTCAATTAGTTCTTTTTTTGGTCTAATTACTAACTATTGTGTACTATCGCAGGTCTTGTGATTCAATTTCTTAAGTTCCTCCTATAATCATATGTAGTTTCCTCGTGCAAATAAGGGATTTACATCTGTGGAAGCTAGAGTTTATCATCAAAACCTTTAGCCTTTAGTAAGAAGTTGTTGAAGTTACTAATAATTATTTAATCCCTTTCATAGAGATAGAGCTATCCAATGATTTTTAGATGCAATTGAATTACTTTTCATTTTATTTTACAACTTTGGAAACTATATGTATTTGTAATTCAATTAACAAAAGAGACAAAAGAGTTCCTTAAAAAACTTCTAAAAATCCTATCTTTTAACTTTATATTTTTTCGTTGTAATGTAAATCAATTTATCGGATCGAATTATTGTTTGCGTACTCGTATCCATGATTGTTTGTCATGATGATGATTTGGTTGAACGTATTTATTTCCTCTCGTCTTCTTCCGTTAGAGAATTCTTCAATGGTTCAGAATCATTTTGTTTCAATAAGTTCTTTCAATTTATATAGCATCACTAATGGACATGTCCTTTGGTAAGTGTAAGTGAGACGATAAGGGTCCGTGACCCATTTGAGACCCATTCTGTAATACCCAATAACCATTATCTTAGGTGCTTTTCATGGTACTCAAACTATAAGTTACATGGGACATAAAATAGTCTAACAATCTCCCACTTGGCCCATGTTACGACCTGATGATCCAACAACTTTGAGTGCACACAATACATGGAATTGATCAAGTCATCCTTAATCGAATTAAGCTGATGGGATCATGGCAGTCACAAGTTATATAACCTGATTCCTTCCATGTATCACAGAATCAACTCAATTCAACAAACTTTAAGTGGGTAATTCGGTAATTGTCATCTCATAAATAATAATTATCGTATACAACATAATATGGATAACCAATAAGTGAGCAAAAATATATGATTGTAATTGAATTCACAAGTGTCACGACAATTCGAGCAAGACAATGATATGTATATATACATGTCTGAATACTATGCTAACAAGAACTTATCTATAAGGCCCATATGTTCAACATGATCAATAAATGTTTTGGGCGGTAAGCCTTTCGTTAACAGATCCGCTATCATGAGATCAGTACCAATATGCTCAATTGACACTTTATGTTTTTACACTTCTTCTTTCATAGACAAATACTTCAAATCCATGTATTTTGCATCCTTGGAATATTTGTCATTCTTAGAGAAGAATACGGTTGCGAAATTATCACAATAAATTCTTAACGGTCTGGCAATACTATCGACAAGACCAAGACCTAAGATAAAGTTCTGCAACCACAATCCATGAACCGTGGCCTCAAAGCACGCAACAAATTCAGCCTCCATAGTGGAAGTAGCAATGACGGACTGCTTTCCACTTTTCCACGAAATTGCTCCTCCGGCTAATAGGAACATATAACCGAATGTAGATTTCCGTGAGTCTATACAACCGGCATAGTCTGAATCCGAGTAACCTATCACTTCAAGATGAGTTGATTTTCTATATGTGAGCA
>JANIJH010000005.1:24895345-24907544 GCA_024520975.1 Erythroxylum areolatum | reverse complement strand
CAAATAACTTAAGAAGTACTAAATAGTAAGAAATCCAATATTAACTAGGAATCTAAACTAAATGCTCCTGCATCACAATCACACCCTTGGCCTTGGCCTTTTCTCTGTTGCCCTAAGTTGATCCTCCCATAGAGCTCATCTTGGTCACCTATTATTGACTACTTGACTTCTGCTTTCGACTTGGAAGCCTGACAACCTAAAATAAGGGTTTTAATTCATTGGGTCTATTTGGGTGGCAAAATTTTGTGGTGCCTTAAACTAATATTACGATTACCGTAACAATATTAAAGGGTCTTTAACCATGTCACTTTTCTTTTACTCTAAAATAGAAAAAATTATTTTAAAGTTTTTTGGTTTGTTATTTTGAATGTTTTATGGCTAATGAGCAAAAGAATTTGGTTGTGACTGATGTAATTCATGTGACATCTAAAATCACAAAAAGTAAGTTGATTGATATAAATTATTTAGATTGGTGTAAACTTGTTCTGATTTATTTGAAAAATGATTCTAAAATAACAAAACATAAGTTGATTGATATAAATTATTTAGATTGGTGTAAACTTGTTCTGATTTATTTGAAAAAGGATTCTAACGACTATCACCTTATTGACAATCCACCATTAGACAACACTTACAACGAATGGTTGTGAGATGATGCCAAATTATTCTTGCAAATCAAGAATTCTATTAACACTAAAGTAGTTAGGTTGATTAATCACTATGATTATGCCAATGAATTGATAGAATATTTAAAATTTTTGTATACTAGAAAAGGGAACGTTTCTCATATAATTGTACTGAAAAATAATTCTCTTCAAGCATATTGTATGAATTTCAAAAAGACCGATGAATGATTGAACGTCTTGTTACCCCTTGGTCATGTTGTCAAAGTTTAGCAAACTCAATAGGAGCAGGTGGCAGTAATGAGCTTTTTGGCTGGTCTTAACTCTCAGTTTAAAATTGCTATGTCTCAGATTTTCTCTAGTGCTAAGATCTCTTCCTTGTACAAGGTCTTTACTCAGATACTTTGTACAAATGCTAATATTTAAATTCTTAGTGCTCTTCTTAGTCAAAATAATGAATTTGACATTGGGAAGTCAACTCATAGGAACAATAATAGAGGAGGAGGGACAGGCAACTAGGACAATAGGAATCAAGATTGGAGAGGATTTATCTGTCAGTATTGTTGTGAATTGGGCCATACCAAACGCACTTATTGAAGGCTGTATAACAAAACTCAAAAATGTCATTTAGTTCATATTGCAGTTACTAACACTACAACTAGGTCATTCTTTGAGAAAATCATTGTTTATGTTGATAATTTTGCTAAATTCACTCAGTACCAAGAAGGGTTAAAAAAGTACATCTCACCCTATCATTGCTATTGCTAACTCAAGTAACAAACTTACATATCTTCTCTCCTCTTCTTCATAATGGATCATTGATTTTAGTATCTAAGATCATATGACAGTAATTCTAATCTTTTCTCTACTTTTTAGAAACACCCTTCTTCCAATGTTACTTTAACTTATAGATCTATTTCCTTTATTATTGGTTGTATTGCTGTTAATCCTACTCCATTACCTTCCCTGTTCTCTATTTTGAACTACCCCTTACACATCATATTGTGCCATATGTTCAGTCATTTAATTTTTCATTTACATTGTTTGAAGCTTGTCTTTTCAAAGTTTGTCTGGTATATTAGGATCCTATCATGCCCTATTGAAAATTTGTAGTCATGTATAAGCAACACTCATTCTCAACTTTACAATAATTTGTGCATCATTGCTACGTCAGATGTTTTAGTTTCTTATTTTAATTATTTTTCTTGTATAATTTACTTCCTCTCCAATTCAATGCTTGGTTCTATCTTATTTACTGAAATAATGCCCATTTCTCCCCTAGGCTGGTCTTGTTACAACTCTGAGTACTAAGACAATTGTCTTTGGTGCTACAAATCCCAAGGGCCAGTATGATCCTGATCAAAGTATCCTGTTTCTTAGAAAGTTCATCAGTTCAAATTAGTAAATTGATTTGCCTTTTCATTTGACAATGGTATGTTTCTCCTTGTTACATTTGACATTGACATCATTTGAATTACAAATGTAGTGCATCTTTTTAAATTTTTATTTGTCTAACTATACATTTTATGATTTAAAAAAAACAAAAAGTTGATTTTCTGGACATGTGCATAATCATACTATTTTCATATGGGATAAACATATTTTTGGTACTTCAACTTAATGTATTGTTTCCTATTTCAGTCCTTTGATCATCAAATTATCTAATGGACTTTAAACTTTACTAGTCACTCTATGTTAGGATTTTTATTCACGTATCTCAACAAATATCCTACATTGCATCAAAGTTGGACAGACACCTCATTCCAAGTTTTGTGTCCAGTTTGGATTTCATTGATGCCACATGGGGTTTCCATTGAGCACATTAATGAAAGTCCTAACATAAAGTGACTAACAAAGTTCACGGATTATCTTAGAAGGTTTAATAGTTCGAGGACTGAAATAAGAAACAACATTGAGGTGAAGGACTGAAAATATGGTTGTCCCATTCTTATGTACACAGTGCTATGCCCTTAACCCAATCTAGCTCTCTCTGTCAACACTGCCCTCTCTGGTCCATTGTTGAGCAGATTTGATATAGTCCTCGTGCTTTTAGATACAAAGAATCCAGAATGGGATGCTGTTGTGTCATCTCACATTCTTGCTGAGGTGCTGTGCTATTAAAACACTATCTAGTCTCACAGGGAAAGCAATCTTTCAATTTATAGATTACATTACTCGTGTTCATGAAAACAATTTGCAGGCAGAATCAGGAAATGACAATCATACTGAAGATTTGGCTGACAAGTGGACCTTGTCAATGCTTCGTAGGTGTGTTTTTCTCAGACCCAAGACTAAATTAGGAAGCAATTGAAACGTTTAGGCGCAAATATGTGATGCTTATTGATTTTTCTGGTCATTATTGTTTTTATATCTTTTGTGACTATTATAGTTAAGATCACGATGATTTAATTTTCTAGTTTTAGTGTGGGTATTCAAGGCAGATGAATGAAGGAAGAATGGAGTGGAAGACTGTTTTCACGTATCATCTTAATTTTGTTCGTCTTACCAAGAAAAGGATAGAGAGAGATCCCTTTCCTATTTTTATACGTTATTCTGAATACTAGAAAATGCTTCCTAAAGAAATAATAACTAAAAAGTTCTTTAAAATATGTTAAAGGAATAAGTTTCATTTTAGATTTTTTTTTTGGGCTGCAAATCATCTGGGGTTTGTGTCAGGTTATCTATTTGATGGCTTGTGTTCTCTTTGTAATTTTTACTGTCAAGAGGGAGAAAATAATAATCCTTCAAGATCCCAAAACAAATGCATCATTGAGACTAACAAATATTTGTCTGATTCAAACTTTGAACAAAGCAATTATCTTTCCCACTTTTCACCTAAAATTTTGCCTGTACGAGGCAGTGCTATAAATACCTTTAGAGGCTTCATAGTACCTCTAGACTTTTAACATGATTCATGCATTCGAGTTTTAGATCACCTGAATGACGTGCTTTTGTATTCCAAAAATGGCTGGTCCAACTGCATGCTATCTTTGTTATGGTTCCAATTACATGATCTTTTGTTGGGAAACAAAATGCAGCACAGTATATCTAGTTACCAAAAGTTCTGGTAGTTACCTTTGTCTTAGTGAATTACATGGTTCTAGTTGTTATGCGGCCAAGAATATTGGTTGAGTTTCTCCATTATAATCATTGCGTCCTATTTTCTGTCATAGATTTATCCAATCTACAGAAGAGTTGCGTACCTGGATTTTCAAATTTCCAATATGTACTATAGAATTTGCAGACTAGATGTGCATTTTCCGCTACAGGGCGTCCTTAAAGTCCAAATTTGAAACCATTTCTAAATTTGTAATCTATCCTTTACCTTGCACTCTGCAGCGAGATTAATGTGATAAGACATAAGTCGGCTTTTGTGATAACATCTTGCAGGTATATTTATTTTGTAAAAGGGCACTTCAGACCAATCCTTACAAAGGATGCAGAGAAGGTTATCTCAAGTTATTATCAACTGCAAAGAAAATCTGCTACTCATAATGCAGGTTTATAAGCTGTTATCTTCCGAGCTCATGCATTTATTGGTCTAGTATATTTTCACTACATTTCTTTGTGCAGCAAGAACAACTGTGCGCATGCTTGAAAGTTTAATACGCCTAGCTCAAGGTATATTCTAGCATTTTTCAATCATTACTCATATTCTATAGAAATTTAACTCCCTCAATATTGCAGCTCATGCAAGACTTATGTTCAGAAATGAAGTAACCAGACAGGATGCTATTATGGCAGTTTTATGCATTGAATCATCTATGACCATCTCAGCCATTGTGGACAGTGTCGGGAACTCCCTGCACTCAAATTTTATGGAGAACCCTGATCAGGAGTGTATCCTTGACACTTAATTGCCTATGCATTATAATAACATGCAAAATGTATGATTCATGCGTCCAGGCATCACAACTCTATGTTACTTTAAGCAGGACAACAGATAGATTTAAGCAATCATGGTTGTTCCATCTTGACTTTGTGTTCAGAGTAACAAATTGCTTCTAATAGGCAGTATTTCAAATATTATATTCATAAAGAACTATCACTGATTGTCCATTGAATTTGTTACTTTTGGAGTTAAAAAGCGCAGACAGAAATTCTACCATGGACAATGATTTCGTTTAAACATATTATTATTGGAGACTAATTTGCACCAGTGAAGGAAGATGATAGAGCAGTGATTACCATATTTGGCAAAGGGTATTCTTAAACTCTACACCATGTATTTTTAATTGATTGTAGAATATCTCCCAAATTTTATTACAAAAGTTGGAATTCATTCTGAATAACAATCAGACAGCTGGTAATGGCAAAAACTAGTTAGTTTTCAGTGTGTAGTGGCTGTCTAAATGTCATTAACAGGAAAGCATGTGTAAGAGGGCACTTATCTATACTTGTTTGGAGCATTTTTTTTATTAATATGATTACTGAGTCTACGAATGAATCTCTAGCATAATGCAGTCTCTAATTTTATTTCCACCATCATGATCAGTTTGTCTCCTTGATGGCCAGCTGCAATTCTTATTGAAATTTTGGATACACTTTGTGGATGTGTGTGTGTGAGCGACTATATATGGATCCAGTAATTATGCCTATATTCACCAGACCTCAGTTGTCCATATTTGAGCCACAATGTTCCTTTTCTTCTTCTTTGTATTTCATAGTGATCTGTGTGTGGGGATAGAAAATTTGAAGATGATTCATTTGTAGCTCAGTTGTTAGGATCCATAGTTTTTTCATCTATGGATCTGTTCTGTATATTGGTTTTATCTTGACTGTCAGTAATACAGATATCAAGCAAGAGAAAGTAATCCTTCAAAAGCTCAGATCAATCGATGAATTTCCCTATGTGACCATGATAGAAGGTTTGTCCAGATGAGAATCACATTAATTAAAAACCCTCTTGGCTGATGAAATCAGCTTGCAATGAGTGAGTGCATAGACGAGAGTGAACCACCATCTTTTAGTAGCTTAACCTACTAAAATGCTGAACATGGATTTTGTACTGGCATGTTACTGATTAACACTGTTAATTATCCTTTCAAGAATTTTATCTTCTTTAAAGAAGCATATTCTTAAGGAATATGTTATGTTCGTAGGTTCTCAAGAACTGTTTAATGCTGAAAAGAGGCATCTCAAAGCTTTATGCTTAGGGGCATAGTAGAAAACGAAGAACCAAAAGCATTTATCTTAGTGATATTTATGATTAATCAAAAGATTCTAGTTATGAAGATCTCCTGTATACGCTTAGGTGATCAGAAAATTATTATTCAAAATCATCAGGAATATGCAATATCCTCAATAAAGGTTGTATTATATCGTTGGTTAGTAGACATAATTTTTATATAGGAGGCATTTAGATTAGTGGTTATTACAGCAGTATAGAGCTCCTATTTAGCATAATGGACAGCTAGCAAAACGAAAATGTAATTACACATATATAGATTGCAGAGAAGTAACCAAAAGCTTTGTTCACTGTGGTCAACCGAGAGACTTCATTGTGATGAGGGATGATTAGACTGCCCCAAGTTTATGAACTTCAATTTTCATGTGGAGATGCAGTCTCTCTTTAGGAATTGGGAGGATGCAAATGTTTCTACGCTTGGGAGTACTGTGTCGCATATTGTTCAAAACTGTACAAGACATTACATAGAAACAATATCTTACAATCACACACAGGGATTGAGAGAAGAGTTACTCTTGAATCAATACCTATTGTTGCTTATTGTTGCAATATGCTGTGAGGTTGAATTACTTTTCTGAGTAAAATTTTTTACTTCTACCTTTGCCTTTATTGCCTGATTATTCTTTCTTCCATTTGAATTTCCAGGTCAGATTTGAAACAGAAGATGGTGTTGGTTCTCTATCCCACATCGGAAGTGGGTGAGAGTATAAGCTTCATTTCAAGCTATATAAAGGGACATATGCTTAAGGTTTTTGTTGAGTAAGGGTAGTGGCGTATTTTTCATATGCTAGGTTAAGTGTATAGGTTATTTGTATATATCCCTTGTAATCATATATTTTAACGTAAGAGTGAATAAAAGTTTGGATTAATTCCTCAAAAACCTTCATGGTATCATAGCCACTAATGATTGAAGGTTGAGTTTACTCCCTTTTGCAGTAGGTGATATCGGAAGAATAGGTTCGGTATAGTGTCTTTGCAGCAAGGGTGAAGAGCTTGTATTTTGCTCCTTGTGACACAATCGCCACTGGAGCATAGCCCAAGGGAAGTTTGACCGACGCCTAAGTTTTCGGCATCGTCCAACCTCACGCTTGAGCACACGCGCTGCTTGTTTACTTTTGTAGATTCCTTCACTCGCCGACGTGTGTAGCACGTGACGTCAACTCCGTCCAGCGTCTGACTTCATGAATAGATTCTACCTTTTTTTAGAGTTGTTTTTTGGTGGTTCCTTCTTCACTTTTGTCGTGGTATTATGTTAGACACTAAGGAAGCTTCTAAGGAGGTAGAGAAATATTATCCACTTAATGATAGTCCCTATTTGCTGATTAGTCCTATTAAACTAGATGGCAATATCACTCATTTAGCCTTGTCTAGACCATGTTTGTTGTCTATTAAGGCGAGAAGGCTACAAGGTTATATTGATGGGAATAAGAAACGACCACCTGTTACTGATCCTATCTTTAGTCAATGGGACTAATAATTCATTGGTTATGTCTTAGCTTCTTAATTCCATGTATCCTAAGATTTCCAGACAATATTTACTATTTGATACTGGGGAGAAGATACGGAAAGCCGCAAAAACCACTTATTCTTGTATAGGAAATGATGCTCGGATCTTTGAACTATAGACCAAAAATTCATGGCACAAAGTAAGGTGAGTTTATTGCTTCAGCTTACTTTGTTGAACTGGGTAGTTTATGGCAAGAATTGGATTATTATCAAGATTTTTAGGCCAAGTGTGTTGATTATGCGGTATTGATTCAAAACATGCTTGAAAAGGAGTGAGTCTATGATATTGTTTGGCTTGAATGTAGAATTTGATCAGTTGAGAGTTCAAGTTATTGGCAGATCTCCTTTTCCCTCACTTGAGGAGTCACACTCTTTAATCCAGCAAGAAGAGACTAGAAGAAATGCCATATTTTATACTGCACCAGTTGAAAAGTTGGGCTTAATAACTCATATTACTCATGAGCTGCTGAATGATGTTACTTTTTGATAAAGATCATTTACACTGTGATTACTATGGAAAGGCCAAACATACAAAAGAGACTTGCTGGAAGTTACATGGGAGACCTACTGGGGTTGAGGGGCAAAATGAGCTCCACAAGGGCTCAAGCAAATTTGCTAGAAACTGTATAACCATCCAAAGAATCTGCTTCAATTGATAGTCTCTCTTCTCATGAAATTCAGCATTTCAAGCGCCTCATGTCACAACTTAACTCATCCTCCAGTGCTACCTCTAATTTTGTCAAGTTAGGTAACACTTTTGGTCGACTTGACTCATGGATTATTGATTCTGGTGTAAATAGACATATGACAGACATTTCTAAAGGCTTTCTTAACTATTCTTCTTGTCTAAAGGGGGATAGTGCCAGGATGGCTAATAGGTCTTTAACTCCTATTTCTAGGACAGGCTCCATTGTTTGTACTCCTAAAATTAAGTTGCCTTCTGTTCTTCATGTTCCTCAATTCTCTGTCAATCTTTTATTTGTTAGTGTTATCACCAAAGTTCTAAACTGTAAGGTCAATTTTTTTCTTGATTATTGCATCTTTCAAGACCTTCAAATAGGGAAGAGGATTGGCAGTGATAGAGAGCATGATGGCTTATACACATCATGATCATTTTAAACCTTTCATACTCTAGAATAAATCAATTGAGTGTATATACATTCTTTGCAACATGTAAATTCTCAATGATATGGCCATGTGCAATATTTTAAGGTTCTAATCATTAGTATAGAAAACGGGCTATTACAATAAAAATGTAGAAATCAATCACAATGAATCCAATTCACGTAAACAATCAAATTTTAATTGAATCAAAGATAAAAATTACCCAAAGGTGAGTTTAGACAATCATCGACATTTATAAATCTTATCTCAATAGTTATTCCAATTCTATGCATAGATAAAAATGGAAATATATTGGAAAATAAATCCGAATGGACGATGAAGGCAGCAATGATGAGAAACCTCCTGTTTCAGGAAGTACTTGGTATCGGCTTCTTCTCCACGTCTCTTTTCCTTTATCTCTTTCTCAATTTCTCGATGAGCTCTCTCTAGGGTTTTTTTATGGTGGTTGATGCAAGCTGCTTCTTTTTGTTCTTGTTCTATTTTTTTTTTTATGTTTAGGGTTGAACTAGGTATTTTTCGGGGTCGAAAGTCCAAAAAATTCCTCGAAATGTGAAGTTTGGGAGTAGTTGAGTATCTGCCTAACATAGGCCACAATTGTGGTCTACTTCTAAATCTTCTATTACGATAGTGGCCTATTATGCCACTATAAACATTTCTGTTCTTTTATGTTGGCCTTAAAATATTAACAAACACATCAAAGTATCTCAAAAATATAATATTTGTGCTCAAAGACTTGTACTAACCCATAAAACATTTAAAACACAAATAATCAACAAACTAATACAATTCTAACCTAAACATATACTAAATGATTGAATTAATAGCTAAACATATATCAAATTATGCCCTAAAACATGATGTAATTTACACTTATCAACATTTCCACACTTAAACGCTTGCTTGTCCTCAAGCTAACAAAAATAATCAAACAATTAAGAAAACACAAAACATGCATATGCAATAATGAGACAATGACTTTAACTTAACAAAACAAATTTAATTATAAACACAATCTTTCAAGTCGTTCTAACTTATTAACAAGGGAAATCCGCGTCTATCTACATTGGACTAAATATACAAACTAATCAAAATTTTAATGTTTAGTCTATTCACCTTTATCACTTACACACACACATCGATAATCATTCAGTCAAAACAAAAGTATAGTTATTCCTCAGTAGGTTTTCATGAAAAAAATCAAGTTACTAACAAGTTTGGTAGGTTTTTATTTGAAAACATTCTTTTTTTTTGTTGATTTTTCTTTAAGGATATGAACCTAGTCTATTTACGCAGAGTAAACATTTATGATGACTGTCGATTTGGTTACTCAACTAAGTCATATTGTTATTAAGTTGCTTGGTTGGAATGTCATTATAGCCTTTTTACGCGAAGGCACACATTTGTAATATATGTCGATCCGATTACTGAGTTACATCACATTCTCAACTGACTACTAGCTCTATTCATAACCCAAAAGCCAGCGAAATAGTTATTTTAGTTAAATTTATACAACTTTTTTCTTTTCTTTTTTCTTTTTTAACATAAAATTTTGCTTATCTTGTTGCTTTAGCTAATCATTCTCATAAAAATATACTAATAATGCCTCTTATTTGATTGGCCTAAAATTATAAATGAGAGCATGGCAAATTCTTAGGGTGAATGGAATAATATCGTATCCTAATTAACCAGCATATTTAGCCTTAAAAAACTTAGATCGCTAATTTTAAAAGCTAATAAATCTTCGTAACCTCAAGGGTTATGTTTAAGACTACATCTCCCATTAAGTCCTAGCCATTGACGTATTCACACAATTCACATCATGCAACCTAAACAAACTATCATACAATATGCAAATTTCACACTCAAGGTAAAAACACCCAACCCTTCCCACACTTCAACAACACATTATCCTCAATATGTACATAGACAAACTGGATGAAATAAAACACAATATACAAAAAATATAAGAAGAAAATATTAACAAAAATGAAAAGAAAAGGTTAGAACACGAAACCGTTAAGGTGACTAAGGTAGTGATGGTGTTAGAGATAGAGATCAAATGTGTTTGATGCCGAGCTGACTTTACTATCTTATAATTGATTTAGAGAGAGTAAGAGAGTAAATAATCCCAGATCATTTTAAATCATTAAAATTTTATTTTTGAAATTTGAAACTAATCTAAATACGCAATAATTTAAACCTAACTACCAAACATGCTAATTTATGATCATTAGCTTGACCTTGTGTCATTGGAAACTAAGCCGGGATCAATTATGAGCGGCTTGCTTTCACCCTTCTCGTTCAACATCAATTTTGTAAAAAATAATCAGAAGGACAATATTGATAAAGTTGAGAAAACTAATTAATTTGTGTAATGTCATTTTTATTAACAAACTGTCAATAAAATAGGGAATAACGAAACTCCCTGAATCTTCCATCGAATCCAAAAGTTTGTCCTGTAAGAAGGTGAGTTTCTCTCTTTCTTAATCATCTTCCTCTCCTCTGCTTCTTTTGCTTCACGAACAAATACTTTTATAGCTTCTTCAAACTAGATGTTTGTTGTCATCTGTTCTTTATCCTTTTGTTCTTTAGGAGATTTGAACATATCAATTATCCTAAACGAGCTACCATCTTTTAGATTCTTTAATACTTCATTCATGTTGAATGTCACTTGGTTATCATTAATTGGAAGAATAAGGTTCTTTTCATGAATATATATTCTTCGAAGTTCAAATATAGTATATCAAGAACTGGTGAATAAAAGGGAGGGTTGACATGCTTTTCTTCATATTCTTTCTTGGTCTCTTGGTCTTCAATAAAGTGGGGTTTAACTTGGTATTCCACTGGTTCCTTTAGATCTTCCCCATTCTTAAGTGTGATAGCCTCATATTTCTATCATTGAAGTAATTCCATATTTCTCAGAGAATCTTCCATACTTCTCTTACAAAATTTACAAGAAAGTTGTTTTACTTGAATCTCTAGATTGTGAATAGAAGCGGTATGATTTTCCATTACATGATCAAATTACTCTTTTAGTCTCTTTTGGTTCTCTTCCATGTCTATGAGCTTATCTATGATTTTGTCCAATTTGGAATCCCATAAATTGAACTCATCTTGCTGAAATTCATATAGGTCTTGATGTCCTGTGTGAGTACTTGCATTGTTAGACTAATAGAAAATTGGACGGTTATGCTACCCCGTGTTGTACATTCTCCAATAAGGATCATTACTTCCTCAACTATACTATATCTCGTTGTATTTTGCAAAAGTTCCTTGCTCCCTATAATATCTATCTTCCATCATATTTTTTTCCATTTCTTTTTGGCATCTAGCTATTCAGATATCTCATTCTCACTCTAAGATGTCTTGATGTGTCTTTACTCTACGACCCAAATTTCTTCTTTTCTTTTTTCTATTATTATTATTTAAAATGAAAGATAATGAAAAAGCCTTTGACTAAAGAACTAAACTAATTGCCTCCCCGGTAACAACGCTAAAAACTTGATCTCAATTTTTCGATATGTGTAGTTTTAATATTTTAACCTCGATAATTCGCAAGCTTACAGATCGTTTACGTAGTATCTAAGGTGTCGATCCTACGAGGAGGGTGTTGGTTTATGCCCTACAGCTAATCGATTTGGTTGTAGTTTAACGACAAATTATTTAAAGATATTTTGTTAGACCCCGAACTTTTGGTGAAAATTAGAAATATTAAAATGAATTTAAATGAGAAAGAAATTGGTAAGAAAATTTATGA
>JANIJH010000005.1:24812262-24858727 GCA_024520975.1 Erythroxylum areolatum | reverse complement strand
AAAAATTCCTTAAAATATAAAACACTCAATAGCGCACTCAGAATAATTTTTCAAACCCAATAACCACGTTAATCACAATAAAATTGCAATAGGCATATCTACCGGGAATGTCATGTATGCATGTACCGAAATCTGCATGTGCACAATTTCACTGTTTACTAATACTCATATCCCTGAACAATACTAATTAATCCCTATCAATCTCATCCTATGACAATTTACTATTTTACCCTTCCTGTCAGGGGGTGGGATGTTACACACGTGGTCCATAATCAAATGACCGAGGCACTCCATGCAGAGAACAAACAAATAAGGAGACAACGGGTCGCCCTACCTAATGCCTCTGGAAGGCTGAAACGGGTTAGTCAAGGTGGCCTGCCAAGCGACCTGCAGAGTAGCCAACGAGACACACTACATAATGATTGAGATGAGATGCAGTGGGAGGCCGATGTCTGTTAGGGTTTGCTGAATAAAATCCCAACGGAGCCAGTCATACACTTTTTCAAGGTTCACTTTGATTGTCAGAAGCTCTATCTTCCCCTTCTTCTTCCGCATAGAGTGGATGATTTCCTGGGCAATAATAATATTGTCGGTGGTTTGCCTGTCTGGGATGAAGCTGCATTGGGGTGCCCGAACTAGCCAGTCCATATGAGGTTTCAGCCGGTTGACCAGGACCTTAGAGATGAGTTTGTACAGGACGTTGCAGAGGCTAATAGGCCTGAACTGAGCGATAGACTGAGGGGAGGGAACTTTGGGAATGAGGACGAGGATGGTATGATTTAAACCAGAGTCCTAAAGTTCCAAGCGGAAGACACGCTGAACAAACTTCATCACTGCGGGCCCGACTTGGCCCCATTGCTCTGGAAGAACAAGGCATTAAAACCATCAGGGCCAGGGGATTTATTAGGGTTCATGGCGAACACAGCTACCCGGATTTCCTGACCATGGATAGGCTGTTGGAGAGAATGAATGCGGTCAAGCGAGAGGAGGGAAGGCTCCCGAGCGCGGGTAGCTGGGGGAAGGCCCATCATCCTGAGTGTACAGTTTGATAAAGAATTCTCAGGCGAGACGTCCCAAGAGGTGCGGGTCGGATATCAAATTGTCGCGGGGGTCCTTGAGGCTCTGAATCTAGAGTCGCTTCCGTTTAGAATGCGTGAGGGTATGGTAGAACTTCGTGTTTCGGTCGCCTTGGGAGAGCCAATCACATCGGGCTTTTTGGTACCAATAGAGCTCCTCTTCGTTTAGAACCTGAAGTAATTCCCTACCCAAATGCTCCTCTAAGGGTAAAAGGTCATCCAAATTGGTCTGAGTCATAGCTCGCTGGATTCCTTGAAGCCGAGCTAACAGGCGTTTTTCCTATGAAAAATGTGTCCGAAGGTGGACCAATTCCAACATTGGAGGTGAACAGAAAAGGCGGTTAACGAGGTACTCAGCGAGTCCACAGTTGGTCGCCAATGCTGGTTAACCACCTCTGTGAACTCAG
The DNA here is from genome assembly GCA_024520975.1 of Erythroxylum areolatum. Lineage (NCBI taxonomy): Eukaryota > Viridiplantae > Streptophyta > Magnoliopsida > Malpighiales > Erythroxylaceae > Erythroxylum > Erythroxylum areolatum. The sequence continues at coordinate 24,857,244 of JANIJH010000005.1, read as the reverse complement.
GGTGAGTAAGCCAAGCGTTGAGGAAGCAAAACGTTGGTGAGCCAGGAGGCCAGGGAGGAGGGCAGTGAAGGTGGATTAGGAGGGGGCGATGATCCGATCCCAAGAAGGGAAGGTGGTGGGTCTCAGTATGAGGAAAGTTGAGAAGCCAAGTCAACGAGCCGAAGGCCCTGTCCAACCTGACATAAACCATGCCGCGACGCCATGTATATTTGGATCCAATATACCCCAGATCGTGAAGACCACAGGTGTGCACCCAATTTTGAAAGCGTGGATTCACTACCCTTGAAGTGCTAGATCCCCCTCGGAGGTTCTTCCCTCCGACCCCTTGGCAATTCTATAACAGTATCGACATAAAAGCAAGCTAACAGGGAACAATACCTCCTGAGGACACATCTTGGATTCCGATGGCCTGAGGCAGGATAGTGGGGGTCGCTTCAGCTAACCGTGGTGGTGAGGATCGGTGCTATTCCTGTTGGCACCTATATCAGGAGGGTCGGTGTGTCCCATGAGAGTATCCTCGGTTATAGGCCCATCATCCGGTGGGCCCTCAATGCCTTCCATACACAGGAGGGGAGAGTCAGGTATGGGTATACAGCTTCTAAGTAACTGAGGGTCGCACACCATTTCAGTGTGGGACTCAAATTGGATGGCAATGTTAGGACGGGTACTAGTGGGTTGTAGTGGGATGGAGAGGGTAAGGGTTAGGGCCTGCTGTGGGGAGCTATTAAGCTGGAGGCTCAGCAGTGGGGCCTTGTCCCGTGGGCCCGTGGGCCCTACACTGGAGGAGGGAGCTGATGTAGGAGGTTGAAGGGGATTTTGGTGGTGTGGGCTCGGTCCACGTGCTGGAGTGGACTCCTCGCTGGGGCCTTGACGCATCTCGCGGCTGGATGAAGAATCCCCTGTTGCTAGCCCTGCATTTTCGGACGTTGGTGTGTCAGACAGGAGCTGAAACCTCGAGCCATTCCTTAGAGGGGACACTTGACTTTTTCCCATTGATGTACGGGACTGGGTGGGTTCGACCTTGGGGGACGGGGCGCGTTGTAGCTGGTGGACCTTCATCCATAGGCCATAACCAGGAGAAGCAGGGGACGGTACGTGGCCAGGAGCTTCAGCTAGGTTCGGGGGTCCAGTCGAGCCAGCTGCAGGGGTCACCAGCGCAGGGCCTGGGTAGTCGTCACTGGGGTTATGGGAGGAGGCTGGTGGAGTTCGAGATTTCTGTGGGCAGCCGGCTTCTTCATGACCCACCTTGCCGCAGCAGTAGCAGATGGTGGGTAGCCCTTCATACTCCACTCGTAGGTCCTCCCCATCGAGCCACACAGTAGTCCGGAGAGGAGAAGAGAGGTCAAGGTCGACAGCTAGGCGGGCAAACTTGCCGCGCTGCTCCAGGAAGGTGGTTTCGTCTATGTGGACCGTCGTGCCCACCAGGTTCCCAAGAGCTTTGAGGATGCCAGGGTTGTAGCGCGCGAGAGGGAGGATGGGGACGCGAATCCAGACCACTGCTCAGTTCAGCTGACTTTGGGCTGGTCGGAAGAGGGGCGTCCATCGTTGCACCGAAAGAGCCTGGCCGTAGATAATCCACGGCCCATCAGTGAGGGCGTGGACATAATCCTTCTCCTCCATAAATCTGACCAAGAAGTAGTCATGCTCGAGGTCCACAACTTTGAAGGGCCCTCGGGGGTTCCATAATGATCTCAGACGGGGAACTAAGGATTGGTAGCTTATCCGCCGGCCGAGGAGCTTGATAACCACAGATTGCGCCCATCTGGTATCGAGTTTCTGTTTAAAGGCCTGGGAGAGTTGGATGCCTCCGCCCTCCTCAGGCGGCAAAAAGTAGATATCGCCCTCCTCCGATTTGGTTTCTTGGGGCTAACTAGTGTCCACACCTGCGGAAGATTCGGAGATACCGTCCGTTACAGCGGCGCTGTAAAAAGCCTGTGGGCGTGGTGTTGTAGTGTCATCATCGCGTTTACAAGTGCGACCTCGTTTGGGATGGTGGCCCTCCTTATCGAGGGGTTCCATGGTGTGCCCAACAGGTAGGGCGATGGAGGAACTAGTGTAAACGGAATAAAAGGATGGCAGGCGATACGTGGAGACGATCAACGAAGACTAGCAACCAGTGAAAACAGGAAGCGTCAACTTTTCTCGCACTAAAATTTCAGAGCTTCTCGCACTAAATCTGAGATGGGCAAAACCATTTCAACTACAGCTAGAATTTGATGATTCAAAGTTGTTTTATTTTATTGTACTGATTATGGTACATACCGGTACGAAAAGTAACAATTAAGGGTATATTTCATAAATATGAAATTTTGAGGATTAACATAAAAAAATAAATCCTAATATATCAAAAGGGAAGCATCTGTAACCTCTCACACAGCCAAACCAAACTCCAAAGTTCCACACCTCGTCTTCTTCTCTCTCTGTCTCTCATCTCATGTTGTCGTTTGCTTTTTCTACTCCGTCATCTTTCCTGCTGCTTCTCTACTGGTGTTAGGTCTCTTCTCCATCGTTATCGCTGCTCTATGCCACCATCGCTACTTCCTCTCTTGTCGCTTGCTTTATCTTCTTTAGTTCCTCAGCTTTGTATCTACTGTGAACTGTCTATTATCAAGGTTGATGGTGATATTCAAAGATGGAGAAAGCATTTTTCAAAGCTTATTTTGTTTATACTTCTTTTAAAGCTTGTATAATGTATAGACGTAGATTGATTTGTGGCTTTTCTAATTTGTGGCTTTTTGTCAACTTCAAGTTTTCAACCTAATTTAATCTATTGTGTCAAAGTGTAAGGTGACTTTATTAATCATCATTAATTAACTATCTTACTTTAACATAAAAGATTATTTAGTTCTAGAATTTAGAGATAAATACATTTTTTATTTTATTTTTGTAAATTTTGAATATGTTCTCAAGAATCGTACCTAAATTATATAAATTAGTTTGATTTTTTTATTATATCTAAACAATTATTATTGATTTATCTAACTAGTTTCCCAAATCAATAAATATTAAATTAAATTAAGAGGGATCATTTTTAAAATAAAAGTTTAAAGATAGCTTAAGGATTATTTCATATACAAGTTTGTGTTTATTCTTTATGACTTACGGAGGAAAACTAGATAGAATTATATTGCAGAAAATCAAATTTGTAATATTAATAAAAAAAACAAGAAAGTTGTGAGTTTATAGTTCAATTATATAATGATACATAATGAGTTATAATTGTATGTTTATGGTTGAATTATATAATCACACAAAATCAGTTATAGTTACGAGCATATGGTTGAATTATGTAATAATATAAAATAAGTTATAATTGTGAGTATATGACTAAATTATGTAATCACACAAAATGGATTAAGTTTTGAGTTTATACTTAAATTATGTAATCAAACAAAAAAGATTCTAGTTGTGAGTTTATGATTTAAATATGTAATCACACAAAATAAGTTATAGTTTTGAAGTGCAACAATCAATGGATTTTTTTATGTTTAAGTTAAGAAACATCATAATTAATTTATATATGTTTAGGTTAACAAACAGAAGAATTTCTTATATAGAATGTGCTTAAGTCCTGAATTTTTTTAAGGAATCATTTATATAGGTTTATGAAGTTCACTTGGATGTTTATATCATATGATTGTTGAGAAGCTATTCCTCTATTTTTTTATGATATTTTACATAACTTATTTCACATTTTTCACGTCACTAGTAATCTGTAATAATGATTTTTAGACTATTGATGTTGATTATAAGATATATGTATATTTTTAAGTTTTAAGTTGTATGTATGCTTTTAGAATCTAAGATATACATTTGTGTTTATTTTCAGTTGAACAATACACATTTTTTTCTAGTAGTTGATAATGAATTTATTAATTTAATTTTGACATTTTTCTTCATTTACTTTTATAGATAAATAGAGGGAAGTTCAAATATTCCTGAAAATTCAGTCATTTTAGGAAGATTTGATGATTGAGTTTGAGCTTGTGCTAGATTGGTTCTTGGAATAAAGAATCATACCATTTGTTTGTATTGTAACAAGCATTTGAAAGGTGATGCGAAACCTTATAAGAAAGCAGGAAATAATATGAAATGACAAATAAAAATTTTGCTTAAAGAGTATCGACATTAAAGAGACAAAGGATAAATTCTAAACTATGACACTGGTATGGAAGTTCTTTTGACTATGGTCAAAATGATACTGGAGACATTAAAGGGAGTATTCCTACTCAATAAGAAGGGGTTGTCGCATATGATGTTAGAAAGAGAAGAAGACATATGTCTAACCGTTTTGCACTACGAACACCTTCTAGAGCTCAACCTTCAATTTATAGTGCCTTACAATCTATAGAAGCAATTGTAATATGAACATGGCAATGGCTAGATGGTGGTATAATATAGGCGTATCATTTAATGTGCTCAATCTTACTATTACCATCTTATAGTAGATATTATTGCCTCTTATAGTCTAGGATATAAGGTAGGTGTATCATTGATGACTACAGAGGTAATCTTCTGAGCAACTCTATTTATGAAATAAAAAGTTATTTGAATGAAAGAATAATGACTTGGGATAATTATGAGTGTTCAGTCATGGGTGATAATAGCACAAATAGAAGATATGAGCATATTATCATTTTCTGTTTATTCTACTAAGGGGATAATATTTATGAAGTATATTGAACAACGGGTCTTGTTAGAAATGTTGATACTCTGTTTTAGATATTTGATGAAGTTGTATATGAAGTTGGGCCTGAAAACAATGTACAATTCATTATTGGCAATGATTATGTTTATAAAGCACCTAAAAAAAGGTTATAAAGTAAGTATAATTCTTTTTTTGAACTCTTTGTGTTACACATTGTTTTGAATTGATATTGGAAAATATAAAAGAAGCTAGATACTTTCTTATCATTGATGAAATTATGTAAAAAATAAGAAAAAGGGTCAAGTTCATCTATAATCGTATATAGATCCTGAATTTAATAAGAAAAGATTTCAAAAATGGAAGGGATTTGTATCGTTGCCTGCTATTACAACATTTGCAACTAATTTTTTAGCACTTCAATGCTTTGTTCTAATGAAGAAGGAGCTGAGATATATGTTTATAAATGATAAGTGGGTTGTATGTCAGTATGCTATGTTTAATTCCAAATTGGATGTTTTTATAATTAGACTTAAAGATCAAAAATTTTGGTCACAATATCAATTTTCATTCAAGTTTATGAGTCTTTGATGAGAGTAATTCGTCTAGCTGATAGTGATGAGAAGGTAACAATAGGTTATTTTTATGATGCCATTGAGAGGGAGAAGGAAGCAATCAAAACCAATATGAAAATTAAGTTTTCTTTGTATACACCTTATATTTGTTTGATGAAATCAATTTGGAAGTGGTGTTCCAGAATTGTAAGGTTTGTGATTTAAATTCTGAGTCAATGTATGAGTGCAATAGGGTATGCATGGAATTGGAGCATGTTTAAATTCATCAATTCCAAGAAAAGAAACAAATTGGAACATAAAAGATTAAACACTTAATGTTTTTTATACAACTTAAAGCTTTGAAAAAGATATGTTATTATTCATGTTTCAGTTGAATATAATTTTTTGTAATTTTTTAATAAGTTAATTTTATTTATTTACTATGACTCTTAATAGAACAAATAGTTTTATGAATCCAATTTGTCTTGATCATATCCATCTTTTAGTGGATTGAGTTTCTGATAAACTATCATTGATAAATGAGAGTGACTTGGAAGATAATCTTGAATGAAAAAGTGTTGACATATCATTTCGTGCAATGAATTTGAATGATTATAACGACGAAACTCTTCTCAACGGTGATAATGTTGTATCAAACAAAAATTAACATCAATACAAATTGAGCAGATATTCAATTAAATGAAATTCTAGATTTTTCATTTCTTCTTTTTCTTTTAATTTCATTTGTACTTTATGCATATGTTAAATTATGTATATGCACTATAAATATAAAATTTTTAATTATAAATATTTTTGTTTCAGGTTCCACTAATACTTGGTTGTGAAACACGAATTCTTATTGTAACATTTATAGAGTTTTAGATCTTTATTATTGTTACTATATGATGTTTTGAAATAATTATTCTTTATTGTATGATGTGAATTATAATATTTAATTACTTTACATTATTCTTAATTTTATATATGTATGATAATTAAACGAAAACTTTTAATTTTTGACAGTAAGAAGGAAAAAGGTAAAGGGTCACAAAATTATTTTCTTGTTTGCTTTGGCTTAGAGAGAGCATAGTGACCTAGTGTAAATATTGGATTTGAATCCGACTTCAGCTTAATCCATATTGATTGACTAACTAGAGTTGTTATTTTAAATTTATATTATTATAATTCATAACATTGGTGTTAACAAAAATGAAAAAGTTCGAATGAAGTTTTGGAATGTTAAAAAAATAAATTATGACAAATGCCATGTCAATATTGAACTAATAAAATGTTCGGAATTTAGCTTAAATTTTAAAATGTAAATAACTCAGTTGCCAGGAATACAATTGGAAGTAACGTTTTATTTGTTTCTGCAAATTGAGTACAGATCCCCCTAGTTGGAAGGATCTTTAAGGTGATTTCTGTGCATCCCATTGGGCATTTCCTGTTTCCAACAAATGAACAAATGATCTAACTGTACAACGGGGCAGGGCCATGCGGGCCCTCTTTTCTTTGAAAGTTTTTCAAAAATAAAACACATGAAGGTGGCATACGCATATCCTGTAGCATTTGAATAAATGCCACGGGAAAAGATACATGCCATCCACATTTCCATATAACATGACAGAGACGGGACGAGGTACAACTCGAGGAAATTTCCCAAAAAGCATAATCTGCTTACTCGTGTAATCAGATCCAGTCGCATTCTCGATTGACTATAGTCTGCAAGACACTGCCCATTCAAAACTTCGTTGTGCCCACAACTGAACAAAACTTACTATTTACATCTTCGTTACTCTTCCTAGAGTTCCACCTCAAGAAGATCATCTCCAGAATCGCCACGATTAATGGGCGTATGTGTCATTGGAGGGCCATTGGACACAAAAGATGATGGAGACATGCCCAATGACTCTCCTAAAGACTTGGTTTCTGCCATCCTAGGAAGGCTAGATGAATCATTCAAACTTCCACCCCATGATGCTGTTCGCCGTGAATAATATGACGCAGAGCCATCGCTTTTTGTAATCTCTTCCTTTCTTGTGATGTTATCCATGCTTGGGAACCTCTGCATGGTCATTGATGATACAGATGCCGAAGATGCATAAGAGTCTCCCGAAGCAGATGTTGAAGGATTTTCTTTGCTTGCAGCTTCCCTCTGCACATCTTCTGTTAAATTGTCCACTGAATTTTCCACTGAAGGTACAGGTGCTGGAACAAAAAATTTCTGATTTGCAGCAACAGGTTTAACAGATTGTACCGTAGGTGACTTGAACAAGTTTGTAGAGGTTCGTCCACCTTTGTTAAAGGTGTCAACATACCTGAACATCCATAAATCTCTTAGTGTCCAAGATATCAAGCTGATCATTTACTTATGAAGTAATAAAGAACAAAAATAAGAAATACAAAGGCTTGCAGACTACCTTGCTCGTACATCCATCCGCCCACGAGCCGAAAATTGATTTGTTGTAGTTGGAGTTGGAGTCTGATTTGAGGTGGTTGGAATTGGTGTGGTCCCTGAAATATGTTCTGATGGAGAAGGACCCTGAAACGTAGGACCCTGATCAGGGGGGTATGAATCATGCTTCAATGCAGATTTCAAGTTGTACTCAGATGTTCCATTCTGGAAAGCTCCAGTCATAGGGGGAGGTGGCAAAGCTGCCTCTTCTGCTGGGGGTTCAGCACCTTCCTCCGCCCATCTCTTAAGTTTTTCATCATAATAGAACCTGTTCTTCTCTCCCAATTTAGCCTTTAACAAAGAAAGCAAACATAAAAGAACGAGTAAAAAGATGTAAACAAGTAGGTTTGTGATGAAAGTATAAATTAAAACAAAATCAAAAACAAAAGGTAAACCTGACGATCACTGCGAGGTCCTAAGACTAGCCCAACAGTCTTCTGAAGAAGCTGGGTACCAAAGCCAAATCTGGCAAAACGAGATCCCACAGCTGAACCTGATGCATTAACTTGTGCACTGGATGATATCCCATTCTTTGATGAATCAACCTGATTCTACTCAAAGTCAGATAGGCCTCAGCAATTTTGTAAACAAGACGGAGATGAATCAGAAATAAATGTGAAAGGACAATTTAACTGTATAAATAAGTTTCACACCTGTCGTGGACTTCTACTGAAGTCTGGCTCAGAAACACTTCTACTTTGGACAAACATTCTATTGCCATCAGCAGCCCATTCAGTTATAGGTTCAATTGGCGTAGAAGGCACTAACGATGACATTGCCATTGTTGATTGACTAGCTGTTACCCTAGAACCCATTGCAAGCTTATAATGCTCATTGCCATGCGCAGTTGCATGTGATCCTGATGGTGCAGGTGGTGGAAGACCCCCAACTACGCGATGTGCAGTGCTATCAAAAAAGTTGAGTAATTTACCTACCAACTTTGCAGGAGCCAAATTGGTAGCATAGCCACCCTAAAAAGAAGTGTATTTGTGATCAGCAGATCAGTAAACCCACAGAGAGAGAGAGAGAGAGAGATAGAGAGATGCCTGCTGATGAGTTCTAATCCTCTCTTCAAGAGAGAATAGTAGTTGTTTCCATGAGTCTACTTCAGCAGTTCGAACAGTTTTCAGAGATTTTAATACTGCTTGACAATACCTGAAAAAAATTGCAAAGCTCAAAACTCCGATGTAACAGTTAGACAAATCATTAAACATGGAGATTATTCACTACTTACTTCAATGAATCTGAAACTTTGCCCACTTCAGCTAGCATATAAGCATATATGAGCTTATAAGGCTGAAAGGGAAACAAGATAAACTGGGAATTACCAAGTACCTTCGAGTATTCATAAAGTTCAGTTCTCTGTCCACATATTAGCAAAAGGCACATTAGGATTTCCCAACCCTTGAACAAGGTGATCGACACTTATCTTGTTTTCCTTCTTGATGTTTCTTTTATAACCAGAACTATGAATAAATTCCAGAAGCACTTAAACCATGAACTGCAAGCAAGCACACAAAAGATACCAATACGGCATACAAAAAACTAATATTTTAAACATTTAAAAAGAAAAAAATAATACTTAAGAGCACCTGAATAGCCTCTGGACTAGTATATGTCCTAGGATGCTTCAAGTGATCTGCTCCAACAAGGCATAATCTTGCACTGTCTGAGTACGACTCAAAGTTGGCTTCAGCAACTAAGTAGCAAATGTGTGCGGCAATTATCTGAGTGGTTACCCCCGTAAAAATTTCAAATGTAGGCTTATAAAAGAGCAGGTAAGCTCAGGACATTCACAATCAATATACCTCACTTCTATCTTTCCATAGGCAATCCCCAAGATGAATAATAACAAGCTCATCATCCTTAGTCCTGTTAGCAGTTATCACGGCCAAATTCTCTTCCCAATCATCAAGCATGCTATTTGCTCCCACCTGTAGTCCACAGGTCAACACAGATAAGCACACCGGCGCATAACTGAATACATTGTTCTAACAATTTGAAAGAGAAGAATGTAGCAATTTTTCCAGGAAATTCAGTAAAGAATTGTGAAAATAGATGGAGATATTGGAATCTGACAAGAGTATATCACATATGCATTCACAAGATCCTAGTACCAGAAATTGGAGAAACTACAGATTTCTAGCTACAAAGCCAGCAAGGCAAACAGAGTATAGCCATCAACAATGTTCTTCTACAGTTGTAAACTCTCTCAGTTAACTGTAATTAATCTAAGAAATTATTGGTTGCCACAGGTCATTCCTTCAAGGAGGAGGGATTGATAACATAGAATGACTCTAACTAATACAATAACATAGGATGGCAGGAGGACCCTTCACACATGAATATATCACCTGTACAGGCCGTGGCGTCATATTTAAGACACCTGGAATAACAACACCAGCAATGGTGTCAGCAGCAAATACATCTGCCGGTTGCCCTGCAATTAGCAAGCATAGTGTCCTCAAAGGTGATCCTGCTACCAAGTGGTGAAGTGCCATTTGCCTGACCGTATCAACATAGAACTGCAATTTACAAATGGTAATCATTGTAGCCCCAATATTGTTTTGCAGAGTGCTGAGGAGAGAGAATCTCTGTCTTCTTCAAACATAAACTAACTAAATAAATCAGGTGACAGGGTATAACAGATAGAAGACCTGATCACCAAGCTGTGAGGCAAGAACAAGGGCCAGTCCCCAAAGCTGACCTTCTTGTGCACATTGCAGAGCCTCTTTTTTTCTACCAGATACTAGAAGATTTTGGACTTCAGAAGCAGTTGCCTAAGGAAAACATCAGAATCGTTTAGACAATAAAGAAATCCCAAAGTAAAAGAAACCTTTCTGTAATTGATGGGATACCCAAATTTGTCCTTCAGATGGCAAATTTTGCAAGCAGTGGCTAGGAACACCATACTCATTGAATTGACTGTCATTCCTCTTGGCAGATGCAAAAAGTTTCGCAATTGCTGATTCTGGAGTGTCACTCTCCTATCAAGATACAAAAAGATAAAATACCAAATTTCAAGTCATTAGTCTCCATAGATCACCCTTCAAAGAAGTACTGCATGGCTTGGACCAGAACCCAATTACAGAAAATTATATATGTACATGAGGATTAGGGATTCCTAAGAGTGTAATCAAATAGAAGAACAAACTAAAAAGATCCCAAATGGAACATATATAGAAATTATACATGTAACAGAGGATATGGGATCTCTAAGTGCATATAATCAAATAAAAAGAAAGAAATATAAAAAAATCCCAAAAGAGTGAAAATTTTGAAAAGGAAAATTAATTTACAAGCATTACCACCACTATCATCATCACCACACTCTTACAATCTTTATCAACAAAAGATGATTACCAGACACAGCATGGGGATGTGCAAGAGATGTTTTAGGTAGCTCAGGTGTACATAAGCCTGGCCTTCTGCCTTATAATCAGTCCTTTTACTCTGTTCTAGCCTATTCTCTCTCTTATAATTCATATCATTCAGACAGGAAACAGAGTGGCGTAATGAACATTCACAATAGAAGATGGATCTAAGACGAAAGGAATAACAAACACAATACATCATGGTGCCTTTGTTGGGAAGGATTAGTCATTATAGTGCGTCTAGCCCTAACCTTAGGAATATCCAGGCAGTAGTGATTTTCAAATTCCTCATCCTGAAGAATATTAAATTAATTTAGGAAAGGTCACCTGAAATCATTTGTTTTTAAGGTGATTCACAATTATAACAATAGAATGTGATGGTCTGTTACTGCTTAAAATTTGGCTTCCATAAATAGATATCTACAGCAATACATGGAAGCTCCAGAAAACTACAGATATAACGAAGGATTTTGTCCAGATAGGACAGAAGAATTACATGAATTACCTTCACAGAAGCATCAGTGCCAAAAGGATATCGAAGTTTTCCATAATGCTGACATGCTATTTTAAGCAAAGAGAGAAGCAACCGCAATGTTTCACCTTTTCTATGATCCATCTCAGATAATTCAAAGTTAGCTATCCTCTCATCAATCCACTTATTCAACTCTTTACTTCCAACATTCCCACCCACCAATGGACCTGGAAAGGCCTGTTGGCAAAGGGCATGAAAATAATTGCATGGGTTCCCTCTAATGCTTGAAGCATTTTCACCATTTCCAGGGACAACCTCCATCAAATTCAGAACAGAAACAGAGCCTCCAACAGGTTCCTTTTAGATGGGATCAAACAAGAAAAACAAAATAACATGATTAACAATTATGAAATACAAAGTTTAGGAAACTACAATAAACTTTTCTCAGGATTAACTTTTCTTTCTCTCATTTTTTTTCCATGAGAACATCATCACTCAACTATTAAGTGATGTGAGACAACACAAAGAGAAATAGAGTAGATAAAGAAGATAAAGTGAAGTGAAGGGGTGCAAATAAAGTTTCATCTATTGATATTTTAGTAGTTAAAAGGATCTCTACAGTAGCAGGGAGGGAAGCATTCAATAGCCTCACCTGGTTTCCAAAAGATGAGCTCCCAAAAGAATTACCATTTTTCATTACAATCAATTTTCCACCAAAGCCAAATGTAACCAAGGCATGCGGTGGACGGCCAGCAGATGATCCCCCAATGCCAGAAGAATACTTATCTTGCTGGTTTCTCTGAAAAGATTGGTGGGAATGGTTTAATTGCTTCTGACTGCTAAAATAATCTGTTGAAAAGTTCATTAGGTCATTTTGGGTCAAATTTCCCTGATTAAACTGTTGACTGATGTTACCACAAGGTACAAACTCTTGTGATCCAGTAAACCCATTAGCCTCAACATGACTCCCTTTCTCATTAGATGGAGCTGTCCCTAACGAACTGAATGATTTATTCTGTTCCACATGGTTGCTCATGGAAACATCTGATACATAGGAATTCAGCTTTCGAGTTCTTTCACCAATATCTTGAACGGCATTGGACTTAGCAACAGTGTCTAGTTGCCACACATTCAGGCCCTGGTTATCGTAGCTATCATTACTAGCATAGCCTTGCGGCACATAGTTTCCAGCTTGTCCATAGTTGGCAGAGGTACTGCTATACATATCATTACCATTTTTAGAATATGATCCACTGAAAGCAAAACCATTCTGACTATGGTGATCATGACCTTGAACTACCGTTGATTCAACTAATGACGTGTAGCTTTCAATTGTGCGCCATTCTTCAGCAATTGTGTCATAATACCAACCAGGATAATTGGGGTCAAAAGCCATATGGGCTGGATAGGCATTATTATTACTCTCCTGTGTAGCCTGGTTCCAGTAAGATACAGTTCCATTCGTTCTGCAGTCAGACACGGTTCCAACTACAGACTGTAAACTCTTCTGTAAATAACTTACTTCTGCATTTGCATCAGAAACTGCAGCACATTCCCTACGGGAACTAAAATTATAATCTCCTTGCGCACCCACTGTCACATCATAATTAGCTATTTGGAACCACTGCCCAGTACTGGTATCATACTTCCACCCCGGATACATACTATCCCACTTCTGATTTTCATACGTATCCTGCTCACTCACATTGCCCTCCATGGTTCCCCCATAAATCTGAGTGCCCTGTTGATATTGCTCACAACTAGTTGAATTCTCCGATCCCTCAGCAATCTTATTCTCTTTAGTAGCACCACTGTCATTAACTTTACCACCAAAACCCCCTGAATTGTCACCTAGATCGTTGAAAAAGTCTGAGTAGGAACCAAATTCGTGATCTCCCTCCTCTGAGGTATCAGCATAAAATGAACTCCATCCAATCTCCTTCACCCCTGATTTTAACAAAACATTACTTTCACTCATTGCAAAATCCGACAAACTGTCTGATCTAATTCCATCATTGTTTGAATCAATTGCACTCTCACAGGGAGTCGACAAATCCAACGTATTACTAAGTGCTACCCGATCTTGAACTGAACCAGTTTCATTTTTCCCACCAAACCCCCCATCAACAACATTATCATCAACACTGAGATTAGAAAAGGCCTTGGCCTCATCAGAATCACTGCCTTCGGTGAACTTAGGATCAACGGAATCGGAATTCGTGGGACCAAAATCATCATCCACTAATTTATCAAAGAAATCTTCGTCCGTCTGATCCTCCATCACAACCAATGGAGGATTCGAAGCCATAAACCAAACGATCTACGAAAAAAGACCTTCCAATTCACCTCTCTCCCCTTATCCAAAAAGCTCGAATTGAAGTCCAAAACCTCGAGATCCAAACACTAAAACCCTGAATTAAATTCAAAGGAGTGGAAAACCGCCAGAACGACGAGATCTAGGGTTTTATAAGAACGAAGGATCTCTAGATATCATTTATGGAACGATATAAAACAGAGGAAAGAAGTGGGAACAAATGCAGGGGCATCTGGAGTCAACGGAAATTCATCGGGAAAAACAAATTTCACATAGAGACAAAGAAAAAGAAAAAGAAAAACTTACAGATCCATAGAGAGAGAGAGAGATGTAGCTCATTTTGGAACCACCCAGCAAACCAGAGGAGTTTCCGTTTTCAGTTTTTTTTTTAACAATTTTTTAATAAATATTTTGGCCGTATGACTATGAGAGGAATGTGACGGAAATAGGGAAAAAGAGAAAGGAACTAAGAAGTTTTTGTTGCGAAGCGACAGGTGGACTGCTCCGCCATTTCATCTGATATTGCTCGTAATTGATACTGACACACTATGTTTTTAAGTCCGCAAAGGTTTGGATTTAGTTAGGTGATAGTGTGATACTGATACAATCGTTAAATTAGACATCATTTACGTGCTTGTTTAGTGGAAATGGTTAAAAAAAACAAAGTATAATTATGAAATGAAAAATAATGTTTAGTATTATATTATCATTGAATAGATAAGTATTTCATTCCTTCTTTTTGGATAACACCTCATTCTTCTTATAATTCAAAAAAATAGGAATTATTATTGTCTAATTTTAGCGTACGTTCATTGTCATGAAAGATAGTGTCCAAATCACTTTCTACTCTATTCTCTCCCTGACACAGAAGAATGTACTCCTCATATCTCTCAACAAACTAATCCCTGCGAAACACCTAAAACAATACATTGCACTGGTAATTTTCTTCCTTTCTTTCTTCTTCAATTTATTTTGTTGATATAATTGCATATTTATCTCTTCTTTTTTATTAAAGTAAGGTTTCTCATTCCATTATCCATTTTATTCTGTATTTTCTTTTTTGAATCTCTATCAAGGTTTTGGGTATTATTTTAATCTCTCTCATACTCTTGAGTTAGGTTTGATTCTTCTACTTTTGTCACTTGCTATGTGTTGTTTGTTATTGCATCTACTTGAATCTGCACATAGAACATGCTTAGGTTCAATATTGTATGTCGGGTTAGTGTTAAATGTCTTCAACTTGTGGGCTAGAGAGAAAATTTTGTTCCGTCGATGGCCATCATCGATTAATGGTGTTTCAAGTGTTTAACGTTGTGTATAGTTCATCCTCTATTTAGACAATGGTTCGGATGAGATGCATTTAGGAATTTGCTTTATATTATGCGAAGGAAATGAGTGTTAGAGAGAGAAAAGGAAATAGTGTAGTCTTTGCTTTTCCTTAAACAACAAGATAGAAGGCTGCGACTATGAGCGTAAGATGAACTCAATGAGTCAGTTACTTGCAAAATCACAAAAGATGCCCAGCTAAACGACCCGGTGGTGATCATCAAAATGCCTTTGATTGAGTTATGGAGATTTGTCTCTCCACTATGGCTTCCTGCATACTGTTTTCGTCTAGTCCAGAACAAATCAATCAGTGGACCTCTTATTAACGTCATAATCATAGCTCCTTCAACTGTTGCTATAGTGATTTTTTTGCATGTTTAACTAGAATTTTAACATGAACCAGTAATTTTCTTCTATTGCATTTGTATTTTAGATCTACCACCTGATAGGAAACGACTTGACTGGAGTATTTCCACGACACCTATGATATATTGTGATTTAAAATGCTCAAACATTTTGCTTGATGAAAATTATCATCCCAAGCTATCTGATTTCGGGTTGGTAAAATTGGGTCCTATTAAAGACAAGACCCATGTTTCCACTAGAGTTATGGGAACTTATGGATATTGTGCACCTGAATATGCAATGACGGGTCAACTTACACTAAAATCGAATGTATACAATTTTGGTGTTGTGCTTCTTGAAATTATTACTAGGAGAAAAGCTATTGACAATTCCAGAGGCTATTGAGTTGCATAATCTTATTGCATGGGTAAGTTCTGATTTGACATAGTTGTAGCTGATCATGGGGCAATTGCCAACTTTTTGCCTATAGGGATAGTTGCTGATTTATAAAGGTTATTGAAGAGGTGTTACTATATTGTAAATTTGCAATTTCATGCCACTATTTACGTTATGCAGTCCAACTATTGCAATTGCTGTTTAAGTGTTTGAAACATAGCAACTTTAGCAATGTAGGTAGTTTGCCTTGAATCTTGTCTGATGCTGTTAGCATGACACAAGCTTGGCCTTTGTTCAAAGATAGACGGAAATTTTACTAAATCCTGTTTATGACATTTTATTTACCTAACAATGCAAGCCATTATAAAGGTAATGGCTGGAAAAAATATTGATCACAGTAGCCGCAAATGTTGTTGTTGTATTCTTCATTCCTAGAAAATACAAGTCGATGTTAAGCTAGGTAAGTATATAGGAATGGAAGAGAAGAGAGTCTATACCTATAAGTCTACGTATCTGTAACTTGTAGATAGGGCCTATCTCACACCAGTTTCCATATCAAAACTGAGAAGAATTCCTATTCCTAATCACACGTTTTATCTCTGGTGCACATTTTGTGTATCAGGTTCATAAGTTGAGTCATTATCTTGGAGCAGCTTGTATTGGTTTTCATAATTAAAAAACTTTCTTCTTTTAAGAAATATAACTTTAATCTACTAGACTCTGGCTCGTAAAGAGTTTGAATACTTTTGACTAGGATATTAAAACTGACATTGGTGATACATAGTTCAATCCACTGTATTGAGTCATAGGCCTTTTGGAATTCAACTTTTAGGTACAATTCTTACTACTTCTCTTCCTAGAGAAGTTTTTAGTAGTTCTTGCACTAAATGAATGTTCTTCTCCTTATTT
Source organism: Erythroxylum areolatum (assembly GCA_024520975.1). Taxonomy (NCBI): domain Eukaryota; kingdom Viridiplantae; phylum Streptophyta; class Magnoliopsida; order Malpighiales; family Erythroxylaceae; genus Erythroxylum; species Erythroxylum areolatum. The sequence goes on along the minus strand of JANIJH010000005.1, from coordinate 24,840,454 downwards.
GATAGTTGCTTCTTTATTATTTCCTTGATAAGGAAGACTAAGGAAGTGACATTAAAGGTGAACCCAAAGTGTTAGATTAAAAATCAACTACTTTTTTCATGAATATAACACTAATGAAGGGTTTTGATCTCTCAAAATGTAAAGCAAAATTCATCATCTTTAGTTCTCACTTAACGCTTGACTCTTCCAACTTGAAATTATCCAAAAATCAAGAACCAAAGTTTATGAGCATATACATTGCCATCTAATCCATTCCTTAATATATAAAGAAGTCATACCACCAGTACATTAAACATACAAGCATTCGATTCATTTTTCACATTAGGAGACATGGAATTTTGCTTTTTCTTATTATTTTAAGACTTGATCTTAGAATATTCGCTTTGTAGGATTGCGATTCTTGATAGTGATCTTCGTCTTGATCATGTTTCTCTACTACCTTCGTTTATTGTTTTTATCTTTTTTCTACCGCTATTACCTAGCCTTTCAGCATGCCCTATCTATATATTGGACTATTATTTTTTGTATTTTTTAATGTAGATCAACATGGTTCGCCCTCCTACTAGTGAACGATGACAGAAACCAAAGTAATTTTTGATACTTTAACAAACAACAAACAATATGATGGTTTTCTTATTTGATATCCATTATATTATGTATTATTTGTACCTTCAATATAAGGTCCATGAAATTAAAACAAAGGAAGAAAAAATGATTGATTGAATGAGATGAATGTTTAGATTGACCATGGATTGTGATAATGGTGAACTCCGTATGGATAGAGCAACTTTTAGGATATTATGTGATATGGTAAGAGATGTTGGGGGTTTAAAAGACACTGGGAACACATCCGTAAAAGAGGTTATAGCAATGTTTATATACACCTTAGCTCACCATCGAAAGAGTAGGACAATAAGCCTACTTTCTCTCCGTAGTAAAGAAACCGTGAGTTGGCAATTCTATCAAGTTCTTTATGCAATTATAAGATTGCATCATATTTGACTCAAGAAGCTGGAGCCTATTACTCAAGATTATCAAAATGAGATATGGAAAAATTTTCAGGTAATTGAACATTATAATTAACCTATAACATCAATATCATAACTTTTTTTGTACTAAATCACCTTTTATTTTTAATTTGTAAGGTTGCCTAGGAGCCTTAGATGGGACACTAATTAAAATTACACCTCCTAATGAAGATAAGCCCTGATATTGCACAAGAAAAGGATGTATTTCAACAATGTTTTAGGTGTTTGTTGCCCAAACATGCAATTCATATATATATTGCCTGGTTGGAAAGGCTTTGTATACAATGGTCATGTGCTTCGAGATGCGATCTCAAGGCCTCATGGTCTGCGAGTCCCTCGAGGTAAATTTCTATTACAATATCCAATTTTGTTTCTCTTTGAGTTATACTACTCAATCATAACTTATTTTTTAATTATGAAGGATGATATTACTTGTTTGACTTTGGATATTGCAATGTAAATAGATTTCTTGCTCCGTATCGAGGGCAATGTTATCATCTCAAAGAATTCGATGGCCGTCGACTAGAGATAGCAGACGAATACTTTAATATGAAACATTCCAAAGCAAGGAATATTATTGAGAGATGCTTTGGATTGTTGAAAGGAAGATGGAAGATCCTTGCATCTCTTTCATTTTTCTCAATTGAAACCCAAGTTCGTATTATAATGGCTTATTCCTTTTTGCACAACTTGATTTGCAGGTTCATGAGTTTTAATCCACAAGAGTCAATCACTGAAGATAAAGAGGAGAGTGAGGAAGATGAGAGTGAAGAAGAAAAAGAAATGGAAAACATTACACAAATTAGTCTAACTGATGGGTGGTTCACATTCAAGAATAATATGGCAACCAACATGTATAATATATGGACAACCAGATCCAATGATAATGATGTATATTAGTAATTTAAGATATGTTTGTTTTATACTATTATTAGATTATTAAAATGTTTTGATTTCGATTAATATACCTGAATGTTGAACATCTCTGTTTGCTTACTATTAGTAATATATAACTTTCAATTATTGGATTACTTTTGAAATTTACCCATGTGAACATTTCAGTTTGTTTGACTATGTGTTCGTAACTTATCAGATTATACGTGCATGCTTTAAATTTTTCATCAAAGTTACTTTTGTTATATACTATTTCTTTGATATCTCTTACATTGTCGTTCTTTTATTAGGAATGACTATAGCTGCCCGTGGGAGGGGAAAGAATAAGCAATATTAGAAGGATGATGAGGTTGAAGCTTTGGTCGATGCTTTGCAAGAACTAGCTTGCAATCATTTATGGAAAGTAGATGGGGGATTTAAAAACGATTACATGATTGAAGTACACAAGATGTTGCTGAGCAAGATTCCCAATTTTGATAACAATGTTGGTCCCCACATTGACTTTAAGATTAAATGGTTAAGAAACAAGTACAATCTAATTTCTGAAATGTGTATGTAAAATAGCTATCAGTAAGATGATGTTGAGCATAAGATCAATTGTGAGAAAAAATGGTTTGATGAATGGTGTTTGGTAAGGACATCTAACTCAGAAGTTGATTGAACTCTTATTTAGTAGTTTTTTTCATAATTATATCATTTTCTTGTTATTACGTTTTTAGTCTTCTTCTTCTTGTAATTCTTTTTTTACAAAATCACAAGAATGTAATTGGAATGTGAAACTTTAAATTTCCATATTTGCATAAATTGGACATGGTGGGGGGTAAAGATAGAGCGACGGGACTCAAAGCTGAGGATATAGTTGAAACATGTGCTAATAGCCCAAAGAATATGACAGTGTGTTCTTCATCGGACAGTGAAGATGAACTTGTTGTGGTATCTAATACACAAGGATCCTTGGCTATTCCTTCAAGCAGCCATGGAATAAAAAGGCGAAAAAACCTGTCACCAATAAAGGAAAGTTCTTACAAGAGAAAAAGACCAGCAACACTTTAGAGTACTATTTAGTTAAAGTCAGATAGTTTTACTGTTAATTTTGAGTCTATTTGCGAACAAATGACCTCACAATATGCAGCTATTACAAATGCTTTAATTGCGAAGTCTAAATCTAATTCCCTAAGTAATAAGAAGATGCAAGAGCTTATCAGTGAGCTTCGTAATATTGGCATACCTCAAATGGATGTTAGTAAGGCTGCTGTATTATTCTATAATGATCTTACTAAAGTTCAGGTTTTGTTCGCTTTGTCAAGTCATTTAAAAAAGTCTTTTGTACTTGGATTCCTCTATCTATCTTCTAGTCCGTGAATCATTCGAGAAAGCATATTAATATTTTTGTAAATATTATGAACTTATGATATAATTGATGTTGCCTAACCAAGTTATTTTGTATTAGTTAGGTCTTTTGTAGTTGTGATGCAAACAATGTTTGTAATTTTATACCTGGTTATTTTACATCAATTGAAGGCTTTTGGTTGAGGTATTTTGTATATAACAAATATTTTACGTCATTTGCATTATCAGAGGACCGTAAATTATATTAAATTATGTTACTTGATTTTACTATAGTAATGAAATGGTACATAATATGGTTATGTCGATAAATTGTACAATATTTTGGATTATTAAACTTTATTTTGAGGATATAATATAACTAATGACATATTGATGCAAGAAAATGCTGAAGTATTTTTTTTCTTCAAGAGTAATTGGAAATGAAATACTACAATATACTTAATTTTAAACATTCTGTCATTATAAATAGGGTGCATAAAATATAATTAATTAAAATATATTTAAAATTTGATATAAAATAAAATTTTAACAAATTTTAATTTCTCAAGATTTTTAACAAACCAACTACTATTAATGATAATGGTAATCATTCTTTCATCTTAAACAATCATCATAATTATAATGATTATATCTATTCTCATTCCTCACTATATTCATTCATATTTTCACTCTCATTATTCTCTCTGAACCAATCGCTCCCTTAATGTTTGCATTAAAATTTAAATTACTATTTAATTTGAACTTTAAATTAAATTTTCTATCATTCCTCCCTTATCTAATTGAACATTTTTTGGTGGAATCTTTATCAAATATTTATTTACATGATAAATAGGGCCAAAAATAAAAAAATAAATACAATAAAACTCTCTCTCGCTCTCTTCTATGACTCGTCATGGTTGCTCTTACTCACGTTTGTGATAGAGTTTGCTATCACCACCTTTCTCGTTCTCGCCATTTTCTCCTGCCATAACCATCATATGGTATGTATGCCTTCTCAGGCAGTTTCTCTTCAGAAGTTACTTGGAATATTTTTGACCTGTCTATCAACTTAGTTGTTAAGTCTCCAAAAAAGAACAAGTGCAGGTACGTGGCCATTATATTCTGGCCCAAAAAATTAAAGAACATTGGCAATTATGTACTATTATAATAAAATGGTGTTAAAGAACAAAGAATTTTTGTTTTGGGATCAGGTCCCCGTAAGTGAATGGTGGTTTTGTCGTCAATGTGCATGGCTTGTCGAGAGGGATCAACATCGGTGAAGCACTGGCAGAGATAAGAGCTATTGAGGGATGCGAAGCTTAGGAAAGAGAGTGTCATAGCGTGAGTGAGTTGATTTGAAGGCTAGTTAAGGATTTTGATAGTTGGGTTAGTGTTGCAATACAAAATAAATACGCAAGGCTATGTTATCTGCTTTTTTAGAATAGTTATGGCATCTTTGGACTCCAACTCTTTTGTTATTTTTAGCAGTTCTTTGATGATTTCTCTCTTGAATCAAAACTACTACCTTTAGATATAATCAGTGACAGAGTTAAGAATTTAAGATAAGAGAGTACAAATATTTAATTTTTTTAATTTTGAGGAGCCCAGTGTTCCGTTGGACTTCAAATAACTTCATCCTTATATATATATATATATATATATATATATATATTAAAAATAAAAAATTATTTAATTTTTAAAATTTTTGGAAGCCAATGCACTACTGGGCTCAATCTACCTCCGTCTATGGATATATATAATTATTTGCTATAATTGAGATTTATTTGTTTTCTACGGAGTACTTGTTCAATTTGTCACGCTTGTTTGATCTGTGGTCATCTTAATATGCACATAATTGTCTGTTAAAAAGAACACAAGAGACAGTGTGTGAGTTGTGTTCTCTTATTTACTTACATTTGGTTTACTTGTCAATAGATGAATATATGGAGAAAACAAAAGAGTTCAGCCTGGTTAGTAGCTGACCCAGTTATCACCTACGCTTCACTTTCTAGTGCTAATTTTCTTAGAACTTTTGTTTTTGATCCTTTTCTTTATGACCAGGTAAATGGTTGTTGGTTCTTCTTTTTCTACTTTTTATTGTAATTTATTATTCATATTGATGCTTTCTATATAGAATTTTTTTCTATCTATTTGACAAAATATAATAACTTATTCAACATTATCTTCTTGTACTCTTTTGTCACTTCTGGTATACATGCAACCTTGCTTGTTTGGGGATAAAAGTTACTAATCCAATTATTCCCTTCCGACCTTTGATGGGTTGCATTGTATATTTATTTTGGTTAGATCTTGGCTCTTACTCTTTATAAGGACCTAATAACTTTACATAAAGATGAAACTAAAATTTGAAATTACTTGTTGGTGTTTATAAGAAGTTAATAAATATAACGATAAGGACAGAGGAGAGAGCCAACAGATGAGAAATTGAGAAATTTTATTGTATTTAAATTTTCTTTTAAATGTATAGGAACGTTTTCATTAAAATTGATGAGAGATTGAGAAATTTTATTGTTTTTAAAGTTTCTTTTAAATGTATAGGAACGTTTGAGTATAAAATTGAATTTTAATGAAAACGTTAGGATTGACCCTTTTACCTTTTGTTAAAGGAAGATGATGTGCTATGAATTTTTAAAAAATTACTTAAACTCCCTCTATTCAAATATTTTACTAAATAAAAAGTAATCATGAATAAAAGTTCTATATTGTTGAAAATTAAATTTAAAATAATAAAATATCATAATATACATAACAAATAGATTTTTTAAATTTTAAAACTAATCCAAATTTAAAATAATTATTATATTTTTAATCAATTTATTTTAAAATAATATAAAAACAATTATTTATATTGAGATAATTAATATTAAATTAGAAATAGAATCTAAAATTGACCAAAAAAGGAGGTGCAAAAAGGTACATAAATATAAAAGTGTTGATTTTCAGATGATATACAAGAGGAAAGTAAATTGTTTGTATTCACTTTTTATTCTATTTTTAAATTAATGAAAGCATTATTTATTAGAAATGATCATTGATATATGATAATCACAAAGTAATCATAATAATAATTAAGTTATTATATTAATTATTGCATTTTCTATAAATCTATAGAACTTAAATGAAATTAAGTTCAAGTAGAAATAAATAAGATAACGGTTAATCACCATCAATTTATAATTTAATCCAAGAGTCTAACAATTACTTTAAATCAAAACAAAAGTATAAATATCAAAAGGGTTAGTTACCAAAAAGAATTCAAACTTTTGTTAATTTTTCAATTATAATATGATCTTTAAAAAGTAGTAATAAAATGCTTAAACTTTCAATTTTTTTAATTCTAACCCAAATTTTAAAAGGTGACAATAAAATGCTCAAATTTTCAATTATCTTCACTTTTAGTCAAACATTATTTGTTGTTCTCCTGATGTTCTCAATCTTTTATCTTTTGTTTGTTCTTCTTATGCTCTAAACTACTTTCACATTATAGTTTACTGCACTAATAAGCTCTTTATTTTTTATTCGTTTTCCTGATGCCTTTATTATGAGGGCAACGAGACTGTGTAATTTAAAAATTGAAAGGTAAGGGTATCGAAAGAACAAATTGAAAACAAAAAAAAATAAAAATCAAAGCGTAAGGTCGTTGAAGCTGCATAATCTGATTTAGATCATTTTTAAACAATAACGTCATTTTAATTATGAGATTAAACGACATTGTTTAATTAAACTTCATTTGTTATGTTAATTTTGTCTTATGTGTATTAATAGTTAAGGTTTTTGAAACAAGTGGCAAGCTACATCAGCAAACTTAACAGAAACACTAACATCGGGCTATAATTGAACAAATTAAAAGTTTAAGCACTTTATTGCTAAGTTTTGAAGTTCGGGCTAAATTTGAAAAAAATGAAAATTTAGACATTTTATTACTATTTTTTAAAGCTCAGGTTATAATTAAAAATTTGACGAAAGTTTTGGCTTTTTTTAGTAATTAACTCATATCAAAATGTAGCAAAGAGATACTAAATTTAATGCTAATCAAATCACATTGAAATGACTACACATAAAATATCGAGTTGTCTGCCAATAAGTGCTTCTTTACAAGTCTTTTAATTGGACTCGCTACTTAAGCATTTTGCGTATCCTAGAGGGCATATAGCTTGCAAAAATCACACTTAAACTCATTGGTATCACCTCCTAAGTATAACTTTAACTAGTGTCAATTAACTTTAAACATGACTTGATCTTAATGCATGATTTCTACAGTTCTATAAGGAAAGACTTAGGTAATAATAAAAGGTCCCGACCATTTAGATTTAAGCTTACTCAAGAATAATCAAATTTAGGAATTATAATGTAAGATTTATCTACCGATTTAAACTCCTTAGCATGTTTTAAATGATGGATATGCCTCTTTTTGTCTTCTTCTTTTATTTCCTCAAGTTTTTATATTCCTTATTGCTCTCCCGCCTAGCTCATTGATTTGTAGTATGCATTTGTCACCTACATGGTCTAAATCATAGTTAAGAAATTTTATAGTCCAAATTGCTTTATGCTTTAATTCCACCAACAAATGACATAATTTTCCATAAACTAGTCTAAACATCATGGTGTAAATGGCTATTTCGTAAGTAGTACTATAGGTCCATAGAGCATTATCTAACTTTATAAACCAATCTTCACTTGAGTGCTCAACAATCTTTTCTAATATCAATTTTAGCTTCCTATTAATTACTTTCACTTAGCCACTAGTGTGAGGGTGATACAGGTAAATACTTTATGTGTAACACCAAAGATTTAATTACTAACTCAAAATGATGGTCACAGAAGTATATGGATTTGTCTCTAATTACAGCTCTAGGTATTTTAAATCAAGTAAATAGCTTCTTTAAGAACTTAACAACTTCCTTAACATCATTAGTAGGTAAGACTTGAGCCTCTACCCATTTTAAGACATAATCAACTTAATAGGTGTAGTTTATACTATGTTTTCATAGGTGTTTCAGTATATTTATAGGTATTATTAGATGATTGTCGAAGCTATAGGCTTTAAATTGTGTTAATGTGAGTGTTTGCTTATAATATAAATGTTTGTGTGGTCTAAAGCATGTTTTCAATCTTAATTTTATGTTTCTTGATGTGTTTGTTAGTGTTGAAAATCAGATAAGTGAATAACAAGGAAGTTGGACATGCATGGAGCTACATGGTAAGGTCACGATCGTGACAGGAGAGTTTTTCTCAAAGTCACAGTTGTGTCTCTCAATGTCACGATCATAACAGAGGCTTCCTAGATGTAACTTTTTCTATTTGTTTTAGGGTTTGGTAGTATTTTTGGAACCAATCAAAGGGAGAAAATCCTAGTTACACCCCCAAGACCCTAAGATACTATTTAAGAACATTAAGAAGCTTAAAAAAACATTGTTGGTCTCCTTGATTATATTCGCTCGCCATTGTTCTTTCGATGACTGGTGTTTTTGTCTTTCTTTTAAAATGTTCCATTTTTTGGAGATCAAAATGGTGCGTTTTGATCTTCTTCAAATCTAAAATTACAGAATTTTATAAAATACATAGGTTTGAACAGAGCTTGTGAACACATTGTCAAGAATTTAGAGATGTGGTTTTCACTATAGTGATTGTAGTAATAAACAAAAGGAGTTTAAGCATAGCAAACTACTAAAGAACGATCATAATTTCTCTAGAAAATTAGAAGTAAAAGACAACTTTTAACCCTTTTTATAAAGGGCCTCAGATACTAGATTAGAGAAAAAGAAAAAGAGAGTGAAGAAGAAATTCTTATTCATTATATATATCAATAATTACAAGGAGAATTATTTATACAAGTAATGACATAATTTATGAAATATCTTTTAATTTATATTAATTACATATTTAAATATCTGTTAATTATATCCCTAATTATCTGCTAATTGTTAGAATCTAACCGTGATCAAATCACGAGCTCAGTGGAAAACAAAATTATTACAAATTCCGAGCGAATCTCGATAATTGAATAAACTTGAATAAAACATAAAACGATTTAGAAATCGTATCTTGTTCGCTTTTCTGTTGAAAAATCTTTCAAACTTTTTCCGATTGATCAATCACGAGCTGTTCAAGTGTCCAGCCTCTGATGGTATCTACAGAGTAATTCTCAAATTGATTTGAGAGGAAGAAGACAAAAAGTGTTAGCTTCTAAAAGCTCTTCCCCTTTTAAATAGAAAAATTCATAAGAGTATTTTATTAAATTAAATCTCTTTAATTATAATTAAAAACAAATTATAATTATAATTAATTTAATTTCAATAAAATCAATTATCTCATATTTAATCCCTAAAAGTTTCTCAAACTTCATAATTAAGTCCAACTTAATTAAATTGATTTTTCTTTCACAAATTGCTCTTTGATGTGTGACTCATTAGGTTCCTAATAAATTGGCAATGATTATAAATTATAATTCTAATTCACAGTTAGAATTGGATAAATTAAAACTTTTTAAATTTATCTTTAATTCTCTAATTAAATATTTCATAATCATAAATCATGATTGACGTCTAGCAACATGTCATGATTACCCAAATATCAGGAATGTCAAAGTGATTGACTTAACCTATCTATGCATGGCTATAATGTATAATTTAATTCTTTCGTCATTCAATATTCTAATTGACAGAGTGTGGATATAGTAGATTATCATCCAATCATGTTTGTTCTTGCTAATTAGTAATTGAATTATAATTCAAATTTGAAAACTCCTTTTCAAATATCAATTCACTCTAGCTACAGAATTCCATAAATTATTACTAATCACGAACAATAGAATATTCTCTCTAATTACTTTAGAGTGACAAATCCTATATTGACTTATTCATCTATCTACATATGGTCTATACTATATCCAATTACTACCAACTGAATTATCCCTAGGACGATTCATAAGTAGCATCAAAATACATTAATTCTCACACTAGATACCATGGTAATCTCAAGTGTAGGATTAATTATACAACCATCATTATGAGATAATCTATAGACACATAAGTGATATTCCATCAGGAATTCTCATAATCGGGTTAGTTCAGTAACTTATTATCTAATAATCACCCACATAATAGTTTAAGTATCTCTATATTTTAATTTATGAGATTAATTACTTTCTTTATAAGAAAGAAACATAATATGTGCTAGTTTTACTATTTCAACAATATTCAGTCGTGATGAAACTACAACTATTGACATTTAGGAATAACACATAAGTGTAAATTGAATCTCATAATTATGATCTCATTATAATTTCAATTACACAGTAATTATTTCAAAGATTTTATCTTTAATATTAAAAATAAAATATTAATTAAATTAATGCATAAAGATAAATAAAGCCTTTTCATTAATTTAAAAATAATGTTATACATTAATTTGCATCCAATTGATTGGCTACAAGGGTATAAACTAACAATCTCCCACTTGCACTAAAGTCAATCCCCTATGAATATAATACCATATCCATCCATATGTTGATCATGTCTCTTTTGAGACAATAGCTTAGTAAGAGGATCTGCTAGATTCTCTTCAGTGGGAACTCGCTCCAATGCTATGTCTTTTTACTCCACTATCTCCTGAATACATGTTTGGACCGTTGATGAGACCTAGGTTCCTTTGTTTGTGCAATAGTACCATTGTTGTCACAGTACACTACTATCAGATCAACAGTGCTAGGAACCATTCCAAATTTAGTGATAAACTTCTTGATCCAAACTGCTTCCTTCGTTGCCTCAGAAACTGCAATATACTCAGCTTCGGTTGTTGAATTTGCAATGGTTAGTTGTTTGGAACTTTTCCAACTAACGACGCCACCACAAAGAGTAAAAATATACCCTAATTGTGATCTACTATCGCCTTGATCAGACTAGAAACTAGCATCTAAATGGCCCTGAACTCTCAGCTTAGTTCCTCCATAGATCAGAAAAATATCTTTAGTCCTTCTCAAGTACTTCAAGATATTTTTCACAGCCATCCAGTGACGCTCACCGGGATTAGCGTGATACCTGCTTGTTATGCTCAAAGCATAAGCAACATCTGGTCTAGTATATAGCATCACATACATGATTGATCAAATTGCCAAAGCATATGGACTATAATCCATTTGACCTCTCTCCTTTTGTGTCTTTGGACACATACTCTGTGAGAGAGAAATCCCATACAATATCGGTAAGAATCTCCTCTTGGAATTCTCCATGCTAAACCTCTTTAGCATTTTATCTATGTACATGGATTGAGATAATCCAAGCAAACTTTTTGATCTATGTCGATAGATCTTTATACCTAGTATATAAGTTACTTCTCCCATATCCTTCACAAAAAGTTCTTAGATAATCATATCTTAATAGACTAGAGCATTGAAATATCATTTCCAATAAGCAATACGTCATCCACATAAAGCATTAAGAAAGCAACTGCACTCCCACTTACCTTCTTGTAAACACAAGGTTCATCCACATTTTTTATAAAATCAAACTATTTGATTATTTCATCAAAACAGATGCTCCAACTCTGCAATGCTTGCTTCAGTCCATAAATGGACATTTGCAACTTGCATACTCGATCAGGAAATTCTTTGGATTTAAAACCCTCAAGTTGTGTCATTTACACATCCTCATGCAAATTCCCATTGAGAAATGCTTATTTGACTTCCATTTGTCAAATTTCATAATCATGGTATGCAGCTATAGCTAATAAAATCCTTATAGATTTAAAGCATTGCTACTGACCAAAAAGTTTCATCAAAATCAACTCCTTGTTTTTTGTCTGTAACCTTTGCCACTAACTTTTCTTTATAGGGATGTACATTTCCATCCATGTCAGTTTTTCTCTTAAAAATCTATTTGCACCCAATAGGTACTATAGCTTCAGGTGCATCCACCAAAGTCCATACTTAGTTAGTGTCCATAGATTCCATTTCGGATTTCACAACTTCTTGCCATTTTAAAGAATCGATGTCTGACATTGCTTCCTTAAAATCAGTAGGTTCATCATGTACGAGTGATACGTTACCCTTTCCTTGCTCAATATGTAGATCTAATCTAGTGGGAGGACGACGTATCCTACTAGTTCGTCACAGACTATGTATCTCTTAAACTCTTGATTGTACATCATATGTATCAACTTAAGGTTCTTGTTCCATTTTGATGTGTAATTTGTGCTCTTAAACTTCTCTAAGTTCAACCTCACTCTCACTACTTTCTTTGAGAATGAATTCTCTTCATAAGAACGTAGCATGTCTTGAGAAAAACACCTTTTGCTCAATAGGATGATAGAATTGATAACCGAAACTCTCTTTTGGATATCCCACAAATTTGCATTTGTTTGATTTAGCTTGAAGTTTATCAAATATAGCATGCTTCATATAAGTTTCACATCCCCAAATCTTTAAGTATGATAATCTAGGTCTTCTACCAGTCCATATCTCATATGGTGTCTTATCAACCAATTTAGATGGAACTCTATTTAGAACATATATTGCAGTTTTAATTGTGTATCCCCAAAAGGACATAGGAAGGACTGCATGACTCATCATGAAACATACCATATCTAATAGTGTACAATTTCTCCTCTCAGAAACTCCATTATGTTATGGAGTTATAGAAGGAGACCATTGTGAGAGAATCCCATTCTCCTTTAAGTAACCAAAATACTCGTGGTCTAAGTATTCACCACCTCGATCAGATCTAAGTGTCTTAATACTTTTGCCAGTTTGTTTCTTTACCTCTAGTCTAAATTCTTTGAACTTTTCAAATGATTCAGACTTTTGTTTCATCAAGTACAAATAACCATATCTAGAATGGTCATCTGTGAATGTAATGAAATCTGAGTATCTACCTCTAGCATTTGTGGACATAGGCCCATATATATCTGAATGTATTATTTCTAGTAACTCACTAGCATGTTACCCTTTTCCCTTAAAGGATAGTTTGGTCATATTTCCCAATAAACAAGATTCACAAATTTCATATGATTCATAATCAAAAGGATCCAAATATCCTTCTTTATGTAATTTTGTGATTCTAGTTTCATTGATATGACCTAACCTACAATGCCATAAATAAGATGGAGTTTGGTTACCTAATTTTCTTTTCTTACTATTTGTGTTACGAATTGGCCTTTTAAGATCTAACTTATACAAAGCATTTGTAAGCAATCCAGATCTATAATAAACATCATCTTTAAAAAAAGAACAATTGTTATCCTTAATTATAAAGATAAATCCATTCAAATCCAAATAAGAAATAGAAATGATGTTTCTTGTAATAATATAAACATAATAACAATTATTAAGTTCTAATATAAGGCTAGAAGGCAAAGTTAAACTACAAGTTCTTACAGCTAATGCAGCAACTCTTGCTTAATTGCCATTTCATAGGTCCACTTTGCCTTTCTTCAATATTCTACTCCTTGTTAATATCTGCATGTTATTACATATGTATGAACTACAACCAGTATCTAATACCCAAGAATATAGAACAGAAGTAGAAAGATTGATCTCAATCATAAACATACTTAAAGAGACAAGTTCCTTAAGCTTTTTATCTTTCAGGCTAGTAAGATAAGATGGGCAGTTCCTCTTCCAATATCCGTTGACTCCGCAGTGAAAACATGTGCACTTGTCATTATTCTTCTTCTTAAGACCTCCTTTGGCCTTTACTACATTAGTAGAAGCCTTACGTTTCTTGTTATTTTTCTTCTTAAAGTCCTTTTTCTTGCTTTTAGAATAACTGACAACAAGTACAGAACTGGGTTTCTTCTTAAGGAACCCTTCCGCAGTCTTAAGCATGTTCAACAATTCAAGCAATGTCATGTCCTTCTAATTCATGTTGAAGTTCATGACGAATTGTAAAAAGCTCGAACTCAAAGACTGCAGTACCAAATCAATGCTTAACTCGTGATCTATATCAAAACCTAATTGGGCCAATTTTTCAATATACCCAATCATCTTCAGCACATGAAGGTTGACTGAAGATCCTTCTATCATCTTGCATTGAAATATTTCCTTGGAGATTCGATATCTCTTCTCCCTACTTTGTGCACCAAATAACTCCTTAAGATGAAGTATCATAGTAGGTGCATCCATGTTCTCATGCTGTCTTTGAAGTTCAGGAGACATGCAAGCTAACATTACATATGTAGCTTGTTCAACATCATCAATATAATGTTGATATTTCTCTCAATCTTCACTAGTTGCATCTTAACAAGGTTCTAATGGAGTAGCAGTATTAAGAAAGTGCAACTTTTTCTCTTGCCTAAGAACTATTTTTAAGTTTCGTAGTCAGTCCGAAAAGTTGGGTCCATTTAGCTTGTTAGCATCCATGATGCTCCTTAATGTTAGGTTGGTACTCATCTTCAAATTCAATAATTGAAAAACATGAAAGGAGCATATATTAGTTTATATCAAAAAATTAAATAAAATAAGGACTTTAAAATATTTAATTATTCCCACTATTTTCTTCAAAATAATAGCCCTCACTATTATATTGAAAAATTATCAAATAATTTCTTAGGGGGCTAGGATCCTATTTAAAATTAATTGATCTTAAGTTTGCTCAACAAACCAACTAAAAATAAATTAGATAGAAAACAACTTTTCAATCATATCCATATGAGTCCTAGAACTGTTAGATGACAAATTTTGCTAAAATATCACATATATTATTCCTAATCCTGCCTCTAAATTTATGTAATCATGAGTTTACTCATCTAAATCATACAATTTTAGTTAAGTAAAACTCATTAATTTAAGATAAAACATATCCGGGTTAAAGTAATCTTGAGTTTACTTAACAAGCCAAACAATAAACAGAATTCTGGTTTTATTCTCAAATAATGGAAGACAACTATCACGTTCATAACATGTATTTAATATTTTATAGAGGGATTTAAAATTTTGAAAATTTCCGATATCATCAAAATAATATAATCTCATTATATTTATAATTTCAAACATAATCTAATTATGAAAGAGATTATTTAAAACTTTTGTTTGATTCTAATTATTGATTTGATAATAAATTTAATTTAATAATTCAACTCTTAAAAAATTAAATTAAATTTCTAAAATTTTCCTAATAAAAATTCCTTTTGAAAACAATTTTCAAATTTTAGTAAAACACTTTTCAATTTTATTAGGAGTAGAAATTAATTTAATCTCTATTAAATTAATTAAATTGAAGATTTAAGGGTTTAAAAATATTTAAAATACATAAAAGAGGGTTGGGATTGCACGCACCCCGCTACATGTGCCAGTCAACGTCTGCAATGGATGCTTCTCGAGAATGGTGGGCTTGTGTCCCACACGTATCCATTGTCTTCTCCAGAAGCATCCATCGTCTTCTACAACCGCTTCCTCCAACTTCTACCTCAACCGACACCCACATTGCAACCTATCAACCCATGTCGCTCCAACTTCCAAGTTTACAACTGTCAGTAGTTCAACCGATGGTTCTCCAACCATCCACACCGATGAATCGTCGCCGTCGAGTTGCTCACCGTTACTACCTTCTGCGTCTGCCATCACCTGTGTTGTCCATGCCACTACTATTTCCCCCCTCTTTGCCGCCTCCTCTACATTGCCTGTGGCAATGGGTGATCTTCACCCATTGTCTATCACGATGGTCACACCAATCAGTGGTGTCGCCACTCGACCATCACCAGTGGCTTTTCGCCGCTAATGAGATATACCTTAAGTGGCTTTTAAGCCATTTATTCAATATTCACCCATAAACGCAAAGGAGTCAGAAAATCGTAGCATAGAGATAACAATATTTTCATATCTTTAATAAGCAACAAATAGAGGCAAAATACGGAACATGCGTGAACAGGCATAAAATAAGGAAACACAAATCAATCTAGTTTTGAATGTATATTTGGGCATCAGACGCAATCTCAAAAGCATAAAATAGACAGTGATGGTAGGACGCAGGCGGCGAACAATTCCATAAGCAAAAAGAAGAAAAAAGCATATGTATTATTCATGCTTTATTATTTGGAATAACATCCATGAATAAACATAACAAATATCAGAACAAAAGAATGGTCTCGAAGAAAGACAAAACAGAAGCATTAAACCTTTTTTTAATCCAAATAAAAAAGAATCAAGCAACTAATCCAAGTGAAACAATTAAATGAGGTTATGATAACACTGTTGGAATCCAACCATGATCAAATCATGGGCGCAGTGGAAAACAAAAATATTACAAATTTCGAGCGGATCTCAATAATTGAATAAATTTGAATAAAACATAAAACGATTTAGAAATCTACTTTGTTCGCTTTTCTGTTAAAAAATCTTTGAAACTTTTTCCGATTAATTAATCACGAGCTGTTCAACTATCCAGCCATGGATGGTATCCACAGAGCAATTCTCAAATTGATTTGAGAGGAAGAAGACAAAAAGTACTAGCTTCTAAAAGCCCTTCCCTTTTAAATAGAAAAAATTATGAGTCTTTTATTAAAATTAAATCTCTTTAATTATAATTAAAATCAAATTTTAATTTTAATTCCCAAAGTTTCTCAAGCTTTATAATTAAGTCTAAGTTAATTAAATTGATTTTTCTTTCACAAATTGCTCTTTGATGTGTGACCCATTAGGTTCCTAATAAATTAGCAATGAATATAAATTATAATTAGAATTTATAATTAGAATTTGATAAATTAAAACTTCTTTTAATTTATCTTCAATTCTCCAATTAAATATTTCATAATTATAAATCATGATTGACATCTAACAACATGTCATGATTATCCAAATATCAGGAATGTCAAAATGATTGACTTAACCTGTTCATATATAGCTATAATATATAATTTAATCCTTTCTTCATTCAATATTCTAATTGGATAGAGTATGGATACATTGACTACTTTTATCATCCAATCATATTCGTTCTTACTAATTAGTAATTGATTTATAATTGAAATTTAAAAACTCATTTTCAAATATCAATTCACTCTGGCCAGAGAATTCCATAAATCATTACTAATTAAGAACAATAGAATATTCTCTCTAATTACTTTAGATTGACGAATCTTATATTTACTTACTCAACTATCTACATATGATCCATATTGTCTCCAATTACTACCAACTGAATCATCCTAGGACGATTCATAAGTAACATCAAAACATAGTAATTCTCATACTAGATACATTGGTAATATCAAGTCTGAAGATCAATTATACAACCATCATTATAAGATAATCCATTGACATATAAGTAGTATTCCATCCGAAAATCTCATAATCTGGTCAGTTCAGTGACTTATTCTATAATAATCACCCACGCATTAGTTTAAGTATCTCAGTATCTCTATACTTTAATTTATGATATTAATTACTTTCTTCATAAGAAAGAAACATAATGTGTGCTAGTTTTACTGTTTCAACAATATCTAGTTTTAATGAAACTATAACTACGAATATTTAGGAATAACAGATAAGTGTAAATTGAATCTTATAATTATAATCTCATCATAATTTCAATTACACAGTAATTATTCTAAAGATTTTATCTTTAGTATTAAAACATAAAATATTAATTAAATTAATACATAAAGATAAAAAAAAAGCCTTTTCATTAATTCAAAATAATGTCATATATTAATTTGCATCCAATTGATTGGTTGCAAGGACATAAGCTAACACTAATAACATTTACATATAAATGAGGGTTAACTCCCATGAACATGTTAAAAACTAAGATTTAAAAGTGAAAATATAAGTCTTGTTTAATCTGAAATCTACCTATCCAAATGCAAAAAACCATTAACTGATATATAAGCAAAAGAAATAACAAATCTATAATCTGGCTCACGGAGATAAAGCCATTTCTTATCTTATAAGATTCTAACTTGTTAAGTGAATGACACAGAAGATTATTCTAAAAGTTTTTTCAATGTAAGATTTTTTTAAAAAAAAAACAATCTTTATGAATTGATTATGTATCAACAACCTCTTTATCATCGGTAGTTAACAGTCACATCATGGAGTTATTAAATTTTGCCATATTTCAATATAATTAAACTGGTTCAATAATTGGTAAAAGAGATAGAATGATAAGATACTAATATTTACTGCTTGGCTTACCTCTCTGGCCGCACTATCAAGCCCAAGGTTTTATATTTTCCGACTTTAGTCATGACTCACCTATACTGTAATTAGCACAAAGTTTTGTACCGTAAATTTCTGCGTTAATTAAGATGTGATTTGAGTTTTTTTTCTCGGTAACAAAAAAAATTACTACTTGGCTTAAGATGTCCGTTTGTCTTTTCTTTCACTTTACTTCAGAAACTCTTTTAACACCTGCGTTGCCAACCTCATCAAACAGTGTAAAAATGTTATCGCAGAAGATCAGATCCTAACATAGGATCGAATTAAGGTCATAGAGTAGTGCATTTAACTGCTTAGCAAAATTAGTTATATTTCTCACCCAACCAAAGTCCGAAGCTCGGATATATTCTCATGCATTTAGCAATATCAAAAACTTCAGTTCTTTGCAATATACCACAGGAAAAGGGCAAATGGGCAGCCGTTATCTTGCACTTCATGCCTAGCCTTCCTAGGCCGGTGACAGAGAGAACCGCAGGATCTAGCTTTATCTGACGCCAACAGATGAACGGAAAATAAGCCTCGGAGATGTCAGTATAAAAGCTAGCTGTTCACAATCTCGGATTGAATCGGGAACAGCCACCCCGTCGTGTCCCACAATTCCAAGATTCCAACTCAAAAAGATGAAGTAATTAACCCCTTGCGTAAAACCTTTCCACATCAGTAGTACCTATTAATTATCAAAAGCTAAGACTTGCTGTGCGAGACAAGAATCCCGCGAGCTACTCGAAGAAACTATGTTTGTTTTTTCTTTTTCCCAACTGTGGCACCGAAATCTCTATAAAAGGCCAAAAGATCGTATGCTGCTTAATTGGGTTACAGTGCAACATTTCGGTTGAAAGGCTTTCATGGGCCACCTGCTCGTATATCATATGTATTCATTCACTTTCCACAATACACGTCTCACGATCTTTCACACTTAATTAAGACAACTTACTATTAAATTGAATTTATTTACTTTCCAATTCAAGCTCTAAATGCCTCGTTGACTTTGGTTGTCTGTGTATATATGTTATCATTTGTGACAGAGGTAAGTCAATTTCGTTATTTGCGTTTGTAGTACAGGTATTATTAGATAACCCTCAACTGTAATTAATGACTTACAACACAAACCATGTTTAAAGTTAACTGACAAGTTTAATTTAATTAATAATATTTTCATTCTCAAATCACTAAATGAATTGCAACCACTCTCCATATCAATGCTTATTTTCCTGATTGAACCACCCTTTGTTACTTTTACTTCATAAAAATGAAGTGGTACTTGAGACAATTTGCATGCGCTTCTATGAATCTTATTTTTCCATATGATCAAAATAAAAGAGTTTAAACCAAATTTACAAAGAAAATCGGTAATAATTGCATCCTCTTTTCTTGTTTCGACGTTTTCAAGTGAACGCTCAGTATTCAGCATGAATATTGTCATTGTTTCTTTTGAAAGCCTTCCTTTGGAGAAACATTTCAACAACGTGGACTCAACTAAATGACTTGTTAATTTTGTAAAGAACTTCTTAACAGTGCAGGGCGAGTTCTTCCATTCTATTAAGTGCATTTCACAAAACTAAAGCGTCTTACCCTGTACAAATTTACCACATAAGATTGTTTTTTCATGAGCAATTATGCTAAGCTTAAAATAGTATTCAAAAAAGAAAATTATGAAAGATAGCACAAGTAATCAAAGCCTATAACAGGGTAGTTTCACTTTCATGGCACAAAAGAATCAATCGACAGCGTTAAATTTTACTCTTTCACAACTTATGTAGCTTAATTCTATTAAAAGGAAGGACTATTTATATGCAATTTTAGGTAATTAGTTTATAGGCCAAAAGTACATTTTCAACCAAAACGTTCACAATAAAATACAACTTGAATATTAATATTTTGAAGTTTTCAAATTGAACCCTAGTATTTTTAAAACGTTTAGAACAGACACTAAATGTACGGAAAATTTGATGGGATTAATTCCCTATCAGTTAAATGTGCATTGACATGACACTATTTTTATATTTTTAAATAAAAAATAGGATAATTAATTTTTTAAATTAATCAAAAAGTGAGTCTCATTGTCAGTGATATGATATATTTTAGATAGTGGGTCTCACTTGTCATGTGAATAATAAGATTCACTTTTTATTTGAAAATAAAAAATAATATCAAATCAATTGAAGAAGACTTAATTTTGTTAAAATTTCCATTTATTTAGAGTTTTGTTTTAAATATTTTGAAAATATTAAGGTTCACTTTAAATGTTTCAAAACGTTATAGTCCATTTTATATTATGTCTTAAACGTTTAGGTTGCACTTTTGTCCTTAGTTTATATCTTCTTATGTCATTAATGTGGAATACACCTGAAAGTCTCTTTTATTACTTGACCTGGGATTAAGAATAGACTTGGGACTTAGAATCGATGGAATGACACTATGGATACAATTTGTGTCTCGTGTAAAATGGCAACCGATGATCTCTTTTCTTTTTTGCCGCAGTTACTCTAAAACAATTTGGACTAGACATTTGCACCTGTTATCTATCCATGGCTATTATTATTCTTAGGAACAATCTCTTAATTGGGCCATAAGGAACTCTCAACATGAAAAGCCTAATGTTATTTTTGATAAAATTGCCTTCACTACTTCTGTATACTTTCTTTCGAAGGAACGTGATACAGTACTCGTTTATTTACTAATCGTGAGGAGGGGAATATAAAGTAGCTGATAGGATAGTTAATTGGAATAGAGCAGTCTTAAGTGCTAAAAATCTTCTTTATTCTCTTTCCCCATACATGAAACCTAGGTGAAATCTTTAATATGGATTCTTAGGATACATTAGTAACTTCATTTCTCACTCTTTTGTTTTTGTATATATCTTATTAGTTTAGAACTCATTGTAATGTTGTATTAGTTTTGTCCATAATTAATACAAATTCAAATTTCAAAAAAAAAAAATGGAATACAAAAGTAGTTTAATTAAAATCTAGAATAGGAATTAGATATTATTGTTATTGATATGTTATGTTATGTGAATACAAAACGTAATTCATTCTCTTGCAAAGAGTAAGAATTTATTGATGATCTCCTGCACTTATTAATGCAATGATTGTGTTTTTACAGAGAGAGCTTATTGAAATTTGCATTCTCCAATGATATTTATATCATCACCAACAATTTCAATTAGTTCAATTGATAATTATTCTTTTTTCCACAACGTTAAACTTGAGGATACCCTTTTTTTGTCTTTCTCTGAAAAAGATGGTTAATTTCTTAGTGTATATAACATAGGTGGCTAGCTAATTACGTACTATGCATCCAAATTCCACAGAAATTAATTTTTTATGACATTGGGAGGTGGAGTCCACATGTACTTACCGGAGGACGGGATGAGTAGTGGTGCTGGTGGTGGTAGGGTATGGAAATTGAGACGTTGACCAAAGCCTAAAATATTTTAGTAAAATAAAAGTCTGTCACTTTCAGTAAGTTGCGTTCGGTTGAATTGAGGTCTCCGCTTTCACTACTCATCAGGCGTGCCACAACTCACGCTGACCAAATCTTCGTTTATCATCAAGTTTACCACTTTACCCTTCATCTTACCCATGCCACAACTCACGCTGACCAAATCTTCTTTTATCTTCTAGTTTACCTCTTTACCCTTCTTACTCATCTATATTATTATTTACTGTGATGTTATTTTCCAATAGTTTTATTTAAAACATTTCTATAAACAAATCTGTGTTAAGATTTCGATTAATTCCATACTGTATTCATTCTTAAGCTTTACCATGAAATATGATATTAAACTTATAGTGTGGTAAAAATTTTAAATAAATCACAAAATAAAAAGATAATTTTTTTGCAAATTTTTTTTTGTGTTATGAGAATTTTTACGATACTTACTTAAATGCTTTTTAGAATTAGTTAATGAGTTTGTGAATAGATTAATGCGTAAAGAATAAAAAGTGAGTGGTTGGTTGTTAATTATCATTATAGGGACAATAATTTGATATATCACTTTTGTGAAATCTTCCGTTACTTCCATTTAGTAAAGAAATGAAATTCATTACTTAATAGTGTCTTTTTTTAAAAATATTTTAAATACAATTAATAACTTAAAATATTATTATTAATTAATTAATTACATTATAATTAATAAATACAATTAATTTAAATATAATTAATTAAAATATAATTATTTATTAATTAAATTATTGTAATTAATTAATTAATATATAATTATCAATTTAATTAAAATATAATAAACTACAATATAATTAATTAAATATAATTCATTTTTTAATTAAAATATTGTAATTAATAAATTACAATATTATTAATTAAATTATTATTATTAATTAAGCACATCATAATTAATTAGTTAGTTACAATATAATTAATTAAAATATAATTTATTTATTAATTAAAATATTATAATTAATTAATTAAAATATTAAATAGTTTTTTTCAAATATTATAAGTATATATTGTTTCATTTACTTTTTAAATTATGATTTTTTTTAAGAAGTCATTCTACTTCAGAAAAAGAACCAATGTCATGAATATCACATCAAATTAGTAGGGGGACATTACGGTTCTAATATCAATTAATACTTGATATTATATAAGATAATTTTTAAAATTATAAATTAGTTTTACAATTTATATAAATATAATTTAGTGTTTACTATAAAATTTGTTAAATTAATTTCTAATAAAAGAAAATTTTATTATACTAGTTCTAATTTTTTATTGACAGTTAACATTAAATAGTTAAATAATTTTATTTATTTAATAATAAAATAATGCTTGGAACTACCAACATAAGAGAATGTCTCTTATTGTAAATAACCTACCAAGTTACTCCCCCAATCTGAAGCTTCTTGATCACCCTCTTCGACAATTACATCATTTTGGTACAAAATCAGAATTTGCTTCCCCAAAATAAACCGGACAAAATTTGTATGGCGCAATCATGTGGTTCCTAAAAGCATCACCTACTGTTGGTTAGCTATTTTAGGAAGACTTTGGAACAAAAACATTTTCAAACTCCCATAATGATCCATTATGTGTGCTTTACATTTTACAAAGAGCAACGTGAATATGTAAATCCCTTGTATTTCAAATGATCTTATATCAATTCCATATGGACTAGTCTACAACACCGGTTGGAATGCTAATGTGGCGTGGGCTAGTAACCATTCCAAAGACTCAAAAGCTAATGCTGTTTTGCTTTGAACAACTTTCTCTTGTTCCATGTATATAATCTAGATGGAAAGGAATCTTCGTATAAACAAGAATATTGAAACACAAGCACATAAGCTCTTCCATTGGATTAGAGAAGCCATTCTTGCTAATATGGGAATTAGTGAAAGGCCAAGAAGAAATTGGAAAATGTCTTAACTTTTCCTATTCAAACAGTTTGTTTCCATCTATGCTAACACAATATAGGCGTCTGCTTTGCCGTTTGTGCAGAACTTTGGGAAGTATTTACAGGATTACAACTTGCTTGAGATCTTGGTTACCGATAAATAGAGTTAGATGTGGATTCCTTGATAGTTATTAACATCTTATCCTTCTCGAGTGATCAACCAATCCAGTATAATTCTCTATTATTAGGAATTCAAAATCTACTAGCCAGAGAATGGATTGTGAAGGCTAGACATGTATACCGAGAGACTAATCGAGTTGCGGATTGGTTAGCTACTTATGTCACTTCACTAGAACTTGGCATCCATATACTTCAAAACCTCCCTGTGAGTTGTCTATCTATTTTCCTAGAGGATGTTTCGGAAGTGTCTCTTCTCCGTTTAGTTAATTAAGGTTTTATGTATCTCCATTCTATATATATAAAAAAAGCAGTGGGATACTAACACTAATGTAATATCACTTGATGTATTTTGTAGTGACCTACTCTACAAGATTTTAATATTTACTCTGATTTCTTTAAAGGTTAGATCAGTAGGTAAATAAAGCTTTCAATCTGTAATGTTAACAAGAGACCACACACATAACCAAAAAAAATCCTTTATAGTCTTCCTTTGTGAACTAAGTTGCATTATAATAGTTCTGACTGATTCTTCGGCAAGAATAGCATGGCATTGGCCCTCCCCTCCCCTCCCCTCCCCTCGGACCGGATATTTCGTTCGTTTCAAGGCACATACTTTTTGTCCAGTTATCTTTCTGTTCAGAAAATGAAGGGATTTTGGATCTTCTTTCTCTTGAGTTCACCCAACTTCAGGGCCATCCACAGACAAAGTCTTCCCAACCCATCAATATTAACAAAAGTAAATATAGACACCATAGGCCACAGAGGCTGTTTTGGTACTTTCAGGGTTGCACTTTACAGACACTGACTCAAGCTTCAAATCATTGATTTTATACTTGAAAGCTAAAACTACAAACAAAACAAGAGAATAAAAAGCGAGAGAGAGAGAGAGAGAGAGAATCTACCCCATTCCCCAACTAGACATAGTAATACGAGGACTAATTAGTAGTATTACGATTGGAAACTTAATTAGCTAAGGTAAGGCACTTTCTAAGAACAGCTGGAAAATGGGAAGAGGACATGCTAACAGAATTGCAAGCTTTTGGAACTTTGCAGGGGACCTAGTTCCACTTCCAGGTCCACAAGCAAAGCCTCAATTATGCTTCAAAATTCTGTACCTGTTGCCTGTTGTAAACAAAACAATGAAATGAAACAGCAACAAACTTACACTCCCTGGCATAATTGCTTAAACAAACACTTTCGTTTTACTTTTTGATGCTGCGAAAAAAACACGTGAACTAGTGATAAGATCGCTCTACCAACACAAGCATAGAGAAGTTCAAGCAATCAACATTTGGCATTAAATGACTTCACAGGTAAAAAAATTCAACACAAAATAATAGTATGTTTCTACTTCAACTATCATCAGCGACAAAAATGTAACGGAGAATTCAAAGAAATGAATTTTAGTTAGCCCCTGAATCAGAATTCTGTACTCTAAACAACCAGTAATCTATGAAAATCTGACAAACAAAGTATAATCTCAAACTAAAACAAAAATCTTGATCAAAATGCAGCACCGGACAACATTTTTATAAGCTTCAGATCTTACAATCAACATGGATTTATGATTCTTCAGTCTTCACCGAGTCAACTGACTCACGCATCAGAAACCATACTTAGCTCAGTTAGCTCATCATCTTCCATCGGAGCAGGCAAGTTAAGATCTATCAAACCGTCCTCGAGATTAGCGACATTTTCAGCAACATCAGAAATAGATACAGAAACAGAAGCAACTCTCGAAGAACTCATGAGATGTGATCTCTTGTGTCCACCAAGAGCTTGTCCGGACCCAAAGACCAAACTACAATATGGACACTTGAAAATCCTTGAACTTGCATCAACTTTACCACCATTTCTCATTTCTGTTTCATTCAAAGCACAAATCCTCCTGTGCCCACCTAATGCCTGTGAAGATCGAAACTGTTTCATACACTTTTCACAGCTGAACTTCCCACGAACCCTTTTGACTTTGATGATTTCCTTCGATTGTTCCACCATCTCCACTGATCTTTGATCCTGTTCTTCGCTGTTTCGGTTCCAAGCATCTCTCGACAGCATCATCAAACACACGGCAATGTCCTCTTCAAGAGAAATATCAGAAACCGAACTCAGACGCTCCGTCTCTACCACGCAACTGCGTTCTTTCAACTTGAGCTTGTTGTCACCTGAATTCTGATTATGAATCTCTCCAAAATCCGACTTTCGAGTCCTCTTAGATCGCCGCCCTGTTGGTTTTTTCGGCGACTCCGTCTCGCTTTCCCTATCTTGAACAACGGACCCGACGTCGAGAATGAAAGAGAAGTCAGGATCTGCAAGCTTGAAACTCTTCCTTGGATTTTCTCTCAGCCCGTAAACCAAAGACTTGTCTTCGTCTTCCCTATTCTTGATGATCTCAAGCTCTTTCTCCTCGCTCGCGGAAGAAAATGAGGACGAAAATGACTGGGTCCGATCACCGAGCTGCTGCTCCTCTGTTAATGGGTTGGGAGGCAGAGGGCGGGTAGCTAAGTGGGCTCTGACGTGACCACCTAAAGCTCTGCCATTGCGAAAGGTTCTAGTGCAGAACTTGCACTTGAGCCTCTCCATAGGAGCAGAGCAGACAAAGATGGAAGCTTTTTGATCTTCAACACACAGAGTTCTCATTATTTAATGAAAAGCTTGTTGAGAAGAAAGAAGCATGAGAGATTGGGAACTTAAAATGAGTAGGTGACAAGCATTCCTCCACCAAAAGACACACACACGACCCAAAAATTATGAGTTTGCAGAAACCAAAAATAAAAATATGTAAAACAGTGGTAAATTAAATGGACGAGGTGAGTGGGACAACTAACAAGCAAAGCTTGGGCATCTGAAGTATATGCGTTTGTTAATTTTCAATTCAAACCTCGTCCATTTAATTTACCAAATTGAAGTTAAAGATAAAATGAAGAGTGAAAATGGTAGGAGGCAAGGATGTTAGTGGAGTTAAAAAGGTTGAATTGAACATGGACAAAAATAGGATAGTGGGGATACGTGTAGATGATGAGCAATGGGGCAAATAGTAGTTTCAATTTTGAAAGCATGAAGCGGATTCTGTATGGGCCCATGACTCGCTCATCTCATGCCCATTTCCGTGACTCGTTTTATGAAGTATCCATTTACCGTCCTGCTTACATGGACCAATCAAAATCATAAATGATGTTTTTAGTTAAATATTTCAATTTTCAAATATAACCCCTTAGTTAGTACCGTAACATTAATGTTTTCAAGTAATCAAATCACATAAGTGATTAAATATATAATTTTCAAAATTTTAATTAATTAATTATTCATGGTGAATTTATTCTTTCTCTTTAACCCAGTATAAACAAATTGAATCACAAAAATATGGGTGTTGAAGTCTCATTTTCAATTAATTTAAAAGAGAAAAATTACATTTGAACTTTGTTTTTATTCTAATATTTCAAGTAAAAAAGATTATTATTTGAGACTTCGATTAAAATAAAAAGACATTTGTGTTCGTTAAGTATATATACTAAGAGTGAACGGGATGGACGACCACGCAATCCATCCCGTTCGTCCATTTAATCTAACGGCTGATATTTTTTCCTCGTCTCTTCTCTCTTATAGATCTCACACAATCTTTTGGGCGAATCTTCTGTTTATTGAATGTTGTGTCTTGGTCCGATATACACGCAATCTTCTTACCCAATCTTCTGATGCAATATTTTGTGACGCGACAACGCATGCGGCCGCGCAATGCATGCCCTTGTGACTGCTTATATGTGTTGTCTCTCTTTGTTTTTCCTCTCCGCCCTTGCCTTCCTCTGCTTTCTTCTGCTTTCTCAACCTGTGGTTTTTCGTTCGTAGCTGTTGTTGCTGTGGACAGAGTATCAGCGGTTGCCTCTGTTACTTGTAAATCTTCTTTTTAAGCTTTTTAAATGTCCTCATGTTTCTGGAGTGTGTCTCGTGGTTTAGTCAGATTTCTTGAATATCAGTGCTCACCAACTCTTGGCCTACGATTTATCATGTTGGCATCCTTAAAAAGGATGGCTCAGATCACCGTTGACACCAACTCTACGTTGGATCTGAAGTCTCTTTGTCTGTAAAGAAGATGTAGTGGAGACTTGGATATGAGGAGATTTATCATGTACCAGCTCCTGGTCGGATGTGTTGCTCCCACGGCCAACTCGACGTCTGATGATGTATTGCTAGCCTTGACCAACTTTACGTCGACCGTCGGATGTACGAATCAGTTTT
>JANIJH010000005.1:24766920-24783853 GCA_024520975.1 Erythroxylum areolatum | reverse complement strand
GCTTATCTTTCTAGCTTTCTAACACTATAAAGTATAAAATTTTTGGATAATGGAGTTGGAAGATATGATCATTAGAAGTTATGATGCTGTTTAAGATGGAACTTTCGGGACAGCCATATTGATTTGGAATTTTGACCCTTATAGAGCATAAATTGATTTTAGGTTCTTCATGAAAGATGTAGATCTTTCTTTTAGCTTTCTATTGATACCACGTTTGTAAAATTTAGAGCTCTAGATCAAAAGTTATAAAGTTTAGAAGTTAGAATGTCGGAAGAAGAAATAGCAGGAGGAGAAGCACGAAAAGTCACGATCGTGCGTATGCACGATCGTGACTTTTGCGGCCGCGCTCCATGTCACGATCGCGACCTGCAAGTTTCCCCCTCTAACTGAACATGTTTCACTCTTTTGACCATAACTTTGTCGTTTGACCTTCAAATGACTTGATTTTAAAGCGTTGGATTCGTAACACATTTCTTTAACTCTCCACAAAAATTTATAGCTTTTGGCATTAATTTGAAAAAGATGGATTGAATCAAAGTGAGAGCATCAGTTAAAAGAGTATGAGTTGGATATTTTTCTGAACATGCTTCAGTATTTTGGCAATATCTTGATCTGTAGAGATCCAAATGAGTTGATTCTTGTTTCTAAACAAACTAAAGATATGGATCTACAAATTATCTGAAGGAATAAATTTTTAATTTAGGCCCCAAAACTTTCAATTCCTGGAGTGAAGTTAGGTGTAGTGTTCAGTCTTGGTTTAGTATTAGCCTGAAAGTGTTTTGGCCATAACTTCTTTATTTCTAAACCAAATTAAGTGTTTTTGGTGTCTTTAGAAACTTAAGGCAATCGGGAACAAATTTTCTGAAGAGCTGGACTGAAATTCTAATTGGAAGTTCCCCAAAGATGCTCTGTAATTTATGAGAAGTGAGTCCTCCATGTTGTTTATGACTTCCGAATGTTGGGTTTCAAAAACGGGGCCCAACAGTTGTAGAAAAAGCATTAACTATCAAAGAGTCCTATAGATGGTAAAGAGAAACTATCCCATTGAAAGAGGACTCCAGATGCTTCCGAATTAAGGCATCGGGTGGTTTCTTCATCACCATACGGGTTAACCAAGGTAAGTATTCTTGTCTTGAAAAAACTTGCTTCCTCTACTTTGTCTGA
Source organism: Erythroxylum areolatum (assembly GCA_024520975.1). Taxonomy (NCBI): domain Eukaryota; kingdom Viridiplantae; phylum Streptophyta; class Magnoliopsida; order Malpighiales; family Erythroxylaceae; genus Erythroxylum; species Erythroxylum areolatum. The sequence goes on along the minus strand of JANIJH010000005.1, from coordinate 24,782,689 downwards.
ACTTCGATTGTCCTATTTAGGGTAGAATCATCGAGAGATTCCTTCTATCCATTAGTGGTGAAAATGTACGGAGTCACTGTCAAGAGGTATGCATCTTTTCCTTCACGATCCTTATATTAATTGCTCTTTTGGAAAACAAGATTAGAGTAATGAATATTATAAAGCTGAATAAATAAGGACGTAGTTGGAAATTCGATACTCATCACTAGAAGCATGCTTTGGGAAGAATAATTATTGGTTTTAATCCAGAAATTAAGGAGTAGAGGTCTTGGAAGTGGAAGTGTAGGTGATGCACGTGAAACGACAGTTCAAAGTAGAGGATGTGTATATTTTCTCCTCTTTTGTATATGACTTTGATTATACCTTCCAAAGAAGAAGCTATGGAAGAGTTTGGTGGATTTCCAGAGTAGAGTGGTTGGCCCCCAAGTTATCAGTGGTGATTTTAATTCTACTTTGTTTAGAACTGAAGGTGAAGTAAATGCTCTCCTAAGGAAATTCACTTTAGATTTCAAGGATTGTGTGGAGGCAATAGGCCTCATTGATCTCAAATATCAGGGTCACACATAAACTTGGAGCAATAACCAAGCTAAGGACTAGTCTATAAGGAAAAGCTAGATCAGGTTCTAGTTAATCAGAGTTGGTTACTTCAGTTTCTTATGAGTTCTACCTCCTTTCTAAATCCTCTCTTCTCTGACCACTTCCCTGCTAGGATAGAAGGTATATTTCTTAAACAAAATGGTAAATTTCTTTTCAAATTTAACAATTTTTGGGCAGATATGGAAGGTTTTCAAAAGGCTGTTTCTAAAGGAATGTTATAGGCCGTGTATGGTATTAAACAATTTATATGTGTTTAGAGGCTCAAAGCAATCAAGGATGAATTGAAAAAACTAAATGCTACGAGAGGATGCTCCATAGCTAAATTTATTGAGAGACCTAAGAGTGATCTTTCTATAATTCAAAGGCAACTTTTTAATAACCTAGGGATCGACAACTTTTGTCACTAGAGAAAGTGAAATCGAACCATTATCTCTCCGTTATTTAAAATCATAAAAGTTTGATAAAGCAAAGATCAAGGGTTAAATGGCTACAGGAAGTTCATAAATGCTCTAAGTTCTTCAACTGATTAGTGGGGAGAAGGAACAACAATAGACTTTCTGTCATCTAAGTTGAAGATAACAGGTTACTCATCCATCAGGATCAAATCTTTGAAGAGCTAGGGAAATATTTCAGTAGATTTTATAGTCAATCTACTAGGATTTTAGTTAGCTTACACTTGTTAAATTCTTTTATTTTGAAGAAGCTATCTCAAGAAAAGGCTTTTAATTTAATCAGGCCTATCCAAGATGCAGAAGTTATCTCCCAAATTAGTCCTAATAAAACTCTAGGTCTTGATGGCCTAAATGGGGTTTTCTTTTGCAAAGCCTAGGGTGAGATTGGAAGGATGGTTAAACAAGCTATGAGTGAATTCTTCTCTACTGGGGTATTGTTAAAAGAGATTAATAAAACCTTCCTTTGCTTAATTCCTTAGACAAGTAACTTGATTCCTTTAAAGAGCGGGTAATGGGAAAAAAAGCACACTTTTGGTTTGATAATTGAACGAGTCATAGTCTATTAATTCGAATTCCTAATGCATTCCAATGTTGGAGTCATCTTCCACTTAATGCTGAAGTTTGTGCAGTAATTACTGACAACAAGTGGATTGATCATCTAGACCAGGTGATTTACCTCATCCCTAGTTATGCCCTTAATTACAAGACTCAGGACAAATACTCTTAGTTAAACTAACCCTTAATTTCTTTTTTAACAAGCTATATAGGGAGTGACTATCACAGGGTAGTCCTCTATTGATTGGTACCCTGTAGTCTGGTATAGGTGCTTAAGACCCAACTTCTCTTGCTTATTATGCTTGGCAACATTGAACAAAATGGCTTTTTCTAAACCTGGACAACACATATGTCCTATGCAAGAATGATAATGAAACTAGAGATCACCTTTTTTTTCCAATGATTGAGAGCATATGGAGAACAATTAAAAAGAAGCGTCATTAGAGATGGGATAGGATTTTGCTTACTGTGATATTGGAAAAATTAATAGGACTAAAGACTGATCCTAAAGGGGATAGAGCAATTTACATATTTTCACTTGCTTTTAATATTGAGGAGATATAGAAAGAGAGGAACTTGTGAATTTTCAAAGGCAGAATGTGTTCAAATTTAGAGGTGATGAATTCTATAATTATGAGGATTAGAGAATTGATTTTTCTCTCAAAAGAACTACCTAATTGTAGTGAACATGTTAGAACACGAAATCTAAGCTAACCTTAAAACATGTAGTACCAAAATAATAGAGGAAAAGGGATTATGAGGATACACCTATAGAAAGATGTACTCCCAAAGATACTGTGGGAAGCCATTAAATTAGATGATTGGAAGCATCATGTCAATCGACCATGAATTGAAGTCTATATAAGAGAGATAGAAGATGTGAACTCTTTAAAGGAATTTGGGATACTTATCTTAAGAATTAAGCAAAGGAAATTTTATTAATATCCTTTTAAAATCCCCCAATAGAGAATAATTCCCTCACAACTTATTTAACCTTCCTTCCAATCTCACCCTGAGCTTTTCGAAAGAAAACCCCATTTAGGCCATTGGGACTTAAAGCTTTATTAGGATTCATTTGGGAGATAAAATCTTCAATATCTGGATCTTGGTTAGGCCTAAATAAATTAAGAGCCTCTTCTTGATGTATCTTCTTTGAAATGAAAGAGTTTAACAAGTGTGAGGTAACTGAAATCCTAGTAGATTGACCACAAAATCTATTAAATTATTTCCTTGCCTCTTCGAAGATTTGAAATTGATGGTTGAGTAACTTGCCATCTTCAGTTTGGATGATAGAAATTCTATTGTTGTTCCTTCTCCCCACTAATGAGTTGAAGAACTCAGAGCATTTATCAGCTTCTTGCATCCATTTAACCCTTGCTCTTTACTTTATCAGAATTTTATGATTTTGAATAACAGAGAGATAGTTGTTCAGTTTTACTTTCTCTAGTGACAAAAGTTGATGATCCCTAGGGTTGTTAAAAAATTGCCCTTGAATTACAGAAAGATCACTCTTAGATCTTTCAATAGCTTTAATAGTGGAGCTTTGCCTTGTAGCATTTAGTTTTTTCAATTCATCCTTGATTGCTTTGAGCCTCTGAACACATATAAATTGTTTAGTACCATACATGGCCTACAACATTCCTTTATGAATAGCCTTTTGAAAACCTTCCATATTTGCCCAAAAATTGTTAAATATGAAAGGAAATTTAACATTCTGTTTGAGGAACATACCCTCTACCATAGCAAGGAAGTGATCAGAGAAGAAAGGATCTAGAAAGGAGGCAGAAATAATAAAAAACTGAAGTAGCCAACTCTAATTAACTAGCACCTAATCCAACTTTTCCTTATAAACCATTCTTTAGCTTGCTTATTGCTATAAGTAAATGTGTGACCCTGATATTTAAGATCAATGAGGCCTATTGTGTCTAACAATTCTTGAAATCTGATGTAAATTTCCTCAGGGGAACATTTCCTTCACCTTTAATTCTAAACAAAGTAGAATTAAAATCATCACTGATAACATGGGGGCCAACTACTCTATTATAGAAATCTACCAAACTCTTCCACAGCTCCTTCCTTTGGAACGCATAATTAGAACCATATGGGCTAACTACTCTAGTCTAGAAATCCATCAAACTCTTCCACAGTTCCTTCCTTTGGAACGCATAATTAGAGCCATATGGGCCAACGACTCTATTTTAGAAATCCATCAAACTCTTCCATAACTCCTTCCTTTGGAACGTATAATTAGAGCCATATACAACAGTCATGTGCTTCAATTGCATTTCCACTTCTAAGACCTCTACCTCCGTAATTTCTGGATTAAAACCAATAATTATTCTTCCCAAAGTATGCTTTTGGTGATTAGCGATGAATTTCCATCTATTGCCCAATTTATTCAGCTTCATAATATTATCTACTCTAATATTGGTTTCCAAAAGAACAATTAAACATGACTTTTCTTGATAGAAAAAATCCTTCAAAGTTAAAAGCTTCTTTAGGAAGTTAATACCTCTAACATTCCATGTAACCAAGTCATTAAGATGTAGTTCATTTGGAGCCTTTCTTTCTATTCCTACTTACTCTCCTCGTAACCACATCCTTAAAAGAAGTTCCTAGATCATCTCCCATTATAAAAGAGGAGGTGGTGTCAAGCGATCCATTTCGGTTTAGTATAGCAGGGGAGTTTATTTATTCTAATGCCTCTTTCTTTTCCCTATTCTTAGTTGGAGTATCCAACTGAAACTTGGGATCTGCAGAGAGAGAAGCTACCACCTTTGCATTACTCACGTATTCAATATTGGCCTCTTACACAATCTCTTGTCTAGATTCCTTTTTAGTGCTTTTATAACTTGCATGTTCATCTAATCCCATAAGCTCCTTATAGTCTCCTCTTAAGAACTTCTTACTCGTAGGTATTCAAATTTTCCTTAGAGATTTCAATGATGAAGTCCATTGGTAGTTAACATAGATATTGTCTTCAAATAAAGAGCCATTCGCTCCCAATCTCATAACTGGTATACTTTCTGGCATATTTTGCATTGGCTCTATGTTTATATACAGCCTTGTATATCCAACTCTTTTCCTTTGTGCAACATTTTCTTCCATACAAAGAGGAATTCCAATGTAGCTCGTTATTATGCTATGGCCTTTGGTAGTCTAACATTCAAGTGGAACATTGTGCAAATGTACCCATAAAGGAACAAATTGGTGTTTAATGAAATTAACTTGGATCCCTGGTCTCTATGGCTGTAAAAACAAAGGCTAGTTCTGGATATGCTAGGGATCCTCCTCCATTACTTTCATAACTGCATCTTTAGATGAGAAGGTAAATAGCAATATGTTTTCTTCCGCTATAGCACTTCAAGTAAACCTTTGTTTTTTAACATATCTTATGCCCGTTTTTTAATGATTGGAAATGCAGGTCTCCTATCCCAAAAGAAGCCAATCAAAGAAGTTCCTAATTTTCAACCTGAAGAAAATCCAACTCAGAGAAAACCAACAATCTACCATCTTCTTCTTTCGGAGGGCAATAATGCAAGGTATAGTCTTGCCCCTCCCCTATCATTTGTTTCTAGCTTTTCCTAACTTGTTGAAGAACTGTAGGGGCAATATGAGAAGGAAGACAGGAGTCTTCTGCATCCTTTGAGGGCAAAGGAGGAAAGTCAAAGGAGAACAAAGGAGCTACTGACATGTCTGAAGAGTAGAAGACTCAATTGGCAAAAATCACTTGCTCAAAAACAGTGGCCAGAATTGTGAAAGTGGATAAGGTGGGAAGGAAAAGAAGTGGATGAAGATCGAATTGCCCTTAGAAGAGAGAGTAAAAAGAAGTGAGAAGCAAACCCAAATTTGAGTAGAAATGAGGTTGAAGATTGAGGAAAGAAAGATGAGTGGAGGTAGCTTAGTGAAAGTGAAAAGATGAGTGGATGTAGCTTAGTGAAATGGAATCTAGTCGACTATAAAGTGATACATTGCACTTGAGTTCTTCTTCCAAGTATGATATAAGTTAGCGAGAGTAGAGAGGAGGAACTAAGAATAATTTCTTCTTCCAAATTGATGCTCCCTATGAAATTTTTGGATCATCTCTTGTTTAAGTGCTCCTTCTCTAACTTGGCCTGGAGCAAAATTTTACAATTATGCAGCCTAGGTAGCCCGCCTACTAAATAGAAGGGTATTATTGATTGGAGTTGTAAGATCAAGCATAAAATAAATGGTGACAAATGGATTTACAACATTTCCGGCTCTTATCTAGTTATGAGTTGCTAGGAGAAGAGAAATAAAAGAATTTTCAGAAACTAATATTTGAAAGGAGAGCAGTTTATCGAGGACCTATTGATAAAGGTAAGACTCTACTCACGCATCTACAAGGATAAATGGCACTTCAACATGTAGAGCACTAAAGGACGAGGAATTAACTAGCTTAATCTCTTATACTACTTTGGTTTTAGTTGTGCTTAGTTAACACTTGTATAATGTTAACTTGTATATGTTTTGGACCTTTTTGTAAATCTCGGATGTCCTTTGAGGTTTAATGCAATTATTTCCATTCTTCAAAAACAAATCTCTCCTAATGCCGATCATTAATATTTATCAAAATTGATCAAAATTAAAATTTAATATAGTATTAAAAAATGTGCTCCAGAAATTAATAAATTGAAAGAGCCTTCTGAAAGTAAGCTTGAATTACATGTTATCTTTCTGAGCATCATATTTGGTCCCAGCCAATTTTATCGTTTACTTTCTTAGATCTACCGACTCGGTGTTGAATGCTAAATGGAATCTTGCTTTTTGTTTTTCCTTAACACGGCACTAATTGAGTATCGGAAACATGATTTCAACGTCCCACATGATAAAGTAGTACTTTTCCTTTCTTCTTCTCTTTTTTTTTTTATCCTCTATCTGAATTGGAAGTTTTAGTTTATTGGAGTGTCTAGATAGGCGAACATGCATACTTTGGGCATTGCAAAAAGTAAGGTGATTGGCGAACGAGAGAACTAGACTTCCATTTCGTAGTCATAGTTTAGCTACTCTTGATGAACATCGTGTGTCTTCCTCCCACACGCGGATGATGTTTACAAGTAATTGACTTTCAATTACACGTCATACTCTTTTAAGAACAAAAGAAAGTTTCAAATTTTAAAATTAACAATATATGCTTAAATTGTCGGTCACATTCCCTATCGCTTACCTAACAACAACATTTGTTATTCAGACCATTTTTGTCTTTTCATTAACAAAAATAAAATAGTGGCTCCGACCCAAAAATGCCTGCCCATTTAAGCTTCTACCGATGTATTTCCACCTTCTAGATAAGATTCATAAGTCAAGCACAGCATTGTTGGCCTTGGTTTATCCAAAGAAAATGACAATTTACATTCTAAATTACACCTGAACACTTTTGACTTCTTACTCCATTACATATATCTAACTGAGGCTTGCTTGCCTACAATATGAACACAGAACCAGTTAATTCATCTACCACTTCTTACCTTCTAGTCGCCTATTATAGAGCCAACTACGATTAATAATCTAAAAATTATCAACTTAATAGAGGCTTCTCTGAATCGAAGTCACTTTCCATGGCATCTTCATACAGGTAACCTTCTTTCCCTTTAGCCCATAGCACAAAGTACAGACCGGCAAACATGATGAACATGCCAGCTAGGCTGCAACGCAATTCAACAAATAAGATCCAGGTTACCTAAACCCAATTTAGCAACAGTAAGTAACTTTATACCTTCCAATTTTAACGGTATCACCTAAGGATACAACGGAGAGGATAACTGTGATCACTGTTCCAATGGGGCTAAACATGGACACAAGAACTGGACCCCTTTTCTTCATTGCCCACCCATTAAAGCTCACACATGCTCCGCCTACTGTACCACCCTGTCCATCTAAAAGTATTATGATTCTTGGAAAGGAATGCTACATACCTATAAACACCACCTCACAAAAAGACTTGTCTGCAATAACGGAACGAGTCCTGCACCTTTTACCTACTACACAATTCAGTTGGAGAAGTTACTTTACCAGGATTGAATAGCCAATGAGGTCTCCTAGACGAACTACAGACCAACCAAAATCCAAAGTGCGATCTTGAATCAACTGTATAATTGCAGTCATAATGACACCGATGAAGGATGTTATGGCACACAAAGACATTGGCGCAGGAAAATCTCTAAGCGTCGTTGCCTGTGATAATGATATAGATGGGGTTAAGTGATGGATTGAACGAGCAAACATAACGTATTCCAAATTCTACCTGTAAGACAACGTTGCTTGATAGAACAATAACAGCTGCCATGAGATATAAACAACCAATGATCTTATCTTTATCAAACATCATTTCTGATATTGGAGATGTCAAGCGTCCTGATGTGGTGCTGTGCATTAGACTCATTGTCAGGGCACCCACAACGCACAACAATGTGCCTACAAGTTTGACTTTGCTGTATATGCAACTCAGCTCGACTTTCTCCAACCTACAGTAGCACGCTAGCAAGCAATTCAGGGAAATAACAATCCTAATAAATTGAGGTGGACCAATTGTTTTCTGTTTTTTATGAGGTCAAGTTAAATTATATAGAAAAAAAAGAGCATATTCACGAGTATCATGAGTTACCTCAATGCCCAAGCAATAACAAAGATTAGCCCAGGAGCAAGGTTAGGCATTGCTGTTGCCAATGCAGGAGAAGTTAGATTAATACCCTTCAGGAACAACGATTGAAATAAAGTAACCCTGAAAACAAAACAAATATATAACATTACAATTTCATCAGCCAGGAACAGAACTATTTTCTTTCTATACAATTTGTGCATAGGTTAGGTGCCTAAACATGATACAAGTTATTCCTAGATCTTTAAAAATTGTATATTTCGTTTCCATCCCTGGAATACAAGTATGCCTGCGACTTCGACTACCCTCTTACTCATACATTATGTTTTATAATCACCGGCTACCACTTGTGACGATAAAGTGCATAATCCCGAGAAGAGCGAAAATGGCACATAAGTGGGAGACAAGAATTGACAACTTACTATCAAGAATTAAGGATAGCCACCTTGTATTTAACGAGTACGTGGTTTGTAGCATTTAACAGTAGCTACACTCTTCCTCCTCTTTTATATGTTGCAGACTTACAGTAGATTTTGGAATAACCCTTGAGTTGTCTTCTATTGAAATATCGATAATGAGGGAAGGAACTATTATTACAGGATAACGAAGAGCATTTTTTCATATGATTATAAAGATTTATTCTCCTCTCCTTCTCAATATAGGAGTTAAACGCCCACTTTTCATGTGTTAGCAATCCTTAATTTCCACATTATATTTTTTCCCAATTGAACAATTCGTCATGTAAAATCTTCAAGTAACTTATCGAGGTAATACATCTAATATCTTCTGCTTACCCTCCAAAAGAGATCAAAGCAAGCTGAATCATCAACTTCAAACCGAGTTTCTTGGGCCATTTGCTCCTGAAAGTAAAATCAACTTAAACCATCGACACCATAATAATTAATTAGTCCTCATGAGACAGGCAGAGACAGATACCTCTCAAAATAAACAGCAAGAGGAGAGATCACCAGGAAAGTCGCAAAAGTAGAGAAGATCACAATGGTTAGTGGAGCAAGACCAAGAGACATCAGATAACTCAACAGCACAGAGTTGCCGGCATACACGAATTGCACCGCTATCAAACCTCCTATTATTGAACAATCTTCAAGCATCTCCTTCTGCATGCACCAAACCATTCTGTATATCCGTCTCCTCCAAGTAAATAGACCCAAGAGTGAGACACCAATGATGAGATACCTTTCCTCTCTCTCCAATCTCCAGCTACCAAAACAAATTTATAAATCCTAGCTGGTATTGAGGACTTCCCTTTTATGGTTGCATGCAATTCTTTGTGCAACTTTTCCCCTGCTAGGCCTTTCTGTATAATCCGTTTTCTCTTGGTTACATAAGAAAGGAACAAAAAAGATCAACAGAAGAGGGAGCAATGAAAAGATGCAGAAATTAAGAAATGGGTTTTTGAGTTTTGGGGATTTCTAGTTTTCAGAATGTAGTTGTTGGTTCTGTCTAACCATTTGCTTGTTTTTTCTCCAATGTACCTGTTTTAGCACTCAGCTACCGTTCTAGCTTTCTCTACCAGTCCTCTCCTCCGGTCTTGTGGGGAATTATATATACATATACATATATATATTGTCCTTTATTTAGCTTTATTTAATTAGTTTTCGTAGGGTCTAAAGATATTTAGATAATATACCTGCGGCAAGTAAGAGACCCTCGTCCTCAGATGGGTTTTTATTTTTACTAGATTTTGTAAATTCTCAACATCAGATTTCTCGCCCATTGGTCTTCCTTTTACAGGATTGGTGTTTTTCTCTAACTTGTCTCTAGGAGATTTACTCTTTTGCGCTTAACTTCTTTCTACCTTTGGTAAGTTACTGGCAAACCAAGGCCAAAAATGGTGGACTCTGGCCCCTCGCCTGATGTTCTTGGAGCCGAAGTCGAGTGAGCTATTGAGAGTGAAACTTTAAATCTCAACAATTCGTGGAAGAGCAAGTAGGATGCTGGTTTTGTCAAAACCAAGGCCACCCACTATTAGGAGGTGCTTATGGATACAAGCTGCATCAAGTTGGCGCAAAGATTTAGCACCTATTTCGTTGAGTTGTGGGAGACTGAAACTTTTTCTTTTTTACCGCAAAAGTTATTTTTGAAGAAAATGAGTGTTTGGTCGAAAAATTTAAAAGCACTTTTTAAATAAAAATAACTTTTTTAGAAGTTAAAATACAACATTTTAAAAAGCTCAAATTTGAAGTTTTTAGAAAAGCTCCTTATTTTTGCTTTTTTGAATAGAATTTAACGTTTATAGTTTGTGTCGATTACATTTATAACATCCGAGTTCAATATTCTAATCCAAGTCTATGCCATTCTAATTTTTCATTCTCTCTACGCTTCCTTTGGTTTTTGTTTTCAAATAGTTTCTTCCCTTCTCTTCTTCGCCAAATCCCATCCTTTCTGCCTCGTTTCTCCTAATCTGACCCCTTACATATTTCCCAAAATCTCACGTAAGGCCGACTCATCTCATATCGTCTTTACTTGTTTCTCTTTACTTCACTGATCGGTGATTAGAGCTTCATTGTCTGTTTTGATTTTTCTATATTTGCAACTTACCCCCACCCCTGAGTTGCAATGAGAATGACATAAGAGACATGGTAGCCACATGAAGAAGGTGTAAGGGAAATGCTGGAGCACCAAATATCTCCCTCTTCCTATTCGGAAAAGTCTCAAATTTGGCAGCAACTCCAACACTACTCCCAATTCCCCGATTTTAACAATTATCTAGCTTTTATCCTTGCTCGCACTGAGGTTCCTCATGCTTTTTATCAGGGAAAAAATTTTTAAGAGAAAGTTGCAACTTTTTTGGTGGGTTTTAGCTCATTTTTGAAGTGCTTGATGGGTTTTGAAGTTTAATTGGATTCTTTGGTTGTGGAGTAGTTTTTGAATTGAAACATGCAGTTTTAGTAACTATTGCATTTCTTGGTTATTTAGGGCTTCTACTCTGAGTGTCTTCATCGTTATAGACGTTTGGTGTCATTATGCTAATTGATGCATTTGAATTCTTGTAGAATCTTGATGGAATGCAAAAAACAATCAAATTTGTTTCTTAGGTTTGGATTTACTTATCATTTTCATGCATTGAACAAGTTTGTGCTGCTTTTGTTCAGCTAATTGAGATCCATCCTACTTTCTTAGAAGTAAGTCTTGTTAATTCTTATTTGCATCCCTTTGCTCTTTGATCTTGTCCAATCTTTTTAAGTTTAGTGTTTTTTTTAATCTTGATTTCCTCCTTTATGTTGCAATTTATTTTCTCCTTTTTTATATTAATTATTGCTTGTTTCACCGACTCAGGAGGAGCTCATCTAATGCGATTTTGAGCTTCAAGATCGGTCTTTTGAGGTTATGAAAACCAAGGGTCTATTTCCTAATTTCTGGAGCTGTACGATTTTCATTCCATACCTCTGTAATCAGAGAATGATGGAAGATGCAATTGACTATTTTGATGAAATGATTGATTTTGGGTGCATGCTACACGCTCCAGTTTATACATGCTTGATCACAAGTTTTGGAAGTCAGAAGAGTGTGGATATGATTCACGAATTGTTGAAGAAGATGAAAGAAATAGTTAGCCCACCTGATGTGAAGACGTATAATTCCATTATTTTGTTGATGGCTACTAACAGAATGTTGGATTACGCATTGAGAATATACAAGAGGATGATTCGGTGTGGGTCAGATGTTTGTAATGAGATGAATAGGAAGAGGTGTTGTCTTGATGATAAATCTTTACACTGTTTTGTTGGAGGTCATTTAAACCTCGAAAGATTAGGAGGAGATGATGGATAAAGGAAAGAAAGCTGCTCAGCTTGATGACAAGTAGTTTAGCTCTGATTTCTTGATAGCTGGTAAGCCTAATATGCTTAAAGACCTTGCAACTCTCTGGTAAGTTCGTAACTTTCCAACTTTTTTGGAAAAAAGCTAGGAGAAAAAGGATGACGCAAATGCCTACACCTTGCAAACTTCATGTTGATCATGTTGATCTAATGTGGAATGGTGACATGTTTTATGAATATTAGTTCTCGTCACTCATAGTTGACTATTGAAAGTTTTGTACTGATTGTAATATGTCTAAGGGCTGCCCTTGGTGGTTCATATTACTTGCTGTCGTCAAGTTTCATATATCCCATGTGTTGTATTATGTTGAATAGTTTTTCCTTGTAGAGAGTGATCTTATTCATTTTTTAGGTATAATATTGATCTTTTTTATTTTTATTTTCTATACCATATATTTCCACTGGGTTATACAATTCATGGTGCTTAAAGTCAGAAAATGTAAGTACAATTTAGAGCAGCCAAGTGGGAAAGCAGCTATATGTTTTCTGTTTGTCTTCGTCCTTCATTGTAGTTTGACCTCATCAAAGAAATACCACGAAATATAGGACATTTCTAGGCCAGTTTCCATGGATTTTAATTGCTAGAACTGCTGAATTTTTCAATAGATGGAATAAAAGTATAAAACTAAATTGAGAAAAAGAATAGTTCTTCATATGTATGATTATATAGATAATACATATTGTGTGTCCCCATCAACTCAGACTTCACTTGGAAATATTTTAAGACTTGCCAAATATTCCATTTATAATGTGTTGTATTTGATTTCTATTTGGTTAATTTTGTTGTAATTAATTAAATTGTTTAGTATGAAATTATTGATGTTACGATTTAATTGGAAATAAATTTGTCAAATAATTATAAAGTAAATGTAAACCTATTTTATCCATGAAAAACCTAATAGTTGTTGAATTCTTTCAAATCAAATGTAAACATAATATATTATGCTTTGCATATTATTTAATAAACTTTAAATATCATTTATATGTATAAATAATTTCATTACAAAATAAAATATAGATAAAATAAATAAAAGTGCTTTTTATTTTTATGTTGCCAAACAGTCTACTGTATAAAGCTCTTTTAAAAAAGCTGTTATTTTAATTGACAGCCAAATAGTCAACTGACTTTTTAGAAAAGCTTTTATCAGAAAAGCTCTACTGACAAAAGCTTTACTAATAAAAGCTCTACTGATATAAGCCCATCTAAACAGGTGCTTAGTCTGCAACACTTGTGGGCTATTTCTAGAATAAAAGGCCATCTTACAACAAGTGCAAGCTTGGCTATGGAAAAAAAGAGGCAAAAAAGGCTTGGAAAAACAATGTTAACCAAAGAAGACACCTTTATCTTAGATTGTAGTCTCACTGAAATCTTGGAGTTATCTTCTTGGCACATTGCAGGACAACGCATGCTCTTGCAAAAATAAAGACTAGATATGAAGCTAGACAGAAGCAATATTGACACAATTCCAATTTGGATTAATTTTCATAACACACCATTGGAATTGGACAATTGAGGGACTGAGTTATCTGGCAAGTTTAATTGGAAAGCCACTAACTATGGACTCTCAGAAAGCTAGTATGGAAAGGATTTGCTATGCAAAGGTTTGTCTAGAAATCTAGAGGGATAGGCAATTACTTGAAGCCATTCCAGTGATGAAGCTACATGAGGTTGGTGAGCTGACTAGAGTGGAAGTCCAATTAACCTACCTTTGGAAACCAAAAACACCAACAGGAAGTGGAGAACTACTAACAAAATGTTTACAATAGGCACTTGTCAGGAGCTTATGGGACAAATGGAGGCTCCAACAAATACTAGAGTTGTAGAGGGAGAATGCACATTTAGGGGGATTGAGCAAGAAGTTATTGGGACCAAGGAGCTCGAAAACATAAAAACCATAAAAGATTGATCCCAGTACAAGTGGGGGAGAAATCTGTGAGATAATTACAAGTAATGTTGATAATGGATTCAATAATGCTGAAGGGGAAGAACACAGAACCCAGGAAAAAATCATGGAGGAGTTTGAACTTGTCACAAGCTTAAGGTGAAAATCTAACAGGTCTAAGGGTAAGGGTAGGTTAAGAGCTAATGCTCTAACCTGAACATCAAGGGTAATGTTTTTTGTTATGTATTGATTAAGAGAGGATGTAGTGCTTTATATATAGTCTTGATGATTATTGGATAAGTAGAAATAAAAACTAAAGATAAGATCAAAAAAGAATTAGAGATATTAACATATGAAAATAATGGTAATATATAGTTAAGATACGAACATCTTATTTGGTAATACAATGCATATCTAGTAGTTTGTGTTAAGTCAAAATGACTTTACGATCAATTTTGATGAAAACCAAATAATGATGAAGGAAGAAAAATGAGACGGAAATAGATAGAAATGAGACGCAAAGATAGAAATGAGACGGAAGAAAATGATATGCAAAGATAGAAATGAGACGGAAGCAAAATGAGACGAAAGCAAAAATAAGACGAAAGCTAAATGAGACGGAAGCAAAAATGCGACGGAAGCAAAAATGCGACGGAAGCGAGAATGAAACGAAAGTAAAATGAGACGAAGTGAAGTCGAATATGAGATGAAAGAATCGAAGATGAAGAAACAAATCAGTTTGAGTTAGTTACAGAACTCAACTGAATAACCGTTTCTTTAAAGATCAAGAATCAAGAAGAAAGAAGCAGTTATCAAGAAGCAGTTGAAGACAAAGACTATAAATATGAGTCGAAGTTGAAGATTGAAAAAGGTAGTGATTTTGTTAGTGATTTTCAAAAGCTAAATACTGTATTTGTGTGAAACACGAGAGCCATATTTTCTGTAACAAAGATCTTTCTGTAAGAAAGAAGAAAAGCTGAGAGCCTGAAGAGGCTAAGTGAGAAAAATAATACTTGTTGTAAGAGACCTGAAAAGACTCGGTGAAAAGAATACTTGTATTTTTGTAAAGTATAGTGAAATCTCAGAAGGGATTATGAGGACTGGACGTAGCCCATGGTTTGGGGTGAACCAGTATAAAATTGCTGTGTCAATTCTCACTCTCAACTCTTAACTCTTGTTTCTATTACTGATATAAATATTTCATAATACTGTTTGTCAATCGTTTTGAGAAAGCAAATTTTTAAAGGGGATTGTATAAAAAAATTCGAATACACAATTCAACCCCACTTCTTGTGCACTTTGTATATCGTATACTAACGTATGATTCACTTCAATTGGTATCAGAGCTCGGTGTCCAAGAACCACCATAACAAAGTATGAATAAAGATCTATGGCAGAGTCACACGTATACATAGCTGAAGGTGCCTCTGTAACTAGACCTCCGGCGTTCAATGGAGAAGACTATCATTACTGGAAAGACAAGATGCGGCTCTTCATTGATTCTACTCATATTGATCTTTGGGAGATAATAGAAAATGGACTGTATACACAGGTAGATGAAGAAGGAAATGCCATATTCCACGAATCAGATGGTCTGCAGAACAAAAAGCAAGATTCTAGCTAAATTTAAAGGCCAAGTTCTTCTTAAGCTGTGCCCTAAGCAGAAGTGAGTACGATAAAGTCCATGGATGTGACACTGCGAAGGAGATGTCGGGTACCCTATCCATCGCACATGAAGGCACAGATCAAGTAAAGGAGTCCAAGATAAGCATTCTTGTACACCAGTATGAGTTGTTCAAAATGAAGGACGAAGAGTCTATC
>JANIJH010000005.1:24694852-24721088 GCA_024520975.1 Erythroxylum areolatum | reverse complement strand
GAAACATTTTGGTTTCAAAAATTAGTGATTTTTATATTGATGTTTTATGATTATGATGCCATGTGAAGTACAGTAGTAATTGTTCGTAGTTCACCCTTATCGTAGGATATGTATCGGAATGACCTATGGGCATTCCGATGTATACCCTACGGTAAGGGGGCGCTACAATTTCAAAAGCTACTAGGTACCAATATGAAACAACTCCTTCCCTCTAGATAAAGTAGTAGGTTTAGATAGTTATAATGCTAAATTTCTCCAAAAGTCTTGGAACTAAACTGGTGAACTAGTAACATATGTTGTCATCGAATTCTTTAAATATGGCAGAATTCTTACTGAGTTAAACAAGACTTATCTATGCCTAGTTCCAAAGGTACCAAATCCTTCATCTTTCAATGATTATAGACCCATTACATACTACAACATGATCTACAAAATCACTGCAAAGATAATTACCAAGACATTAAGGAGAACGTTGCCTGAATACATCAATCAATGCTAATATACCTATATATAAGGTAAAAATATTGGTGACAATATTATGTTTGCATAAGAATTATTTAGAGGTTATAGCTCTAAATCAACCATTAAAGTTGTGCCTTGAAAATTAATTTTACTAAGGCTTTTGATTCCCTTAGTTTGGACTTTGCAATCTCCTCACTACATACCATGAGATTGCCTAACACATTCATAATATGGATCAAGGGCTATATTACTCATGTAACCTACCTAATTCTCATAAATGGGGAACCTTCAAACAACATTAAAGTTGCAAGAGGTATAAGGCAGGGTAATCCATTATCACCCTACATTTTTGTCTTCTATATTGAGGGTTTTTATAAACTCACCAAGTTCAAAATTACAAGAGGTCCGACATTTAATTGACTTATTAAGTTTCTCTTTTAATCTTAACAAAATCTCTTTCATCCTCTCTATTGATTCTAATGTAAATGTAGGAACAACACTCACCTTTAAAGGCCTGAACCAATAACATCCCCCATTTAAATACATAAGGATCCCCATCTTAGTGAAGAAACTCACCAAGAGAGACCACTCCAACTCTATTAAAAGGAAATTTAATAACTAGTGCAAAAAATGTTTTATCTTATGATGGAAGGCTTCAGCTTATACTGGCCATACTATCCATTCTCTATACATACTAGATCTTACATATTGCTTTACTTAAATGAGTAATGAAGGATATTTGATAGGTGTTGATTATATTATGTTTTTATAAGTGTTTAAGTTTTTTTTCAAGTATTTCTTAGATGATTATCTTGTGTATAAGGTTAGAATTATGTTATTGATAATGTTTATATGTGTTATAAGTGTTTGATTAGTTTAGAGCAAGAATTTGATCTTAATTTTGTGTTTCAAGAGGTGCTTGATGTGTTTGTGGGTGTATGGAAATAGGAATGTGAAGAAAAGAGAAGATCTTGGTGTATAGAGGCTAGTCACAATTGTGACATTATCGTGACAGACAATAATTTCATTAAGATTTACCTTTTCTACCTCACAACTTTTTAGTCTTTTGAGGATTCAAGGATATTTTTGGAATCGAACAAAGTGGGAAAACCTTAATGCACTATTTAAGAACATGAAAAGCATAAGAAAAAGGTTGCAGCTTGTTATGTGCTTAAATGTTAGTTCATTTGTGAGAAGACTCCCATTGAAGCCAGGATCCTACTTGAGCAGATGGCCACTAATACTCAACAATTCAGCACTCACAATGACGTTCGACTAGTAAACGAGATAAGTAATTCATCTATTGA
Organism: Erythroxylum areolatum; assembly: GCA_024520975.1. NCBI lineage: Eukaryota > Viridiplantae > Streptophyta > Magnoliopsida > Malpighiales > Erythroxylaceae > Erythroxylum > Erythroxylum areolatum. Next base: position 24,719,319 of record JANIJH010000005.1, on the reverse strand, counting down.
ACTCGTATAAATGAGCTAACATTTTTTGTTAGACAAATTGTAGTTATATAAGCGTAAGTAAAAACATGTGGAGTATGTGAATGTTGCTAGAGGGAACTTCCCAAATCAATACAACTTGTACTCACAAACTTATAACCCAAGTCGGAAGGATCATCCCAATTTGAGTTGTGGAGGGAATAGGCAGCAGAATTACTTCCAAAATCGATCGCAAAGAGAACAACAAAACTGTAAAGAGCACAAAGGACCTCCTTTTCTAGTTCAGGTACATCTCTTGACGAATTTATCAAGACCTCAACTGTTAACAATATTCAGCTTAGTCAGACTATGCAGCAGATTAGTCAGGGTATGCAGCAGCTTCAACAGAGTATACTACAACTTAGTTAGAATATGCAACAACTCGAGCAGGGGACAAAATCGAGTATATATAACGTGAAAAACCAAATGGGTCAAATGGCAGTGAGGCTCAATTGTCTCAAATCACAAAATAAAGAAAAACTATCAACCAAACCTAAAGTGAACCTAAAGAATGTCAGTGTTATAACCTTGAGGAGCGAAAAGGAGATTGAGGGTCCTAAGAGAACTCCACCATGGATTCCTACCGAGGAAAAGATTGAGAAGGAATTGGGAAAGGAAAAAAATCCATCATCGAGTACACAGGTAAATTTCAAAAGCCTTAATATCATTAAGACTTATCCTCTACCTTTTCTTAGCATATTAACAAGACCGAACAAGGAGGAGAATGATAAAGAGATATTTAAGACTTTCCAAAAAGTGGAATTCAATATTCCTTTGCTCGAGGCAATTAAGCAAGTATCAAGGTACGTCAAATTCTACAAGGAATTGTGTACGCATAAGAGGAAATTGAGGGGTGATGAAAAAGTGATGATGGATAGAATGTGTCTGCGGTTTTTAGAAAGAAGATGCCTCCAAAATTTCAGGATCTAGGTATGTTTATCATTCTTCGCAAAATTGGTAATATTGTGATCAATATAGCTATATTGGATTTAGAAGCTTTAACTAATATGATGCCTCATTCAATTTATGATTCGTTGAATTTGGGTCATTTGAAAGAAACGAGTGTTATCATACAATTGTCTAACTGCACTAATGCTTACCCTGATGGTGTGGTTAAGGATATTTTAATGCAGCTAAATAAATTAGTATTTCCTACAAATTTTTATGTTATTGATATGAATGATGGTACTTCGTACAATTCGATACCTATCTTGCTAGGAAGACTGTTTCTATATATATCTCAATATAAGATTGATGTTCGTGAGGGCACCCTTCCAATGGAATTTGATGGGGAAGTGTTGCATTTCAATATATTTGATGCCATAAAACATCCACATGAAGATCACTGTGTTTTCTCTGTTGATGTGATTGATTCTTGGTATAGGAAATGTTTAAATTAAGTTGCAACGATCATTTAGAAATAGTCTTGGCTGAGGAATTAGAAGCAGAAGCCAACATTCATGTTAAAATAAGAGAAGAGCTAATGGAAGCGGTGGCCACTTTGGAATCATTAGAGAATTCTCCAAAAAAGTATGATTTGGCTTTTATGAAATTATCTGAATCTCACCAGAATTTGTTACCTTCTGATGTACAGGTGTTGGAATTGGAACTGAAGTCAGTCCAAACTCACCTCAAGTATGCCTATTTGGGAGACAAGTAGACTCTCCCAGTCATCATTTCAGCGGAGTTGACTTTGAATCAATAGGACAAACTTGTTTGAATGCTAAAAGATAAGAAGGCCATCAAGTGGATGATTGCATATATCTAAGGAATAGGCCCATCCATATGAATGCATCATATTTTGCTAGAGGAGGATGTAAAATCCACAAGGCAAGCTTAGCGTAGGCTAAATCCTCCGATGATAAAAGTCGTGAAGAAGGAAATGCTGAAGCTTCTCGATGCTAGGGTTATTTACCCGATCTTTGATACTAAATGGGTAAGTCTATCCAGTTGGTTCCAAAGAAGTATAGAATCACCGTTGTGACTAATCAAAAAGGCGAGTTGGTTCTCACTTGAGTGTAAACCAGGTGGCGAGTATGTATTGACTTGAATTTTGCAACTCATAAAATCCACTTTTCCCTTCTCTTTATTCATCAAATGCTTGAGAGATTGGTTGGTTATGATTATTATTATTTTCTAGATGGCTTTTCAGGTTATCTTCAGATCCTGACTGGAAGATCAGGATAAGACCACACTCACATGCCCATTCGGTATGTTGGCTTACCAAATTTGAATTATGTAACGCACCCGCCACATTCCAAGATGTATGGTAAGCATTTTTCTGAGTATGCTGAGAAGATCATAGAGATTTATAAATGATTTTAGCATATATGGTTCTTCTTTTGATGAGTGCCTTGAGAATATTGCTATTATCTTGGAACAATGTATTGAAACTAACTTTGTGTTGGATTAGGAGAAATGTCATCTTATGGTGGATCAAGGTATAGTTTTAGGTCATGTTATATCTTTTAGGGTTATTGAGGTAGACAAATCTAAGGTTGATCTTATTTCTTCTTTACCTTACCCCTCTACTATACGGGAAATGTGTTCTTTTCTTGGGCATATAGATTTTTATCGAAGGTTCATTAAGGATTTTTTGAAGATAGTCGCACCATTATATAAGCTCCTCCAACAAGATGTCTCCTTTGAGTTCGATGAGAACTGTAAGGAATCATTCAACAAACTTAAGGAGCTTCTAACATCTCACTAGTGATCCAACCACCATATTAGAACCTCCCCTTTGAGATCATGTGTGATGCAAACGATTATGCAATGAGGGTAGTTCTAGGAAAAAGGGTGGGAAAGGCTTTGCATGCCAGCTACTATGCTTCTAAGACTCTAAACCAAACCTAATTAAATTATTCAACTATTGAAAAAGAACTGTTATCTGTGGTTTTTGTTTAAGCAAATTTCAATCATATTTGCTTGGTGCTAAAGTAATCGTTTATTCTAACCATATAGCTTTATAATACTTTCTCACAAAGAAGGAAGCAAAATCGAGGTTGATTAAATGGATTCCCCTCCTTCAAGAATTCAACTTGGAGATCAGAGATAAGAAAGGGGTATAAAACATAGTGACTGACCACCTTAATTGTTTGATAAAAGAGGAAGATGATATCCCTTTGTAAGAGACATTTTCGATGAGCATTTATTTTCTATCAATTTGACACCACTATGGTATGCAGGCATTATAAAATTTTTAGTTACTAATAAATTACCTATTGGTTTATCAACGGTTTAAAGGGATAAGCTATGAAATGAAATGAAGTATTATCTTTGGGATGACCTATATTTGGAGGCATTGCACAAACAAAGTCATCAAAAGGTGTGCACCTAAAAGTGAAACACCCTCGATCTTAGCTTTCTAACATTTGTATACGTGTGGAGGACATGGAAAGGATAGCTAACAAAGTTCTAGAGAGTGGTTTCTACTACCATCATTGTTCAAAGATGCATATACCTTCTGCTACTCATATGATAGATTCCAACGATAAAATAACCTATCTCGTAAGGATCAATTGTCACAATCCCCGATGCTTTTCTTTGAATTTTTAATGTTTAGGGTATTGACTTTATGGTACCTTTCTCTCCGTCTTTTGTCTTTACTTATATGTAGTTGATTATTTTTCTAAATAAGTGGAAGCCAAAGCCACCAGAACTAATAATGCAAAGGTTGTTGTAGATTTTGTTATGGCTAATGTTCTTTCTAGGTTTAGGATATAAAAAGCAATCATTAGCAACAGAGAAACCCATTTTTGCAGCAAAGTGATGGAAACAATGTTTAGAAAATAACACATCATGTGCAAGGTTTCTAGTGTTTACCACCCCCAACCAACAGGCAAGCTGAAGTCTCAAATTGATAAATCAAGCTGATCCTAGAGAAAATAATACAGCTGAATAGGAAGAATTGGAGTGTAAGACTAGAAGACGCACTATAGGCCTCCAGGATGACTTATAAACACCAATTAGGATGTCTTTATATACAATGGTGTTTAGGAAGCCATGTCATATTTCGATGTAATTACAACACAAGGCATATTGGGCTATTAAAAGATGCAACATAAATTTGGATGGTGCAGGTATGTATAGAAAGTTGCAGTTGCAAGAGTTGAAGGAGATGCGAAATGAAGCCTATTAGAATGCAATGATATATAAGGAGAGAATGAAGGCTTTTCATGACAAGATGATTTCGAGAAAAAGCTCCTCGATGGGCCAGAAAGTGCTACTATATCACTCCAAACTCAAACTATTCATGGGTAAGTTGCATTCCTATTAGGTTGGCCCATTTGTCATCACTCATGTTTGTCCTTTTAGTATAGTAGAGATGCAGAGTCTGAAAAATAACAAGACATTCAGAGTGAATGATCATCGCTTGAAAATGTATTATAAAGGCTTCCAAATGGAGGATTTGGAAGTGTTGATGTTGGAAGAAGTGACGAGTGTCACTTGACACATGCAACAGGGAATCAAGCCAATGATCATAAACAAAGGCACTACTTAGGAGGAAACCTAAAGGAAGTCAATTTCTGTTTATTTACATTTTTGCATTTTCTATTTTGTTAAATGCTCCTCTTCTTACGCTTGATGTTACATTAGGACAATGTAAGTTTTAAGTGTGGGAGTGGGGATCTTAGTTTTTATACATGTTTTTAGCTTAATTATAGCTTGTGTGACTTCTTAGATGATTTTCAAAATCAAATAAACAAAAAATTCCCTTGTTTTATATTTCTTTTAAGATTATTTATTCATAATCAGAGTCTGAATTGAATAGAAAAATCCATGGAAACCTTAGCATGTACTTTTGCTCATGTGATTGTTTAATGTGCATTATCCTTAGTAGAGCGATGACTGGTGGTAAACAAAAACCAATGAGATTTTGAGCCATATTAGACTGATACATCCATATCAGCCTCATTGTCTTTTGTTACATGTGACCTTTATGACATGTACTTCCTGAATTTTCTATTCAAGAACACATTTTTATGACATGCATTTACATGAGAATGCTTGGGCATTCTTTGTTGTTTCTAAACTACATTAGCCAAATAGCCTACTCATGTATATGAATTTTCCTTTGTTAACCCCCTTTAAGCTTTGTTAGCCTTTCCTTGTGTATAAACCACATTACATGCTTTTAAGCCTAACTAAATGCCTACCCAAGCCTTAAAGCTAGTGGAGCATTTGTTAATTCTTGACGACTATCATTGTACAAAAGCCTAAGTGTGAGGGTATGCATACATATGGGTTGGTTATATTTGTTAAAATGTCATGTTATGAATTCTCATGTTGATGTAGCTTCTATCACTATTGTATTTTAAAAAAGAAAGAAAAAATTTGTATGAGTTTGAATAAATGCATCAAGGTGGAAATAATTATTGGTTTATCCTCCTCAAGTTATATTGAATGGGTGGTTTAAATATATTGCATATAAGGTGGATGATGTTTTAGATGGAGCAATCTTTATGTTAAGTTCGTATGGTTTATTGTGTGATAGCTGAATTAAGTTATGGAATATAATTTTTGCATTCATCATAGCTGACAATACCTAGTTTTGAATGAATGTTAATGTGTGCACTCGATATCTCATTAAGTGTTACTTTTGCTTTACTAGCTTGATGGATTTTATACTACCTTACCCAAAATACGTCTCACCTTACCTTTGCCCACATTATAACCCTAAAAAAGTCCTTTGATTCATGATTATACAGATGATCTTTAGTGGTAGAGAAATGAAATGATATGCAAAGTTGTGGATTGTTGTGATCATGAATGGTGTTTGAGTGTAAACATGGAAATATCTTTTCTAAACATCTTTTATCCAAGTCTACCTTTAGATTACTCAGTTTCTTAGGGTGATGAAAGTTGATTGATCATGAGTATAAGCTTTGAATGTTGAGTTATTGCTATAGGTTTTGAAAGTCATTCATCTTTATTTATGATTATCTATTATTAGGAAATATAGAAAATGAGTAAGAATTTTAGTTTTTGATTTTGACTTTGACGATTTACCCGAGGACGGTCAAAAGCTAAGTTTGAGGGAACTTGATATGTTCTTAAATGTTAGTTCATTTGATTTTCTACACTTAGTGATTAATGCTTTAGAAATGTTTAAGATACTCACTTTAGCTCATATTTGATTTTAGGTGAATTTCGAAAGTGAAGTACCTAAAGTGACCTGAAAGCATATTCATTAAAGTCATCTTCTCAATGTCCATACTCTATTGATTCATAGAGTAAGAAGAAGAGGAATGAAATAATAAGAGACAAGATAGAATGTGAAGTGAAGAACAAAGGGAGGAGTGTCTCACGACCATATTATAGCATGCATAGGCACAAAAATTCTTCTCACGCCCTGCAACACCTCTCACGTTGTGAGAGGGTTGTCATATTTGTGACAATTGTGTCACAGATGTGACACATTAGTCACGGATGTAACACATACACTCACGGTTATGATAAAGCTAGTCATACCCATGAGCCCATTCTCACACCTGTGAGGAAGGACACCTATCCCATTTTAAACTTAGTTTTTATCTATAAAGGGAAATATTTAGTGACGGCTGAAAATATGTCATTTAGGACATAAACGATTAAAAGGATTTCTCTTTGTTTCTTCTCTTCATCTTTCAACACTGAAAAAGGCAATGAAGATGATGTTCAATGCTTTGAGCTTAGAGGAGAAGATGAAAAGCTAACTTCCCAATGCTGGTTCAATGGTGATATCAATGACAAGTCACAATTAAGCTATCTTATCTTGTTAATGTTGATACTTTCTTTTCAAATTGTTATTGTCGTTTATGTTGATTGAATCAGCCTTTTTATACATAATCTTAATACGTTATCTAGATTGTTCTATTACAAAGCCATTGCTAATGTTGAATGTAATCTGTAATGTTTACATTTGGTGTTTGTTAGTAGCATCTAGTGATTTTGAATCGTCAAGAACAACGTAATTTAGGTTAGATAACCTGAAAGTGTGAGGTTACTACCTATATTGATCATTTTTCACTTTGTAATGCGGCTACAAAATTGAATCTAGAGATCATATCCGAGGTTATTTGATGGCTAGGTTTAATTAACGATCGTATCTTAATTAATCATAATCTAATGGAAAACTAGGATTAACAAAGCATATTGTTAGTCTTAGATCAATAGCCAGAAGAGAGCATATTGTATCAATTAATTTCATTATGAAAATCAACCAAACATTTCCTATGGATATGATCGCAACTCACCACAACTACAGATTTTAATGTACAGAATTAGGTAAATTATGTAATGCACTCAACATGCACTATCACAGCCACTACATCAAAGTGGATCAAAGTGGGGAGTTCAAATAAGAACTATAGAAAAGTCCAACATTTCAGATTAATGAGTCAAACAGTTTTTATTCTTTTCCTTTTAATTTATTCATTATCCTTGATGTGTAATTGGATTTCTATGATGTATAACATGTCTATGGATTTCTAAATTCATATTAGGAATTATTTTGTGAACCATATTTATTGTTGATTTCAATATATCTTTTAATGTTTATGATAATTGTAGTGCAAATGCTTCATAATAAATCAAGGAGTAAGTCAAGTTATTTGTGTCAGGGTGTGCAATGAAAGTTGCTAGCTTAATAGACCTACAATTATCAAATTAATTAACAATTGAAGAGAGATCTTGATTGTGAAATTAACTATCTATAAGATTGCTTCAAATCTAATTGAATAAGCTAGGAGTAGTTTATGAATCTAGAGATTGCAAATATATAAATATATAATTCAATTTGATTAGATCTTGAGAGAGAGTAATCAAAACTTTAGGATATCTTTGATCAAACATAAATTGTATAAATAAGATTAAAGGAAACAAAATAAGGATATATTAGTTCCTCATTCTTCACCTTTGATCAATATCAATTTCATTGGCAACTCATTTATGAATTCTTCTTTGTTTCATTTTATTATTTATTTAATTTTATCTATTTAATATAATTCAAATTTAAATCTTAGTTCTTTATACAAAGTTCGATTCAAATTGTTTAGTTGTCTATAGTCCTTGTGGGAATGATATCCTTGACACTACAAGTTAAGATTCATATATTTGTGGTATTGAGAGTTTTATTATATATAAAACTTGTTCAATATATTTTTTGCCCCGTTGTTGGGGACTTTTAATATTAGGGCGATTTGAATTCCTTTGATTTAAAGATTTAATACTTTTCTTATGTAAATATAGGTGCTTAAACAAAAATAAAAATGAAAATAAAAATAAAAATATTGCGAAGGAAATCCAAGACATAACAACTTTCGAAATCCCAACGAAAGAATGAGAAATTCGAAGAGCTAAACACCAAGAAGCAATAAAAAGAACGATGGAGGAGGAAAGATTCTAAGGAGAGCAACAAAGGACCCTTATGGACTTTATGGGGCCAGGGTTCAATGCCAATTATTAAGGAATTATGTAACCACCATTGCATGCAGTAAATAACTTGTTAAAAAAGATTGTAAACACTAGTTGTCTTTGGACATAGGAACGAAGTAGACAATGGCCAAATTTTTGGGATCCAAAAGGAATGATTATTATGGATTTAGTGAAAACACTGAAGGCTAAGGTCATCAATCTAACCAAGCAATTGAACAATCTAACAACCACCTCTTTTTCTCCATTTAAAGCAATTCAGAACAAATGCGAGCTATATAAATAAGAGAGCCACATCACAACTAATTGCTTCCTAGTAGAAAACAACAATCTGGAGCAATCCAACTTTATAGGAGCACAATATGGTCAAAAAGGTAACAATCCTTATTCAAACTCGTACAATAATGAGTAGTAGAATCACCTAAACTTCTTTTGGTCTAATAGTCCAAGAACTTAATTGAGAAACCAAGGTCTATCAGATTTCAACAAGACAAGTCTAACGTAAATGATTCAAAATTGGACAAGCTCACGAGTACAGAAGAGGCCCAGAAGAGGATTGAAGGGTAATTCGAGAAAGTAGCAAAGACTCATGCCTCTTCTATTCACAATCTAGAGGTTAAAGTAGGCCAGTTAGCCAATACATTATTGACGATAAATGTGGGAAGCCTTTTGAACAATATGGAAGTAAATCTAAGAGAGCAATTTAAGGTTATCACACGTAGGAGTGGGAAAAGCTAGCAGAACTAGTAGAAAAACAAGCTGATCCCTACCTAGTACAAGATCAAGAGAAGAAGAAGAAAGATGAAGATAAGAATTAGGATCCTCCCTATGTTCCTCCTCCACCTTACCCACTGAAAATACCATTCTCATAAGGACTTCAGAAGAACATATTGGACATACATTTTGTAAAGTTTATAGAAAAGCTGAGAAATTAAAAATTACCTTTCCCTTTATGGAAGCTTTGTAGAGCATAATCAATTACGTAAAATTTCTCAAAGACATATTATCAAATAAGAGACTTAGGATGATAATTAAGCGGTCTCTATGATAGAAAGCTGCAACTCCAAAATTACCAACCACATACCCTCACAGTGAACAGATCGAGGGAGTTTTCCTATTGATATGTGCTTTATTGATTATACATTTACACTATAGCACTTAGTGATTGATGTTATGAGTTGTTTAAGAAACTCATTTTTAGTTCATATTTGATTTTAGGTATAATTTGGAAGCAAAAGAGCTAAAGTGAGTTAAAAGAACATTCTTTAAGTTATCCTTTTGACGTTCAAACTCAATTTTCGTTACAGGACAAGAAGGAGACATATTGGGGTGAATATGGGATAAGAAGTGGGCTTTGAAGATGATCTAGAAGATACACAGCCGTGTATCTACTTACACAATAGTGTCAGTCCACGAATTTGGCATTTTTATAACATACATTGTTGGATACATGATTGTGTATCCAACCATATAACTACCCATAATCCTAATTTTTAATATAAAATGGACATTTTAGTGACTGACTAGTATGGATCAGTTTTGGGAGAAAAGGAAGGGTAGAGCGCACACTCTTTGGAGACCTATAGAGGGCCAGACTTCCCCATTCTGGTTCCAAGGTGAAATCAAAGTTGAAGACAAATTTTGGGTGTCTCTCTATTATGTATTGTGTTCTTTCTCTCTTAGGGATTGTTTATGTTATCATATGTTTATTGAATTGGGTGTTGTGTAAGAATGATCTTAATGCTCTAATAGATTGTTTTTATGTGAACCCAATGCTAGAATCTTAAATACAATACATAATACTTGTGTTTAGATTTATTTATAGCAGCAACTAATGGTTTTGAATTATTAGGTACAATGTAACCTTGGTTAAATGACTCGAGCTTATATTGTTGTTACATTGATTAATTTGTTCTCCTAACTTATGTTGTAGCTTTCCTATTAAATCTAAAGAGCTTATTCTAGGTTGTTCAATAACTAGGTTTGGTTAAAGAGCTTGTTTTAATTGAACATGACCTAAGGGAACGGGGTTAATAGAGCTTGTTATTAACCTATGATTAGTAGTTTCTAGGAGAGGTGTGATAATAACAAGACATTTAAGTATGCTTATTCATGTGTTGGCCAAGATTGAATTGAGGACCGAATTTCAAACCCATTCATCACATTTATCACTTTTTGATTGTTTTCTTTAATTTAGTTTCATTAGTTTAATTTCACTTTATATTCTCATTTGAAATCAACCCCCCACCCCCACCCCCACCCCCAATAACTTAAACATCAATTATTTTCATTTCGAAAGCTTTACACACACTCTTTGTGGGATCGACGTTGTTATCACTAGCTATAGTTTTAAGTTTAGTTATTTTGTGTAATGTTATGATGCGCTACCAATTTTGGCTTCATTTTTGGGGAGTGTGGTGCTTTATTTTTTGTTATTTATTTTAATTGGTGTTTTGTATATATTTGTTCATAATTACACATTTATTTCTTTACCTTTTCACATTTGTTTGTGTTTGTGTGCAAAAAGGACACATGGAAGGGAGTATGTCACTGTTAGATATTGTCAATGCTATTGATGGAAAATTTTCCCATAACTCATATTCTTAATCCTATATCCAAGTTTGGAGTGATCAAATGAAATTTAATTATGGAGGGGATAGCCAGTAAGACTACTTCCTAGATAAGCTGTGGGATGTACAACAATTCCCTTATAGATTATAAGCCTCTTATTCCAACTCAGGTACATTTCTGGAAGACTTAGTTAATGTTGTTGCCACTAATACTTTACATTTCTAGTAAGATATAAGGCAATTTTCACAAGATACAAGGTCTAGTGTCCAAAATTTGGATGCTAAAATTGCTAATACTCAACAATTTCATTAGGATATGAAACAATTCTAGCAAGATGTAATGTATAGATTCCTGACTCTAGTAAGCTAAATGGATCAGATCGCGAGAACTATCAACTACCTGGAATTGCAAAGTGAAGAGAAGCAGACTTCTTAACCCAAGGTATATCTAAGGAATGTTAGTGCAGAAACCTCACAGACTATCAAGGAGCTTGAGAATCCTGAGAAGACTACTTAAGGGATTGATAGTGAAAAAGAATTGGAGCTTGAAGGAAATAGGGATATATCATTTAGCTCAAAGGTAAATATTGAGTTCCTAATTTTTGTTGAGACTAATCCTTCACTTTTACCTAGTAGATTAGAGAAACTAAATAAGGAGGAAAAAGGTGAAGAGACATTGGAGATATTCCAAGAGTTCAGGGACCCAGTAGAGATTAAAAGGTTGAGGATATGGAATATGTTGAATATGAGTGGTTATTAACTTAAGCCCTATCCTGAAGAACCTTAAGTGGATAAAGCACAAACTATGACACATGAAGATTATAATTTTGTCACAGGATGATGAAAGTATGGAATCGAGCTAGTGACAATAAACAAAGGCACTTGTTGGGAGGCAACATAAGGGAAGTTTTTTCTTTTCCTTTACATTTTCTCATTTTTAGGATTATGACGCGTGCTTTTAAGTTGTTTATTTCTTATGTGCAAGTGTGTTTTTAATTTTATTTATTTATTACATGTTTTTAAGTTTTCGAAAAAAAAGAGAGAGAATCAATACAAACAAACAAACATTTTCTTTGGGGGAGTCACTGATGATTTGAAAGATCATATTCTTAACCTGCTTGGCTTTAAGGAGGGAAGACTTCCTGTCCAGTACTAGGGTATTCTTCTCAATTCCGGCAGACTTAGAATTTCTGATTATGATGTACTGATTGATAAAATGATAACTTAAGTTAAGGGTTGGGCTACTCATTCCTTATCTTATACTGGAATAATGGAATTGATTAGATCTATTCTTTATGGTATTCCGAACTTTTAGAGCTTTTCCCACTCCTAAGTTTGTGATTGCCAAGATTCAATCTATTTGTAAATCTTACTTGTGGAGTGGTGTTGATGTTAGTATTAAAAGTCTCGTGAGTTGGAAAATTGTTACTCTTCCTAGAGAGGAAGGTAGTCCTAGTTTTAAGGAATTGCTTGCTTAGAAAAAAGGTGCAATGAGTCAACATTTAGCTGAGCTCTGTTCAGATTCTACTTCAATTTGGCATAAATGGGCTCATACAAATATTCTTAAACATCACTCCATTTGGTTTGTTAATAGTAGAACTAGTGATGTGTTGTACTAGAAAAGTTTGCTAAAAGTCATAGATGAATTTTTACAATTATATCCTCAAACTTATGTAAATTTGTTTGATAATATGAGAGAAAAAAATGGTAGACTGAGTGTTGGTGCCACTTGTGATAAGTTTCAAAAGAAGGGTCTAATTTCCCCAATCACCCAGAGTATGTGACATGGTTTTCACATCCCAAGAAGCTCTTTTCTTTTGTAGCTTGCTAAAAAAGACAGCCTGTATACATGTGGTAAAATGCAAAGATTAGGTATGGCTCAAGGTTTTCCTTTAGATTGCAGATTTTGTGGGCAACACATTGAAAATGCGGATCATTTGTTCTTCAAATGTATTTTTTCCTAGTTTGTTCTACAGAGAGTAATGAATTGACTTAGAGTTTCTCGCATTGATGATAACCTAATGTCTTTGTTGAAATGACTTAACACAAGAACTAAAAAGAAGTCCTATATTTGTTTGATGAGAACAACTGGTTTTTTAGCTATTGTTTATTATATTTGGTGGTTTAGAAATCAAATTGTTTTTCACCAAAAATAGGAGGCTTCAGTTGATAGTTGTGTTAAGGTTATTATTAACTAGCTGAAGCATAGATTTAGTGTGTTGATTTTGCCATACAACAGGAAAATTAGGAGTTGGTGTAAATGCTTAAATATCTCTCCTAGAATGATTGCTACTTGATTTCCCTAGGTATGCCTAAGTATAATTGTTCTACAACGGTTTTGGTGCAATGGATTTTATTTCATTTTGTTCAAAAAAATCATACATTTTCTTTTTTCTATTGCTTCTAGGATTATATAATCATAATTAGATAGTGAATTGAATATAAAATTTGATTGAAACTTGAGCATGTACTTTTAATCTTGTGATTAGTTAGTATGCATTATCTTTGAAGAGTAGTGACTAGTGGTATACACAAGTTAGTGAGACTTTTGAGCCTTTATAGACTGACACATTCATATTAGTCTCATTGTCTTTTGTTTATGAGTGACCTTCATGAAATGTAAATCCTAACTTTGCTTTAATGTTATATTCAAGACCATATTTTTATCACATGTGTTAACATGGAAATGATATAGACATTCTTTGTTTGACAAGTTAGATTAGCTAAATAGCCTACCTATTGATATGAAAATTTCCTTTATCAAGCCCCTTTGAGCTTTATTAGCCTTTTCTTTTTGTGCTAGCCACATTACGTGCCTTAAACCTAACCAAATGTCCTACCTAAGCCTTAAAGTTAGTGGAACATTTGTTGATTGCTGATGATTGTGGATGCACAAAAGTATAAGTGTAGGGGTGTGCATATATGTGAGTTGGTTATAATTGTTAGGATGTTACTGTATATCTTTTCAATTATTTTCAATTTTGATGTAGATTCTTTCAATTTTTATTAAAAAAATAAAAGAAGAGAAAAAAGAAAGAAAAAGAACAAAAAGATGAAAAGGAAGAAAATTTTAAAATCAAATTATCAAGTAGGAAATGCATTTGTTTTTCAAAGTTATTCATGAATAGTTTTCCTCCTAAAGTTGTATGAAAAGGGTTATTTGATTACGATGTGAATGAGTGAGATGTAGTTTTCAAGGGTCACTCTTTATGGTTATAGAGTACTGTTTAAGAAAAACTTTTGTGAGTGATTTATACTTCATGGTGGTTTATGGTATAGGGGCTTAAATCTAAGGTGTGGAACATAGTTTTTGCATTCATGAGTGAATGTTAGTTTTTGTGCCTGATATTCTATTGAGTGTTTTCTTGTTTCATTAGCTTTGATGGCTTTTGTAGTACACTATCCAAATACATCTCAGCTTAACCCTTGCCTATATTACAACCTTGAAATGTCCTTTGATTCATGATTATACATATGAATCCTAGTGGTGGAGAAATGAAATGATATGCAAAGTCATGGAATGTCATGATTATGAATAATGTACCTATTGACTAATGCTATAAACACACTTTGTCCAAGTTTACCACTAGATTACTCAGTTTCTAAAGGTGATGATTGTTGATTAATCATAAGTAAAGGCATTGACTGTTAAGTTTTTGCTATGATTTTAAAGTTATTTCTCTTTTTTATGATTATCTATTCTTAGAAAATATTGAAAATGAGTAATTCTTTTAGTTTGTGACTTCTATTTTGATGTTTTGCCAAAGGAATGTCAAAGGCTAATTGTGGGGGAATTTGATATGTGCTTAATTGATTATACATTTACACCACAACACTTAGTGATTAATGTTATCGATTGTTTAAGAAACTCATTTTAGCTCATATTTGATTTTTGGTACAATTTAGAAGCATAAGAGCTAAAGTGAGTTAAAAGCACATTCTTTGAGTCATTCTCTTGATGTTCAAACTCAATTGTCATTGCGGAACAAAAAGAAGACAGAATAGGGTAAAGATGGGACAATAAAATGTAATAAAGGGAGATTTGAAGATGATCTAGAAGATACACGGTTATGTATCTACTTACACGGTCATGTAAGTCCACAAATTGGGCATTTTTATGACATACACAATTGGATACACCATTGTTTATCTAACTATGTGACTACCCAGAACCTTAATTTTAATATAATATGGACATTTGAGTAGTTGAATAGATATGGATCAGTTTTGCGAGAAAATGAAGGGCAAAACACAAACTCTATAGAGACGCACAGAGGACTAGGCTTCCCCATTCCAGTTTTGAGGTAAAATCGAAGACAAAGACATGTTTTGGGCATCTCTCCATTATGAATGTGTTCTTTCTCTCTTAGGGATTGTTTATATTATCCTTTGTTTATTGAATTGGGTGATGTGTAAGAATGATCTTAATGTTTTAGTCTATTGTTTTTGGATTTATTGTGGTAACTAATGGTTTGGAAGTAACCTTGGTTAAATGACTGAAGGTTATGTGGTTGTTACCTTGATTAATTTGTTTTCCTAACTCGTAATCCGACTGTCCTACTAAATTTAAAAAGCTTATTCTAGATTGTTCAGTAGCCAGGTTTAGTTAAAGAGCTTGTATTAATTAAACATACCTAAGGAAAAACTAGAGTTAACAGAGCTTATTGTTAACATATGATTAGCAGTTGCTAGGAGAGGTGTGAGAATAACAAGAAATTAAAGTATGCTTATTCATATGTAGGTCGAGATTAAACTAAGGACCAGATTCCAAACTCATTCATCACATTTATCACTTTTTGATTGTTTTCTTTAACTTGGTTTCATTAGTTTAATTTATCTTTATTTTCTTATTTGAAATCAAACCAACCCCCCACCCTCATAACTTAATCATCATTTCTTTTTATTTCAAAAGCTTCACACACACTCTTTGTGGGATCGACCTAGACTTATCAATAGCTATTATTTTAAGTTTAGTTATTTTGTGTAGTGTTACGATACGCTACCAACTATTCCCTGTGTAATTAGTAACTAAAAATTCTTTAAATGTTTATCTGACTTAGAATGCAATTATTAATCTTATCCCTTTGTCTATTTTTAGTTCATTGAGGCTAAGCAATGTGAAGCCAACTTCTATGCTTATTCATTTGGTAAACCAATTGATAAAGAAAACATTTGGCATGGTGGAGGATGTGCCTGTACAAGTAGACAAGTTCATAATTCTTGTGAATTTCATAGTGTTAGACTTTGAAGAGGATCAAACTTATCTATTAATTCTTGGTAGACCATTTTTTAGCATTAGAAAAGCTTTGGTAGATGTCTATAAAGGGAACCTTATCCTTCATATTAGTGATGAACAAATAGAATTCAATATTAATAGGGTATTAAAGAATTTGAAGAAGGGCAACTGGTTCATAAGAATTGTTATGGTTGAATCTTCAAAGGATGAAGAAGAGGAAGAGGAATAAATGACAGAGGTAATAAAGGTTGAAAAATATAAGAAAGCCTCTATTTAAGAAGCGAAAGCAGAAAAGGGGACGAAGGTGATTGCAGAAGAAAAAGAGCAATTCACCTACTCACAGGGTAAACTGTTGGATTCGATTGATGATTTAGGGAGTTTTATCATTCCTTATTTTATTGACAGTTTATTACTAAAAAGGGCATTACTAAACTTACTTGGTTTTGTTAATTTGATTAATTATGTTCTAATTATCTTACAACATGTAGCTTATTTATAGGCTACTAAACTATCATGTGGAGAAAAAGGTGGCAGCAAACCACTCATAATAGACCTAGGTTGAGGTTAGAAGGTAGAGTATGCCAAGCTAATGACATGAAACAAGTGCTACTTGGAAGGAAAACCTAGAATTAGAATTTAATTTAATTTAATTTAATATTTTATTGTTAATTTTATGTTTATTTTGTAGGGAGTAAATTTCTGGAATTTTGTGGCATAGTGTGTCTCCAAGTTCCATCATCCAGACCATTACCACGTCAATCTTAATAAGTATTCTTAAACTAACTTTTTCTTTGTTGTTATTTATCTTTATTTGTATTATTTTGTTTTTCATGTTGAGGACAATGTCTTATTTAAGTGTGGTGGTTTATATGCATCTGTATATCAATTGTGCATAAATTTTGCAATTGTATTATGTTATTTTCTTTTAGGTTGGCATTGTGATGTTTGCATTATATAAATGTGTCAATGAAAAGAATTTAATGGAATTAGTTTAGCTTTGAAGATGATCATTTAAATTTTAAAGGCATAGTAACTTATAAATTTTATATTTTAAGTGTCTTAGGGATGAATATGCATGTTAATTAAGATTATGTCACCTATCCTTTCACTTTAGGGAATTTGTTCGTATACATTTATAATTATAGTCAATTGAATTGTTTAGCATTATTATTACCTTTCATGAGAGTAATTGACTAAGAATAAATCAAGTAGGGTAAAAAAATTAGAAAAAGAAAAGAAAAACTACTCCACTGGCCCTTTTTAAGAAAATTGGGTTAAGAATAGAGCTGGTAGCCAGTTGAGAGTTATGATATAGTTTAGTAACTAGGGGCATTTAGGACAAAATGTTTGTCTTTGTGTCAAAATTCTAAAATGACACTCCAATCAAGCTAAATAAAAAACATAACCTAGTTGAGTAACCGGGGACATTCATGGCAAGGTATTTGCCTTTGCGTCAAAAGACTAGGTTATTGTTAAATAAAATATAAGAAAATGGTGTTTTAATAAATAAACCTACTGATCTTTTAACGATTGAAAGAATTTTTATAAAGGGTTACTTAGTGATAGTTTGTCTTTTTGATTGATTAATAATAATAAGTGCATACTTACAAATACCATAAGTATATGAATAGGGTGTTAATATTTTGATTGATATGAAAATTTAAATCAAAGCACTTAATCATGAAAGGAATAAGTTAGTATGTTGGAACATTTTGAGTGATTGATGTTTGAGTTAAGTTAATTTCATAATATTTGATGTCACTTCATCATTACATGATTGTGTGTTTATGTATATATTTGTTTTAAGTTTTGCTTAAGGACAAGAAACGATTTAAGTGTGGAGATTTTGATAGGTGTAGATTATATTACATTTTTATAAGTTTTTAATTATGTTTTCAAATATTTCTTAGATGATTATCATATGTATAGGCTTAGAATTACGTCATTGTTAGTGTTAGTATATGTTCCAAGTGTTTGATTAGTTTAAAGTAAGAATTTGATCTTAATTTTATGTTTTAAGAAATGTTTGATGTTTTTATGACTGTATGGAAATAAGAATGTGAAGAAAAGAGAAGATCTTAGTGCATGGAGGCTAGTCACGATCATGACAACAAATGCGGTGTGACAGACAATAATTTCAGCAGGTTTCAGCTTTTCCAGCTCGCGAGTTTTTTTGGGTTTTTTGAGAGTTTAGGGCTATTTTTAAAACTGAAAAAAGTGGGGAAACCTTAGATAACCCTAACGCACTATTTAAGAACATGAAAAACTTAAGAAAAAGGGAGTAGTCATTGCATCAAAATGGAGAGATCAAAGAAGAGCTTCATGATATACTAACGTTCTAGATCAAGAAGTCAAACAATTTTTATTCTTTTCCATTTATTTTCTTCATTATCCTTGATGTGTAATTGGATTTATATGATGTATAACACCTCTATGGATTTCTAAATTAAAATTATTCTAGAATTACTTTGTGAACCTTATTATTAATTTATATATATCTTTGAATGTTTATGATAATTGTCGTGTATATACTTATAATAAATCAAGAGAGTAGGTCAAATATTTGTGTTAAGGTACGTAATGATAGTTGGTAGCTTAATAGACCTACGATTATCAGACTAATTAACAATTGAAGAGAGATCTTGATTTTGAAATTAATTATCTGTAGGATTAATTCAGATTTAATTGAATAATTAGGAGTAGTTTATGAACAAATCTATAACTATCCAATTCAATTAAGGTTACTAGATTATATCTATATAGAGAGAGTGATCGAAACTTTAGGGTATCTTTGATCAAACATAAATTGAATCAATGAGATTAAGGAAAACAAAATAAGGATAGAATAGTTCCTAAGTCTTCAACTTTGATCAATGTCAAATTCATTAGCAGCTTACTTATCAATTCTTATTTCTTTTGTTTTATTATTTTTTTTAATTTCAATTATTTAGTTTAATTTAGATTAAATTCTTGGTACCTTAGACAAAGTTTGATTCAAATTGTTTGGGTGTCTATGGTACTCGTGGGAAAGATACATTTGATAATACTAGATACGATCTATATACTTGCGATATTGAGAGTTTTATTATATATAAAACTTGCTCAATAATATTGATAAACTTTTAAGGGAATTTCTTTAAAGCAAAAAAAGTAAAGTGGGCAATGGCCTACCAAGCTAAAATTTATGGGGAACTGGGTATCACTTCAATCAAGAATATAAGCAAAATAATGCTTATTAAGAGAATGTAGAGATTGTGTTTAGAAAGTGAAAACCTCTAGGTTAGATGGACACATTGACATCTGATTAAAGGGTTAAGTATCTGAAATGTTAAAGCAACACTTGGAATATCCTCGCCCTTAATCAAATCTTAAAAATGCAAGAGCTTATGCATCTATAAATCAAGCACAAGAGTAGAGATGAAAGCAATACCTCCTCCTAGTCTAGCCATTGAAACAATAAAAGACCCTTTTATATACTACCTGAGTTCCAACCATTAAAATCTATAATACCCTTTAGCTTCAAAGTTTAGGCATTCATCAAGGAAAACTCCTAATTTTAGCCCTTTCTTTTAGTAATGTGTAAAGATGTGATAAACCTTTTGGATAATTACTCCACTAACCAATCTATACCTAATAAGTTAGTATGGACTTTGAATAAATTAACAAGCTATACTACCAAATCCCGTAAGAAGTTATTGTCTGATTATAGATGCAAGATGATATGGGATTTAGTGATTTATCCCTCTCATTCTTTCATCCTATGGTTAGTAATGAATCAAAAGTAAGAACTAAAGATACCATCAAATTCAACATCACTAATAGAACCTCTTCCTTATGTAAAGAAGCCTAGAAACGTTGCACCATTTATTCATCTCTTGTAGCTTCTCTACTTAACTATACAGAAAACTTATGATACTCTTTAACCTCCAATATACCAACTTGTAGTGGTTAATCATAACTAGACAGATTCCTCGAATAAGCTTTAGCTTTCACAGAGACGCTAAATTCCTTAAAGCTATTGAGCATTAGTATACCATATTTGGCATAAGAGAAATAACAAAATCTTTATCTCTAAAGTAACCAATACAAAAGCTTGTCTTGGTAATCTAACTATTAGATTTGATTGAAAGCTATTGCTAGTAATCTACAATTGAAGTTGTCTCCTGCAATTTGCAGCAAATTAAGGATATCTGAGTTTTTTGATGGCCAAAATCCACTTTTTACTAAACTTATGTTTGCTAATGAGTGTATTACTTTTTATTATTAAAGCTAGATAAACTAATGTCTTACTCCTGAACTTATGTTATTTTAACTTTATTAATTCTTTCAATGGTACTTAATCATCTTTCAAAAATAATATTAAAAATTAGGAAAACTAAATTATCCATACTTGTGAGAATTAGGTCAAATTTTTGGCCGAAAATGTGGATATCAAAAGCTTCTTTGCCATTTACTACCAATTCCAGATTTTAATAAACATTTCCTTATCAATTGGTTTCATAGTAGAAAAACTAGAGAGAGAAATTGGGAAGAGTGTAGAGGGAGAGATAGAAAGGCAAATGTAAATAGGAGAGAGCTAATCTCGTTTAATTGCTCTATATAACTCTTTAGTCTTCGCTCTAATAAGTTCTCTTTGATTTTTAAGTTAAAATAAACATTTTTTGCTTAATACAAACAATTTGTTTGACAAATTTGGGATCAACAAAATATACACATTTTGAATATATATATAGGATTTATTTTAGAACTTAGTGATTAAGAATTCATATGCTTTTGATCTTAAGTTAAACAGTTTTTAGCTAGTGATACAAATTTTTTAGTTTTTTAGTTTTAAATTGACTTTTTTAAAACTTAAGAACAATTATGAGTTTTCATTTATTTTTTATAGGTATTGCAAATTTTATTGTCCGATATCATATTTTGATTTAGTTCTCAAAGACATGACAATTTATTTTTTATTTTAAATAAAATTATTGACATATAAATCTTTTTCTATACGAAAATTGCTTGTCAATAAGGCCTATTAATATAGTATGTCATGTTAGCAACATTAACTAAAAGGTTAATGGTGGGCTAGTTTTGTAACAAATTGAATGTTCGAAAATTTTATTACTACCCTTTGTAGTTTATTACAAAATCAAGCTAAGTTTAGGATTTTAAATGTAATTAATATTATAAATTTTAATCCTAAATTGTGTTAAGATTAGATAAGTTAAAGTCTTTTAATTTATCTTTAATTTTTGTTAACTAATTTAAATCCATATGTTAAGATTGGCGTTTAGTAATACATCATTGCCACTCAAATAAAAAGAATTTCAATGAGGTTTTCACGTATCTTTCCATGTATGATTTTTCTCCATAATTAAATTCTTTCATTAAATAATGTTAGAAGTAGAGCATAAAATTAATCTCTATTTTATCTGAGTCTAGTCATATTAGATCTCTAGAATTAATAATTAGTTCTTTTAGTGACATTTAAAAGATATTTACAAAGTGTCATTATATTTTGTCTAAAAATTTCTAAAATTAATAATGATTAAGAAAATGGAGCATTCTCTTTAATTACTTTAAGGTGCCAAATCTTATATTAATCACTTAACGATTAACATATAGTTCATGTCATATCTAGTGATTATCAAATGAGCTACCTGTTACTATGATAAATCATAAGTAGTATCAAAACATAACAATCTCTAAATGAGATAATTTAGTGATTTCAAGTTAAATGATCATTTATACAATTATCACAATTAAAACTTCTATAGATAGATAAGTAATGTTCTATATGGAATTCTTATGTTAGGTCATTTTAGTGAACTTAATATCTAACAAGGACTCAATCATTCGTTTAAGTATCTTTACACTTTAGGTTATGGGATTGATTATTTCTTCAAAAGGAAGAAACATAAGGTATGTTGGTCCTTGTGCTATTACTATCTAGTCTTAGTAAGGAAACAATAAGGAATAGTTTAGAGATAATACTTGAGTACTATAAGAATATCATAATTATGTTCTCATTATGCTTTTATTTTCAAATTATATATCTTATTAATTGACTAAACAAATATGCATAAGATAAATAATATTTTTAATTAATCATATTATAATTATACAATTAAGTGTTTATCTACAATGTATGAACCAACTTATTCATGACTCACGTCTTCTAAATTGAAGCCATAACTCATTTGTATGTGACAATAACCATTGAAAGGTCAGCGCTTTAAGGTTGTTTGAAGTTTGTTTTAGAGGCAAAATCACACAAAATACATTTAGTTACTTATTTGTAATTCAAATATTGAGTGTTGGATCTAATCTTACATTAAGTTATTTTCCTTCTAATTTATAGGGTTGGCAATGCATTGAACCAGACTTTAGTCACCTTTGACATGAGCCTTACCTTAATTTTTTTAACTTTGGATCCAAACTAAGGTTTCAATGAGTCTAAAACATTTAGCTTAAACTGGTGTTTGATTAGTTTGATTAGACTTTGATAGGACCAAAGTCTGATCAAATTTGAGGCATTTGGCTAGATCTCATGTCCAATTAGACTTTGGTAGCCTGTGGCTCAATTAGGCTTGACCAAGCCAAAAAAAATTAAAGAAACTATTACTAAAGTCTGGAAGTTTAATTTCTATTACCATATATTATTAAAGAGATAGAAAAGTATGTTAGAACTATGACAAAATCACATAAACAATATACCACCTTATCGAAATGTGAAAAATTGGATTCCCTTCATAACAAAGATGTTTAACTTTCTTGTCTCTGAAAAAATGCATAAACAAAAGAAATTTAAATTAAAAAGGATATAGAGAGATGTAAAGTTTAAGACTTACAATATTTGACATATTAACTTAATCGATTAAAATTAGAAATTTGGTGATAAGAATCCTTGTCAGTTAATAACTTTTATAGCTCATCAATACTCGACATAGGAAAAGAAAGAAAAATAAATTTAAAAAGAAAATATATAAAAAATTAAACAAGGATATTAAAAAAGAGAAAAAGATAAAGATAAGTAGAAGAATTAGGTTACAACTAAAATAACAAGGTCTCAAAAAATAAAGACAGAAATTAAAAAAGGAAATCAAAGAAAAAGAGAGAGGAGAAGATAAAGAAAATTAGATAACTTCTTATACAACTAGAATAATTTGATCTCTTAAACCTTAAATTGACTAAAGATATGAAATATAAGATTCCAACAAACTTGTCAATCAAAACAAGCCACCTCCTTTTTTTAACATCAATTAGAGGAATTTAAAAGTAATTTAGATCAACAAAAATCATCCTAAATTTCATGCCACTAGTTATTAGGAATTTAGAAGAAAGAAGAAAACAAAGCATAATTAATGATAGGTGTAGATGACATCGTGTTTTTATGAGTAGTTTACTTATGTTTAGTTGTTAATTTGATTGTTTAGTGCGAGTTTAGGTTAAAATTGTGTTAGTTAGTAAACATTTATGTTTAAAGTGTTTTGTGGGTTGGAACAAGATGTTGAGCTTCAATGTTTTATTTATGAGGTCCCTTGATGTGTTTGTTAGTGTTTCAGGACAATTAAAGGAGATTTGTAGAAGACCCGAGAAATAATCTAGGGCCACGATCGTGATAGAAGCAATAGCAATGAGCCATAATCGTGGGGAATGCCACGATCGTGTCAGAAGTTAGTTCAGGGAGCCACGATGATAGAAGCAAAAAGGCACGATTGTGGCCTGCGAGACAGATACGCAAACAACAATCCCGACTTGAATTTTTAAGGGATTTTTCGACCTTTTGGACTCGAAAAAGACCTTAGGGTTACCCTAATTGGAAATGCTATATAATGCTCAAGGATGTAACCCTAAGGGAGCTTCTACATTTTGCCACTTTTGGAAAGTTCAAGAGAGAGAGAAAAGAAGAGAGAGAGAGAAGAAGAAGCAAGTCCCAACACTGCTGCTTTTCGAATTAGATGGTCTCCCGATGCTGCTTCCTTTCTGGATTGTCCAATCCAATTTCTATTTCCTTTCCATTTTATTTTTGTTCATTTAATATATAAGATCGAAATGGATTGTATGATGATGGGTTTTGGATTATTGATGATGTTCTAACTCTTCTTTTGGGATTTTAATTAGATTTAATGTTAATATTGTAGCACCCCACTCCCGTAAGACCCGAACCCGATATCGATGGTGATATCCGAGACCGTGCCCCGCGAGGGTGGTGTGCTACGCACTCGATCAATCAAAATTCGGTA
>JANIJH010000005.1:24649410-24676991 GCA_024520975.1 Erythroxylum areolatum | reverse complement strand
GTATAGCATGTGTACTATGATGAAATTGATTTATGGATTTGTATATAGAATGGAAAAGTGAATTACGGTTTGTGTAAACGAATTATGGAATTGTATATTGAATTGAGAAATGGAAATGATCTGTGTATGTATGAATGTATTTTTGGATATTGGAAAATGTGATTTGTTTTCCGGACGGGGAGTCCGATGATTACTGGTTGTTGCTTGAGAAATACAGAAGTGTAATTTAATCTCTTTGCAGGTTTGAGTTAGTTGTAAAATGCAGTCGTGATGCTGCCAGAATTTGTATAATAAAAGAATGATAAAATGAGATTTATGATTTTGTGTGAAAGAATAGATATAACATGGTTATGAGGAATTTTATGATGTGAGTTTCGTTTAAGGATGTGATTTGTATAAGATTGAATAAAGCGTATAAGTAAGAAAAGAAAAATTTTATACCGGATTCAGATTTGGTTTAGTCTTAAGGTATCCAACATGCATCTATCTAATATATAAGTTACGAATGTCGAGAAAATTGAATTATCGTTTGTGTTTCCGTTCTTTCGATTCGATTTGCTTTCGATTTCTTGTTTTTGATTTGTATTCGATTGATTCGTTTCCGAATTTTAATTGTCGATCGGAAATTTGTTATTTGATTCGCCTTCGGATTTGTTTTATTCGATTTGAATTCGCTTTGATTTCGGCCATTTTCGTTTCGTTCCCGGTTGGGGTCCGGTTTCCAAGATCGGGTCCCAACATTTTGTGTGGAGAGAGATCTCATGGGAGACTCGATAGTTTAGTGGAGAGCTTCCGATCTAATTTTAATTATAGGTCTTTTGTTAATTGAGAAATTGAAAATTCTATAATTTAATTAGGATTAATGATTGAGGGCACAAGATTATAACTCGAGAGAGAGTGCTTCCCCCTACGATAGTCTAGAACCGACACCTCGATAACACATAATTGGCTAGGTTGGCATTAATGATAGGTACAATCTCCTCTCTTATAACTTGGCAATTTCTCTGGAATAATTTCCATAGTGACTTTTTATGTTGCTCAATTTCAATTCTTGGTTTATGTTAATTTCTTGAGTTGAATTCCTGTAATCAAATTCTCGTGTTTATATTCTTATTTCACTTTATTATTTCTTTGAGCCTTAGACACCCTAAAATAAGATTAGTTCGCCCTCCTTGCGGGATCAACCCTTCAATTACTACAATTCATGACTCGTGCACTTATGGTATTTAAGGGTTATAATTATAAAGCTCATCGAATACGATCAATTAGATATTAAAAAACCTAACAATTCTTTTGATTGTACCAATTATTCATTAAATAGTAAAATTACGTCATTTTATTTAGACAATATATTATGGCAATTTCATATTAGATATGGCCATAAAACATGATTTTGATTCAAAATCCAAAGATGTTTTTAAAGAAATAGTTTGAACCTAATCTAACATTGATCAACTCAAACTTAGCCCATTAACTTTAAGCTGAATTAGGTTAAAATTTTCATCCCTATTGATCTCTAATAAGTCAAAAGCTTTATTTTATCTTTAGTCCAACACATTATCTGATGCAATACCTTTGGACTTCTTAACTCGGAAGAACCTCAGTATTATATATCTTCCCAATAAGCAGTTTAATGGGAGCATTCCTCCTTTAATATTAAATTGGAATCACCTCACATATTTGAGCCTTACTAACAACTCTTTTTCTATTGATATTTGATAGTAACATTTCCAATTTAGAGCAGTTAAGCTCAAACTCTAACATTAACATTTCCTAGGTCTTTTGAAAAGTTTCTAAGTTGGATAATAAGTTTTCATCAGAAAATGTCGCCTTTTCCTCTAAATCTTCCACTTCATCCACGTACTTATCAAAAAGAAACCTTTTGAGCAAGTTTGGAAATTGGAGCCATTGTTGATATTTTATTCTTTAATTAGAATTTTCACCTATATACTATCTATTATCAATGCTTTTATACCCATCTCAATTACTTCAATACCATTCCCTTTTATTATAAGATATATTTTTGTTTTTTATACTTCTCTATAAAGCAAAAAATTGGCATAAATTAAATGGATCTTTGTTATTAAAAACTCATAATCCAAGGATTAACATTGGTTGTTTTAGGTGTAAAGAATGAAAGAGAATGTTTTTGTTCCAAACAATTTTACAGTCCTCAACTGCAACAATGATTGCTTGAGAACTTCATTTGTTATGCAAATAAATCTTGAAGAAAGAGTTTGGTAACGATTGAATGCCAATCAGAATATGCTAATAATATCAAGACTATTTCAAAACCCCTAACTGCATATAATAAATCCTCCTATACATTGCTATTCATAGTTGAATCCAATTGATGTAGTTAAACCAATAAAGTGTTAGTTTATGCCCTTACAACCAATCAGTTGGTCTCAGTTTTATGTATGACATTATTATTTTAATTAATGAAGGCATTCTTATCTTTACGTATTTTGTTAATTACATTGATGTTTTAATACTAAAGGTAAAAATTCATAGAATAATTACTATGTAAGTATAATTATAATATGATCATAATTATGAGATTCAATTTGCATTTATGTAGTATTCCTAAATTATTTCTATTTATAGTTTCATCAAGATAGGATATTGATGAAACAGTAAAACTAGCACATATTATGCCTCTTTCTTATAAAGAAAGTAGTTGATCTCATAAATTAAAATATAAAGATACTTAAATAAATGTGTGAGTACTTATTAGAGAATAAATTCACTGAATGGAGCTGATTATGGGAATCCAAAATGGAATGTTACTTATGTATCTATGAATTTTCTCATTATTGACATTTAAAATGGTGTTTTAAAATATTAATTATAAAAGAATTAATAATTAGCAAGGAAGAACATCATCGGATCTATAAAAGTAGATATTATATCCATACTATATATTCAGTTAGAACATAAGATGACGAAAGGATTAAATTATACATCATAACCATGCATGGACATGTTGGATCAAACTACTTTGACACCCTAATATTTGTGTAGTTATGACATGTTACTAGATTTTAATTTTGATCTATAATTATATATTATTTTATTAAAAAAATTAAATATAAATTAAAAGAAGTTTTAATTCATTTAATTTTAGTTATGAATTAGCTTTAGAATTTATAATCATTACTAATAAAGTAAGATCATAATGAATCACACATAAAGAATAGTTAAAAAGAGAAAATTTAATATAAAATAAGCTGAACTTAATTGTGAAGTTCGAGAAACTTCAGAGATCAAATATGAAATATTTGATTTTATTAAACATAAATGAGTTAGCACTCCTGCTATTCCTTTTATTTAGTTGAGTTTATTTTTCTTTACTTTGTGGATATTATTAGAGACTGAACACTTAAAAATTTCATAGTTTAAACCTCAAAAATGGTTTTGGCGGGAATATGAATAAGGTACAATTCAATTATTCTTACGATTCTTGTTTTTCAAGTTATTTAGTTATTAAGATTTGATTGGAAAGTCATAAAATTTTAATTTTATGCTGCACCCATAATTCAGTCATTGTTAGCTTCCGAATAATGGTATTATAGCCTACTTTAATTATTTAACTTAATTAAATTACTTGATTGTTATTGATTTGATAAAAATCAAGGCTTGAAACCTTGTTTTGATGAACTAGGATTTAGTTTTAATTGATTGCTCTGAATTTGTTTTCAAAAAATGATAGTATGTAACCTTTCGTAAGTATTTACACACTCCCATGCATAGGCTTGTTTTTCTTTTCTGTCATTTGTTTGTTTATTGGTTGTGATCGATTTTCAATTTGGAATTGGGTTTAGAGTGATTATGAATTAGGAATCTGTGTTAGAGATGCATGAAGCATTCTCGATGCCATGAAGATGACACCAATAAGTCTAGTCACCATGGGTGGTGGTCTTCATTGTCAGTGGTGACTATCGTCACTGGCAAAAACCTTGAATCTCAAAGGCACACCGGACAGCACTAGATTTGACCGCATGCACCCCACATAAAAGACTACATGTGCCAGATAATCCCCAATTCTATTTTTGTATTATTTTTATGCGTTTTAAGCAATATTTTAATTAAATTGAGATTAAATTAGTTTAGATTCTTAATAAATTTGAAAAGTGTTTTCCAAATGAATATTTTTATTAGGAATATTTTTGAAATTTTATTTAATTTTTTAAAGAGATGAATTATTAAATTAAATGATTTATCAAATACTCGAATAAATATTACAAACGTCTCATACTTAATATTATCACAGGGTTGTACATATTAAATGGTGTAGGGAGTGTGTATATATTTGATAAAATATCTATTAATTTATTGAATACTATTATTATATTTAAGATTTTACCATTAATTCAAGTTTTAATAAATCAATGGATAATAACTATGAAATTTGAAATGTTTTAATAGTATTCATCTCAAGTATTGTTTATTGGTGAGTTGTGATATTGAATTTATACCTTGTTTTCTTAGAAATTATTGAATAATAATAATATAAGGTTGAATTAGTCTTTATGAGTCAAAACTTTTTAATATCTGTAATTTTCTTGATTTTTGCTAAAGAATTGGAATCTTTGGTTTTTCTTTTGATGATTGTCATATGTTACTAGTTGTACCATATGTTACTAATTGCACCATGCTAAATAGGTCAAACGATTTTTAATTAAAAACTTAGATTTAGTAAGTTTATTACTCGCACCAAAAGACACGTATGTTTGTTGACACCTTTGATTGGCCATCACAATTTGGCAAATTTTCCTGCTAGTTTCTGTTTGAGTGGGATGGGGGGTTGTCTTTGAAAGCAAGTGATACCTTAGTCCTTGTTTCGTTTCAAGGCTTGGCATATTCTTTGGAAGGAACTTGATAATTTCACTAACTTGGTCCAATGTCAGAAATATGGTTTCTGTTTTTATCTCTTTGTACGCATGTGCTAAGGCCAGAATAGGATTTCAGTTTTTATGCATGTTGCATCCAAAAATTGACTTTTTCTGGGTACCAAAGAGAGGCAGTAGAATTATGAAAACTAAACCAGAGCATAGAAAGGCATCACATGAAAAGGAATTAAAAAAATTATATGCAACGGAAATTGGCAATGGGAATTAGGCACGGTCAAGGAGACTTGTTCAGAGTCTCCTAGCTAATTAAGTATCAACTTTTCCAAGTCCAAGTCTGCGCTATACGTGCCGCCCGGGACTTGACTAACGGTGTGGCCACCACAAATGGCAACTGAAATCACACCAAGCTTATTCCGTTACTCTTTGTTTCTCTTTACTTGTGAGGTATATGGAAAAAAAAAAAGGAAGTACTATTGTTCAATCATTGTAGGAGTGAAAGAATCTTTTTTCTTTTAATTGAATGAATATGAGTATATAATTCTTATAATTTTACAATTTAATGACTTAATAAATAACTGAAAAGGTGAAAATTTTGTACTATGTACACGAAAATAGCACCAAAACACCCACCACCACACAAATGGTCCACTTGGATGTTCTACTCATAAGGCCAATACCCTTGTTAGAAGAATTTTCATACTCAAAAGAGCTCATCTTGAAATTGGGGTTTGATCCGTAAAGAGCCTGAACTCCCTCCACGTCATCCATCTTGAGGTCTACTTTCTTAGTCCTTGGACTCAAACTTGGAAACATCACAGCTCCCTTCACCGAAGTGTGTCCCAATCCAAGCACATGACCGATCTCATGAGTCGCCACCGATTCCAAGTCCACCGCCACCCTGGACTTCACCTTTGAAAAGTCCACTGCCCAGGTCTCCGCCGCATCAAGGTGAAATCGTCCACTCTCCGGCGAAAACGCATGCCCCAATACCCCCAACACCCCATCAAACGGCTCACCATCACCGTGATCGCCGTGATAAAACCCAATTTTGATATCCGCCATCTTGTAGCTCTCCACCTCTTTGAAGCTAATCGGAATTACGGCCGCCCACCGTGAAAACGCCCTCTTGAAAGCCGCCCTCATCTCTGCTTTACTTATGTAATCAATCATGTTGTCTGGTGAAAATGCATAGGTTAGTCTCATGGGTGAGCCTCGTACCCATCTAGGCTTCCCATTGAAGTACGCGAAATGTCTAGTTACGTGTAAGCCCTGATTAGTTGTTGTGTTTTGCGTAGTCCTGTCGGTAACTCCACACCTCGGAGACATAATCAGCGACATGGTGCTGGAGTCCAGCTTCCCTGTAACAGCCAAGCCCATGTTGGTCTGATAGGCAACAACGGCGGATTGAAGCTGGTCGTCGAAGACATCGGTGAGGTTGTTGGTCGATGACAGAGAAAGATAGCCGAAGCGGTGAAAGTAAATTTTGAGCTCCGACATACCAGCCACTTGGCTTCCAATCCCGACATCTAGGAAACGGCTGAACTCTTGCCACGTGGCGTTGAGAGTATTGGCTGTTAATACAGTTATTGTGCCCGGTGTGGTCGTGGCAGGAAAGCAAGGGGGTGAAAGGAAGAGGAGGGAGAAGATGGTGAAACTGAAATAACTGAATAACTGAAACATGGTTAGCTGTTCTGTTTTGATGTTCTGAGTTGGTGTTAGGCAGGGGTTATTAAGGGTTTTTGAATTTGAGAAAATTATATATATATGTACAAGAAAAGACGGATAATTGTATATATTTGAGAAGGTGCTATTTGTTTTGGTGAGATAACAAAGTTAGGAAGATTCTGCCGTGCCCGCCTTTTCGTTGGAGATTCTGACTTTGATGGTTGTTATGGTTGCTTGAAAATAACAACTACAGTTTTCTTTCTTCTTTTGCTAATATAAATATACGCAAGACATACACGTAAAATTGCTCTGCTCTGATCCTGTACTATACAAGGACTGCCACTGCTTATATCGATCTTTGATTAAACCTGCATGATTCAAAGCTACCTATAAGCCTTTTGGTTTTAATCTATGTTACACATAGACATCCTGTCGTAAGAATAAAATTGAAAACAAAAAAAAGGGAACTTCGATTTTGTTGTACAATTAAAACTAAAGACACAATGTGGAAAAATTGCATGCAATACAGTCCAAATACCTCGTGATGGCCAACGTTTCTACCCTTCTTTTTATTATTTCTCCTTCAAGTCAAACTATGTGCAAGTATGGCATAACAAGAAATTTCAATTAGAGCTATAATTGAAATATGATTCCGAATGTCACATCCAAACTTCTGGAGTGTGAGTTGAACTTGCCCTAGTTTAGTGTTAATCAATATCTTAAAGCACTCTATAATATAAAAAACCAAACATGTTGACTATTGTTTACAAGAAATAGAGGACGGCTCTGGGTTTGCTGACCGAGTTAGGTTTTGTCATAAATCGCTTTCGCGGTTGTGTATTCTCATTTAACTGGGTAAACTTGTCGTGTCGTGGATACCCAATGCATATAGTGGCTTATACTACCTGAAAAAATCGTGAGCCCTATCATGAGGCTGTCCGTGTTAATTTGAACACCATGGAATGAGATATTTCCGAGGCCTTGAAGTTTACGAATGAATTTTAGTGATTGCCAAAATCGGCGTCTGTCTCTCAATAAAATGTCTAATGTCTTGGATATCTGTTCAATTAGAACATAAAGCGGTCATTTTTAGCGATATATTCTACGTTTCTGTTCAAATTGCATATTTATCAGGTCTTCTAATCTTGTCTTCTTGTAGGTATAACCAAATCTGTATTAGAGGAGAAGGGCCAACATACCTTGCTCAAATTTAATTGAACTTCTCATCATATAGTTTTTCTTCTTTTTTTTTAATTTCCTCTATTGCATCCAGTGTGGCCATTACATGACCCGCAGCACCCCATCCTCGCGAGACTAATTCAGGATAAGGAAAGAAAGTTCTCTTGATGAAAGCTTTGAAATGTTAAGGTGGTAAAAGTAAAACTATAATAGAGACTACATATTCTAGTTGTGCACGCTAAAACAAGTCCCCGATAAGGGCAGTAAAGTTCTAAGTATTGTTTGATTTCGCTTTCAAAGCGCAATAAAGTTGTCCAAGTGATGCAAGTTGCAGTAGTCCAATAATACATGACTACTTCTTTCACTTTCACTGTCAACATTATTTCCCACCTCTGCTTCTAAATTGTAGGCGATTCCTACTAAAAGATCTTGTTGGTTCCAACAATGTAATGCGCGTTAAGAATAATATTCCACTTAGGCTTTATTTGGTTGGCATAAATTTTTACTTAAGAAAGTTGTCTTTTTTTTAAAAAAATTTATGTTGTTTGCTTTGCCTTATTGCCAAGACTATAGTCATTCTAGACTTCTAGATGCAGACGTCCCAGCCAATGACCTTTGCAACAATATCAATAACAATAATATCTATTGAGAGTTTCGTTGATTGCATAATTTAAAAAATTTTAGCAATACGCAATCTTACTCATACCAGGTCATTTTTAAAAGATTATATAAACATACATAAAAATAATAATACCAATACTATAGATAAATATGTATAAATAAAAAAATAAAAATGTAGTAAAATACATAATACAATAAATATAAAGTAAGGTAAAGAATATCAAGAAAATATAAAATAAGTAAATAGATATACAAACCAGAAAAAAGATAGGTGCAAGAATAGATTAAACAAGCCATTACATAAAAATAATTAGGCTAAGTAGGAAATTATCTGGGCTAAATAATTAGGAGGGAAGTATTATGAAATAAAAAATAGGTTAAATACAAGACCAAAAGACTCAATAAGAAATGTTTCAAAAACTTAAGAGAATGATAATAACCTCTTTAACGCAACGTTTGGTTGATGTCTTTGTTGGTGGAGACAGATAACAGGGATACAAAAATCCTGTACCTGGCAGTGTTTGCTTGCTATCTCAAATTATTTTTGTTTCGACTCCAGAACACAGAAACAGAAATTTTTGTTCCTTCTAAAACTGTAGTACAAGATTTCTTGTCTCGGGGACAGAAACAAAACACATAGTAACTTCCAGAAATACCCCTCCCCATATAAGCAATCTTTTATTCTTAATTATATTACTAAACTCATTATTATTATTATTATTATTATTATTATTATTATTATTATTATTATTATTATTATTATTATTATTATTAATTATAAAATTTGAACTTATTATTAATTTTATTATACAAAATTAATTATCTTATCATTATCATCATCGTCATCATCATCATCATTATTATTATTATTATTTATAAACTTTTTATTTATTATTATTATTAATTATTGTTATAAATTTTCTACTTATTATTATTATTATTATTACTATTATTTTTATTAATTTTATTATACGAAATTAATTATCTTATTATTATTATTATTATTATAAAATTTGTACCTATTATTATTATTATTATTTAATTTTAGTATACAAAATTAATTATCTTATTACTATTATTATTATTAATTATTGCTATTGCTGTTATTATTAATTATTATTATCAATTTTGTACTTATTATTATTATTATACAAAATTAATTTTATTATTATTATTTTATTATCATTATTATTCATAATTAAGTTTCTTATTATTATTGTGATTATTAAATTCCTTATTATTATTAATTTTCTTCCTCTTCTTCTTCTTCTATTATTATTATTATTATTATTATTATTATTATTATTATTATTATTATTATTATTATTATTATACAAAATTAATTTCTTATTCTTATTGTTATTATTATTATTATTATTATTTGTTTAACTTTTTTACTAATACAAATCATTCGTTTTAAAATAATCAATGAATACATATTTCCAATCATATTATACTGCAGGAGTATTTTAATCATTGATACTATTTTTATGTTTTGTTAACTGCAACCAAACACATTTCTGTCATTGAGACGGATATAGTTTTATCTGTTTTATCTATCACAACTAAACACTTCACTGTCTCTAATTTTTGTTCTGTTCTGTCTCCGAATTTTTGTTTCGTTCCGTCTCTACATATTGGAGACAATAACCAAACACAACGTAAGTGAGATTTTTATCTGTATCTTAACACACCAAAGTTTTTTATTATAAGTCATGTTCTTGGTAAGTTCTAGCTGACTCATGTCATTCTTATCCCCTTCCATCAATATTTCTCAAGCCTTTGTTCTTTTTTCTTACAATCTTTAGGTACTATTTTATCACATCTTCTCACTTGATTATTAAAGTATCTCTTCTTCATACGTCTAAACTACCTAAGCCTCTCAAACTGGTTAAAATATGAGCACTTATGGTTTTATTCCTTTTTTTCCGTGGTTTTGTTTTGTTATAAAATCTATTAATACAAATAGTATTTGACTTTCTTTAATACAAATTGATTATAAGGAATTAGAGATTCTTAAGTTCCATAATTTATGAGAAAATTGTTTCTTAATATTTTATTTCATAGTATTACGAATTGTTTGAAATTATAATGAATAATAAATTCTTATTAAAATTAAAATATGATTATAATAATAGTATTATAAATGCTTATTTTGTATGGGATTATCGCATCTAAAGAATAGAAATAAATTTAAACAATTTTAATCTTATTTAAAAGTCATATTATAGGAGGTAATTAAATAATTTTTCCTTTTTAATTTTTTAATTATTACCTATATATTGTAGTTCAAAATATTGTTTTGTTGTATGGGAAATGTTCCAATGACTTGAAAGATATAAAACTTTTCATCAAAAAGGAAAACTCAATTTTATGATGTTGGATAATCAATATTTCAGTTATTAAAATTATATTTTATCATTTCATTTTTATTTTGTAATTATGCTTTTATTTAAAATTTCACCGAAATTCTTTCTCTATATATATTTTTATTTAGTATGTTATGTTTTTAGGTGACATTATAATTGTATTACTCTTTTACCATAACAAAAAGGTTATACTTACAAAAAGAAAAGATATGAGATGATTGTTAAATTAATTATATGTTTCCCACTCACTCTGTTTAACTCTCTTCTTTTTTGGTAACTCTTAGGATTGGTTTATTCCATTTTTAAAATCTAAAACTTCCTTTTATTCCTTAAATTGTTTTCCCACCTTTTTTAAATCAATTTGGTGACAATTTTTCAAAAAAAAATCTTAAGACAAGTTTTTTTCTTTTCGACATCGTATCAACTATAGAACCTAAACTAACCCCTCTTTCTTCTACTAACTCAGAGGACTTTTCCCTTCTAGTTTCTAGCTTCTGTCCCTCATTGAGTTATCCCTCTAAGTTTCATTCTCTCAAGCTCCCCATCCCACATTTGCTCCTCCTTCGAGCATTTCTCTTCTAGGTTTTGTCTCTACAATCTTGGCTTCTCCTTCCCCAACCTCATCTAATCTTTTTCTTTAAATGGTGTCACAATAACCACCTCCTTCTTCTAAACCAAAAATCAAGCTAACTCAATAATAAGAAGTAATATCCTTATTAAATAATAAGGACAACCCTTGATCTTAAGAATAATATAATACAAATTGCAAGCAAACAAAATTGAAGTATAAAAGAAAAATTGAATTTGTAAAAAAAACAAAATTGATAATATACCAAAGCTTTAATACTTGAACCCACTAGCCAAAGATGGTTGTCACAATCTTTACATAAGAACTATGGAAAGATGCTTCATTGAAGAAGTAATTGTTAGGAAACTAAATTTGTTCTAATTATAGGCGCATTAAAAAAATTAAAATTTTACAATTTTTTGATTGGATCTTAATAATCAAATAACTTATAAAATATGAATCATAAATGGGCATGCAAGTAGGCCTAGGTTCTGTCGATCCAACTTGAAGTTAACAAGTTCAACTTGGTTTGACTAAACTACGGGTTAGGCCTAAGCCTTTTTATTTTGTAATTCCGGATTGAGTCTAAGTGTAGCCTAGCATAAAGCCCCAGCTATTTTCTATTAAGTGCAAAACGATATCGTTTTATGCTAAGTTAAATGTAAAAATGAACGAATTCATTTCTTTCTTCCCCATCATCCCTTCTTGGCCTTTATGATTGC
Source organism: Erythroxylum areolatum (assembly GCA_024520975.1). Classification (NCBI taxonomy): domain Eukaryota; kingdom Viridiplantae; phylum Streptophyta; class Magnoliopsida; order Malpighiales; family Erythroxylaceae; genus Erythroxylum; species Erythroxylum areolatum. The sequence goes on along the minus strand of JANIJH010000005.1, from coordinate 24,665,014 downwards.
TTTTGCATTTGCCCTCACCCTTCTAGAATTTGTCCAGCCCTCAGCGAATGCTACCACCCCTCTACCCCCACTTCTATTTGTGTTGCGGTTTGCCTCTCCTTGTGTTGCACCTCTAACTCTCCTCGCATCATGCCTATGTCTCTCTTCATGTCACACCTCCTCCCCCTTTTTCGTAAGATTTCTTTGGTGAGCACCCTTGAGAATTTGACTCAAGCTCATTGCTAGTATTTTTCAGTGAAGATTTATTTTTTAGAAAGTCAAACTTTGTACATATGTTTTTTTTTTATGCATATGGCTAATTTATTTTTTGTACAACATGAATTACTAATTTTAATTATTTCTTGTTTAAATGTAATTTTAGAAGCATGAATTTCTAATACTTCTATTGTTATACTTGCCACTATTTTTTGATATTATGAATGTCTCGAATACATGACTTGTGAATTGGAAAGAGAAGCATAGAGAATTGTTGTATTTTAAGAAGTCAATATAGTATTTGTATAAGTAATTCAAAATCCTTGTAATAAGGACTTAATATATGTGTGACTAGTTGTTTCCTCATAATTGTTCATTAGTTTACAAGTAACATATTTACTCGTATGCAACAAAATAATTGAGATTTATATGTTCTTATTGAAGCTTAACATTGGGAAGCAAAATTTTGAATATGATTCTTACTTTGGACTAATATGATAAAGTTGAAACCTACCTAAAAGACTCAAAAGGTAGAAGTCTCTTTTTTTCCCTTATCACAATTTCTACCTACTGGAACTTACAAGAACAATGTTTGAATGCACATATTTGAAGTATAGAAATCTTGAGTTGAAACATTCCTAATATTCGTAAATAGATTCTCTATGATTTTGCTTTATCCCACAAGTCTCTTTCCTTATATTGATTGCCCTTAATGATGGAAAGTATTTCTCTAAAAATAACATCTTCATTTTGATCCATGTGCTTACACTCCCAATAAGTAGATCAAAAGGGATGTATTTTTCTACATCCTTAGTGAACATGATAATTTGCTCTTCTATCACCCCTGGAAGTTTCATACTAATATAGACCACATCAAGCTCCTTGAGATGCTTATGAGCATCTTCACCTACAAAAAGTTAAGCAAAAGATGGATTAAGTCAGACATAAGCTTATAAGTAACATGTTCAACAAAATTTGGAAAAGTGATGCATAATGGTCTTTAAGTCAAATATAGGCAGCTAACTCTCTTAGAGTTTTTGGATTTGCCATGGATTCCTCAAGTTCAATTCCTTGTTGTATTTTCGGAGTTGTTATGATTTCCCTTTATAACCTTCATAGTGTCCTATTAATCTTGGGATCAAATGTATAGGTTCTTAATAAAGAGATCTCATTACTACCATATACAAACCTTAAAAACATAAAAATATCAATAAATGATTGTAAAAACAAATTATTAAAAAAATATACAAAATACCAGTTAATATCATAAACAAAAACTAAATCACTTCACTCCATGGCAACGGTGCCAAAATTCTTGATAGACATCAAACACACCAAAAAAAAAAAACTTAACTCTGCACAACTAAATTTGTAGTACTGGTGAGCAAGGATCATATATATAAAGAGTGTGTGTTAAGCTTTTGTAATGAATAAACTAGTGTTTAGGATGATAAGTGATTAGTTGACTATATTTATATTCCTATATTTAGTGTGTTTTGTTTGTTATTTAAGAATCTTATGGCATTTATGGTACTTATTCTACTTCAAGTATATTTTTAAGTGATAATTGCCTTGACAGACTAAGAGGATAAGAATTTGGGTTAAATTATGGCATAAAATAGAAGAATTGAAGCAACTTTAAAGATACCTGGTCGTGTATAGGAATCATGTAAGTTACTGCAAACATATGGAGCTTCAAAGACATTCTTTCTGCCTAAGTGAGGATACACGCCCGTGTATATTGACATATATGGTTGTGTATCTTCCCATGTAAGCTTTTAAAACCATGGAAGTTCATAATTTGAGGGAATTTTGACCGTGTATATTCTCAACAATATAGTTTTTGCTATAGAAGGATATATGAAGGCTATAACAGAGAGAGGTAGATTTTAGAGCTAGCGGAGACACTAAAAGAAGGAAGAAAAACATAAAAAGAAAAAAAGGTTACACATCACAAATAAGAAGATCAAAAGTGGAAACATCAAGATCAACTCCAACTTTTTAGATTTCTAGAATAAGGCTTCAAACTGATTTCATTATATTCTCTTTTTCTATTCCATTGCCTTATATGATAAATCTAAATAGTTATATTGTGAATATGATTATGGATTATGAAATCTATTTTAGGGTGTTATTCTTGAATTGATTGGTATAACTTTTACCTTGTTGAACTTAATATATTACTGCTTCGTGATAGTTATTATGCTTATATTTTATTTGAATTGAGCGATTAAATCAAGTTATTTATGTTACGTTGCATAAGGAGAGTTGGTAACTTATTACAAATATTAGTTTAATTAGAAATTGAAGAGAGATCTTTACTGTGAGATAATTATCTTTAGGATTGCTTCAAATCTAATTGAGTAGTTAGGAGTATTTTTGAAAAATCAAGGGATTATAACTCAAATTTTATCTATTTCAATTAAGATTACCTGATTAGCGCTCAAGAGAGGGTAATCAAAACCTTTAGATATCTAGCATCAAACATAGTTGAATTCGTAAGTCAAGGGGAAGACAAAATAAGGACAGAATAATTCCTAAATTTTCACCATTGAGTAACTTTAATTTTATAGATATCTTTTACTTATTCAATCATCAAGTTTTGTTAGTTTACTTTAACTTTCAGTTAATTTGATCTTTTTTACCTTAAACAAGTGTAATTTAAATTTTAAAGTGACTATATTCAATCTTCTTGGATCGATACTAGTTGTGCTATAATATATAATTTGTATACTTACAGTATAGCATAAAATAAGTAAAGAAATTTTTAGCACTATTGTCGTGAATTACAATTTTAGCATCTTATCTAATTTGAATTCTTTTGAATTAAAGAATTTGATACTTTTTTCTTATATTGTTGTAGGTGCATGAATGAGTTCAAGGAAGGTAATGGATGTATAAGTTTTTTACATGTTCAAGCAAAAGAGGGAGATTTAAAAAGCAAGACGTCAAGAGACAATAGAAAGAATAATGGGTAAGGAATAGAATCAATGAGAATTACAAAGAACCCTTATAGACTTCACGAGACTTGGGTTTAATGTTGATTAGCAAAGGATAATAAGACCACTAAAGCAATATATTTGAAATCAAACCAATATTGTTGAATATGCTACAAACCATCGTCCAATTTTATGGACTAGCCAATAAGGATCCTAATGCTCATTGGCCAACTTTCTAGAGATTTATGACATATTCAAATAATGGGCTGCCGAAAGATATAGCCAAGATGAGGCTCTTTCCTTTCACATTTAAAGATCGAGCAAGGCATGTTTAAACTCACTCAACCCAGAGAACGTCACAACATAGAAGTAACCGGTACAAACCTTTTTGGCTAAGTACTTCCCCTTAATGAAGAACACTAAACTCATGAAGGAAGTCACAAATTCCAAGCAAAGTGAGGGGAAGTCCTTATATGAAAATCAATTTAAAGAATTGCAAAGGAGCTACCCATATCACAACTTGCCGAAAGAGTTCATTTTGAAAACATTCTACAATTGAGTGAATCCAACCATGCGAGGTGCCATATTTACAATAGTTAGTGTCTTTTAATAAGGAAAATGGTTGAAACAGAACTTGATTTTTTAGAAAAAAAATGAAAATAACAACTATCTATGAACATCTAAAAGAAGTAAACAACAGCTAATCTTTAGAGATTAAATGGAGTGTTGGTTGTGAATTCAGTGATAACATTACAAACTAAAGTAGCAAAACCAACCAAACAATTGAACAACCTAAAAGTCACATCTTCCAGCCTGCTCAATGCATGTCAGCATGGATGTGAACTACACAGATAAGAAAGCCATGTCTTAGCTTATTGCTTCCTAATGGGAAACAATAATATGGAGTAGCTCAACTCTTTAAGAGCACAATATGGTTAGGGAGGTAATAATTCCTACTCTAATACTTACAATCCTATATGAAAGAAGCACCTAAATTTTTCTTGGTCTAACAATGCATGAAATCAAATGAGAGCTCACACTACAAGAAAACAAGACAATTAGTGACGTTTTAAAAACGTCACAGAATCTTAAAACATGTCGCAGAATGCATTTCGTGATGTTTTAAAAAATATCACAAAAAATGTCGCAAAATATGATGTAAGCAAAAGGTTTCTGCAATGTTTGTCGTAAAACGTCACAGAAAATACTGACATTCCATGATGTTTCGAAAAACGTCACAAAAAGATTGATCTTTCTACAAAGTTTGTAGGAAACGTCACGGAAAGTCACATTCTGACTTTCCGCGACATTCATATTCCAACTTTCCGCGACGTTTCCTTAAAACATCACAAAAAGTTATACGTTTCGAAAAACGTCACAGAATGTTACTTTCTGCGACGTTTTAAGTCTTCCCGGACGTTTTTGGAAACGTTGTGGAATGTGGCTTTCTTCGTCATTTTTATGAAACGTCATGAAAAGTCAGATTCTACAATGTTTTTAAAACGTCGCAGAATGTTTTACAAAATGTTACAAATGGAGTTATTTTCTTTTAATTATTAATTTTTTATTTTTTGAAAATAATTTAAAGTTAATAAGTTTCCAATTTTAATAATTTTTTAACAGCGTAGAAACGTCGCGGAATGTTTTACGAAACGTCGCAAATAGAGTTATTTTCTTTAATTATTAATTATTATTTTTCTAAATTAATTTAAATTTAATAATTTTTCAATTTTAATAAATTTTAAATAAAAATTTTTAAAATCTTATTTGTTTAATAACTATTCAATAATTTTATGAATTTTATTTATTTAATAATTCTTCAATTTTTTAGTATATCATTAATTTTAAACATTCCATTATTATTTTTCATTTTTTGAAAATTATTTTAATTTAATATTTTTAAATTTTAATAATTATTTTTTAAAATATGAATTTTTTTATATTTTAGTATTATTGTTATTTTTCTTTGAATAGAATAAAGGAAAAGGGCAAAATTAACTAAATAAATTTAAAAAAAGAAGTAGAATATTTACTTTTTTGAAAAAATAGAAGAATATTTACTTAAAAGACGCGACGGCATACAAATCCAATTCTATATAACTATATTGCCAAAGTTGTCTTTAACCTAATAATGGACCCTTCTCCCTCCATTGGCCAACTCGACTGATCCAAAACTCAATACAAACAGTAATTCCATCAGGATACTTTGCTTCCAGAAGGTGCTAATGATCAGAAACATCAAGAGTGTTGTGATGAGCATCAATGTGATCACTGCCAGGCCTAAATGCACAGAGAGGGGGGGGGGGGGGCCCAAAATAGTTACTTTTAATTCTTTACTGCCGAAGTATTAAGGTTGATGCATTGCTGATCATATCAGTGTCATTAAATCCAAGAACAACACCAAGACACAATGCTAGTAACACCCAATTCACCTCTACTATTTATATATCTGCCCATGTATTTTTCTTGATGTGTCTACTATCTTTACTCGAGGAAAGCAACCCAGTGCTCTACACTGACAGATTATAGAGAAAGTAGCTGAAATTATTGCTTGACTTGCCACCATCGTTGCAAGAGTTGCAATAACAAATACTGGCCAGAATACACCATCTAAAAGAGGGGAACAAAAGTTTGAAGCCTAAAATTGTAATGAACTCTGCAATTAAAGGTGTCTCACTACCTAATTTTCAGACATACCAGGAATAGCCTTGTAAAAGCTACTGTAAAGGTCCTCTTTGTTCTTGGAGAGATAAGTAGCCTCACCCATATAAGACAAAACTAGGCAGGGGTACACAAATGCTATGAAGGCAATCTTCATCAAAAGAACTAAACAACAATTATGAGACTTTTCATTATTTATACGAATTGATCATAAAGAACTAAAACAAGATTAGAAAATACCCTAAAAGAAAGTTGTGATAAATGACCGATATCAACAAACATAGCTTCTGCACCTGATCATATAGCATACATAAAAGAAAAGTTCAATTAAGTAAGAAAATAAAAAGTTGCACACTTTTTTTTTTATGTATTTGCATCTCAAACACCCACCTGTAACACAGAGAATAATGCCTCCAAGGGAGTTCCATCCATCTTTTCCAGTTTTTTAAAGAATTGAGAGATGTAGTAAGGGGACAAAGCATTTAAGACACGAGGATTCCAATAGAATATGTTGTAAATGCCTACTCCGCTAAGGCACAGAAGCCATGCTATCATTATTAGAGCAAAAATGAAGCCAACTTTTTGTGTCCCATTGTGCTGAAGTGCATACAAGATCACCAAGATAATGCATGTAAGAGCTAGAATACAACATGCGAGGTATTAACATGTATAGATTTAGAATGGTAACAGATAAAAGGGAGCCAGAGTGTATATTCAGGATGCTAAGAAAAGGGAGAAGTTAGAGGACTCCAATAGAATGACAATAATCAGAGATTTAAGAATGTCAACCATTCTAAACAACATAAAAAAAAATGGGGTAGGGAGACTGGTAGTAAATACAAATTTCAGATAATAAGAAACTATAGATATCATATCTGCTTTCCATTTATGCTCTCTTAAAACAGATGAATGCTAGTACTTATCCTCTGGTAAATTTCTATACTTAACTTGAATCCCATGGACTACAGATAAAACTACAAAAGAAACATGTACAATCATGGATAATACAAAATTTATTATTCAATTAATAAAGGAATAGAAAATTTTTAAATAGAAAAACACATAGGATTGCAATGTATGTCTACCTGAATAGCAAGACTTGTTTAAGATTAGAAGGCCACCACATCTCCCTTGGTTCTACCAATTATCACCTGAAAATGCCAGCCCAACCAAATCCCAGGACTTACAACGAGAAAACTTGAAGTCTATGCATAAATTGACGTTGTCGCAATATCCTCGGCTATTTTATACAATTATGTGAATAACCAACCAGTCACAATCATCTATATCCTGGTAACAACTTGGTATGTCTCATATTTAGAGCATGGTTCTCTGGTTGAAACACATGTACTCAGCAGAAAAATTTTGTGCTTGAGAAGTCAGAACATAACTATTTTTTTTCTTAATTCAAAATAAAGTCTTTAAGGCCAATCCCCAGACACTTAATTAAGAACATAATTGAAATAAACTGATGCTAGTCCTAGCAAAACAATCGGCAGCTCTATTAACTCCCATGTGACGAGCATAACAAGAATCATATTTTTAGTTATCCCAGGTAGATTAATTAAAAAAAATGTTTGTTTTAGTAAGATTTTTGGGTAGGGATCTTCTCAACTATAGCACTTGCCATTTCATGTTCTAAAATGCTAAATTAGAAATAAATAGAAAATAAACAATCCCTCTAGCTAGCTATTTGGACTGATCACCAGTTCGAAAAAGAAGGGCATTAAGTGCACTTCTTTGAGCTTCACTTATGTAAATCTTATTTCGTCTGTAAAATGTGATCAACAAATAAAGTCCTGACATGAAAAACTTCATCAACTTGAAAATTAAGAACAAGTTTCTCAAAAAATCATTTTATCCCAAAGAAAATGTTTGCCTCTGATCTCCAGAGAAAACCCTCAACCTCTACCTGCCCACAACAACCACCTTCATATGGTTCCCAGATAATATGGACAAAGAAAATAGAAAAAAAAAGGCTGAGAGTTGGCTAATGCCATCCCCTGAGTAATTGTTAGAAATTAAACCATAGTTACACAAAGAAAGTACAACAATAAGAATACATTATTGTACACACACTTGAGGCAACTCAATATCATCAGTTCACCTATTTGGCAAATCCAAGCTAACTAATTAGTTGGATAATTAACCCAATTAATTAATTAGATAAGAAAAACTACTCTCAATAGCCTTAGATGAACTCATCATACATTACAATACATCCAATCTAATTTACCTATCATTTCCAAAAAAAGGTCCAAAGGCATTGTAGTGAACAAGAAATTATTGACTTAAACAATCAAAAAACTATGCAACTGCAAGGGAAGACATATCGACTTCACAAAGTCATTTTGAAATGAAACTAAACTAGAGAAAAATTTGAAGATGAAATTCAAGAGTGAGTAGCAACCACACATAAAATAGGCATCTTTTTAATGAAAAACAAACTATTCTATGAGTATAAGAATTTGTATAATAGCTGTTGAGAGGTGCTTTGCTTCTGAATTTGCCCATTCCATAAACTCATCAATTTTCTCATTACGGGTTCGAAAATTTCTAGATCTAAGATATGCAAGGACTTCAATGAAACCTAATTCCAGAACAAAAATAAAAAGCGCCAAAAAAGAAAAAACAAAACTCACTTAGCATTCTTGGTATCAGACTTTGATTTACCTCCTTTCATCGCGAATGCTGCAAGTCAAACTGTAGATCAACTACAAAAAGTTCAAAAATAAATCAAACAAATTGAAAATCGATGAAAACCTATACAAAACCAAAAAGGAACTTACCAGTGCAATTAGGCAGAGCTGTGCTTCGTGTTTCAGAGAGAGAGATAGAGAGAGATGAGAGGAATGGAAAAGAGTAGAGGGGGTTATTTTTTAGAGACCGAAATGCGGAGAAGAAGAAGAAACTAGAAGAAGAAACATGACAGAAGAAACGAGCAAAATGATGGGAAATGAATACTTTTAAATATTAACTGAACAAATCAAGACATTTTATTCAGCAAAACGTTGCGGTTTCTATTTTGTGATGTTTTAATAAAAAAGTCATAAAAAGTATTACAAATTTGTGACATTTTCACTAAACGTCATAGAAAATTTGAACCTTTTGTGACATTTTTTAAACATCATGAAAAGTCTTCACATTCAATGACATTTTATTAATAAAATATCGCGGATTATGTTGTTTTCTTGTAGTATCAAGGCCCATTATAATTTTAGTAAGATAGGCTCAATTCCTTAGAATCGAAGATGGAAAATTTGATGGACGTTTTAAACTCCAAATCACGGGCCACATTGAAAACTAAAAGAGGATGGAAGCTAAATTTGGCCAAAATATTAAGAATCATGCTTCTTTCATCCATAATTTGGAGTTTTAAGTCAAATAATTACCTAATGCATTGTCTACATGAAGTCTGTGAAGTCTCCCAAGCAATAAAGAGTCTAATATAAGGGATCAATTGAAGGTCAGCATAGTTATATAAATGAAAGCAAGTTAGAAGAACCAACCAAGATGAAGGTTGAATCTTATAACAATATACACCAAAGGAAAAAGGAAAAAGATGAAGAGAAGAAAGAAGAAACTCATTGTATTCCTCCTCCCCATATGCACCACTGATTCCATTTCTATAAAGGTTGTAGAAGAACAAATTGGATGCATAATTTAGAAAGTTCATGAAAAAGCTAAAGAAATTGCATATTAGCTTGTCTTTTGTGGAAGCTTTGGAAAACATGCCCAAGTACACGAAGTTCCTTAAGGATATACTATTAAACAAGAAAACTTAAAAGGATAATCAAACAATCTCTCTAATAGAAAGTTGCAGCTTTATAATTACCAGCCATATGCCTTCAAATTGAAGGACCTAGGGATTTTCATTATACCTATTATAGTTGGCAATTTATGATTTGCTAAATGTTTATGTGATTTAGGTGCAAGTATCAATCATATGCCTTTATATCAATGTTTAGGAAATTGTGGCTAGGAAATGTGAAGCCAAAATCCATGCTTATTTAGTTGCTAGATCAATCCATAAAGAAACCATTGGGTGTAATGGAGGATGTCCTAGTAAAAGTGGACAAGTTTATTATTCCTATGGATTTCATGGTGCTAGATTTTGAAGAGGATCGAAACTATCCATTAATTCTTGATAGACCATTTTGAATGTAAAAAGAGCTTTAGTGGATGTTTATAAAGGGAAACTTATTCTTCAAATTGGTGATGAGCAAGTTAAATTTAACATGAATAAGGTATTGAAAAATTTGAAGGAAAGTAACTCTTGCTTGAATATACATATAGTGGATGACTGCAAAAAAGAGCAAAAGGAGTACTATAAGGAAGAAGTGAGCATTGGGGAAGTTGAAGATGAAAGAGAACAAAAAAACTAGGAGTTGGGTGTTCAATCGAAATAGGAGATCTTAGTGAGAATAGAAGCACCCGTGCCACCCTTCATTTAGAAACCACTCATTTTAGAGTTCAAAATCAATGGAAAATAAGAAAAGATGGTGAAGACGATTGGAAAGGGAATGAGAACTATATGGTGGCAAATTTCAGACATAAGAGGAATAAGTCATAGTGTTGTAATGTATAGGATTGGTTGAAAATAATGGAACTAAAATGGTCAAGCTAATGACCTTAAACTTAGCATTTTATGTTATAGTTAGGTTTTTCATAAATTTGTGTTTGAAAATGCCCTATTATTTTTCATGTTTTATGTTTATTTTGTAGAGAATTGACTGATGGATCTTCTTAACATAAAATGTCTCTAAGTTTCTTCTCTGACTCCATCACCGCCACAATACCCATAAGTATTCTTGCCCTTATTTTATTCTTTATATTTTTATTTTTGTTAGTTATATTTTGTATGTATGTTATCTCTAGTTATGCTTCTGTGTAGTTTCCAAACTAAGGACAAAGTGTTGTTTAAACGTGAGATCATTCATACACTTGAATAACATTTGTTTATGAATTTGCATTTGCATTTTTTGATTGTGTTAGCTTGATATTACTTATGTCATTACTGGGATTTAACAATGTCAAGTATCTCTACTACATATATTACCAACTTAGTTGCTTATGTAAACGCATATCATTTAAATTATCATTTTTTAATGAATTCACAGGTTGATCATTGTTGTAGACATTAAGTATTTGATAAATTGTTAAAAAAATTTTATTGTCACCTAAACTACCATCTGTTATAGGTACCTCCAAGGCAAGCATATTCAATGTTACAAATTTCACATACTAGATACTCATTTTGGACGGAAAAGGGAGTGTTAAATATATCAATATCCTACATCAAATAATAGTGTGATTTTAATAAGTCTTATACAATTTCAACAATCTTTCACCTGAAAAATTAAGTCCAATTTTATTGTGGTATTATAATATACTAATTGAATATCGAGCCTTCACAAATACAGAGACAATCCTCTTCTTTGCAAAGTATCTTCTATGATTAAATCCAATTCAAACATTAGCCATATTTAATACATACATATCTACACATGAGAAAAAGTCTACATTTAGTTTCCTTTAATTATTTATATATTACATTTAGTTCAATATTACATGTACATTTTATATGTTAGTATTCATAAAGAAATTAATATTTTTGAAATATTTATATTCACATTCTTCATTTGAATTTATCATTTTGATTTAGATATTGTTTTTATTTTATGTAATTTATACATTTTAATCTGTAAATTAGAAACTACCTTTCTCAAGTTAGACGTTATAAATTTGTTCATTTCACTATAAAATTCTTGATTATACTTTTGAGTTATATTAACTATTTTTTTTTCTCTTTTGGCACACAAGTGTTAAGATACAACTACTTGTATAATATTTTTACTTTGTAATAATTTTAAAATATGCATTCTAATATTATTCAAAATTTGTGATTTTAAATATTTTCACCTTATTGTATGCCTCATGACGTTCTAAGAAGTTCAACCAATTTGAGTAATTTTAAACTTGAGTATACTTCTTCAATTGAATCAAAATATGAATTGAGAATAGACGAGAACGATAATATTTGAGATTCAATGAAAAAAACTAATTTTCTTTGATATTGGACTGCAAGATAGCATTCTTTAATTTTTAATCTACATCATGAAGTTAAACAAGTTTGGTTACACTTACATGCATACTTTGATCCACCTGTCACTCTTATCTTAAACCAAACTAATGTGTGACAACATGAGTCATCCAACAAACAAGCCTTGCACAGCCCACATCACTAAAAAAGACAGGTACAGCAAGTTAATTTGAGTACATCTTAAAGAACTTAAATGGGATGGGACTAATGGTAAAGTCAAGAGTTCCCTGTTCCCGTGACGTCTTAGATTCCATAGGCTTAAGAAAACAGTTGGCTTTCATTTTCTTCTTCGTCTCTTTCTTGTCACAAACTAAATATAGATTTTGGTAGTTCAGCACCACCATTATATATCTATTCACGGATGTTGATTGTTGGATGGGTTCAAGAAAAACACGGGAATTCATGTGACATTTATATGAGAGAACATGTAACATTGGGATTCAACTCCAAATTAAATGATTGAGTTTTGGAATTGAGTGTTGGGGATTTTGGGATCCTTAAGTTTTCAGAAACTGTACTTGAGGAATTTTGAATTGGACCGACCGAAATAGGAACAATTAATTAGTTATAGCCCTTTTTTGTATTTTAACTAAATAAATCAAAATCTCAAAAAAAAATTATGATGGAAATGCAAATGCGACTCACTCTCTATATTAAGGGTTTCAGAAGTGATTTTTTTATAGATCTAAGAATTCATTTGATAAAAGAAATAAAATTAAAGGGATTAAGTTTTCGAAGCACCAAAATCTACAAATATTAGAAAGATTTATTAACCTTTCATCTGATGATTTTATTTTTAAAGTTGAAATAATTACTTAAAACTCATTTTTCATATTTTAAATTCTTATATATGATAAAGAGTTTGAAATAAGAATGATAATATATTTGATCAAGTTTGGACTTTAAAAAAAAATTTAGAAGCTCAAGTCGAAGTCTAATCCAAACTCGAGATTGAGTATGTTCAAACTTCAAAAATTTCCAGCTCCTTTGTTGGGTCGAGTTTGAGCTTTTTGATAAATTTCAGTCCATACATGCTCAAATCATTCCATTAAAAATAAAAATTTCTAACATTTTTATTAATTAAAACAATAATATTTTATAAAAAAGATAATTAAAATTGATTATATATGTTAGTTTATGTTTTATGGCTAATAAATTTATTGTAGATTTATGAGATAATTATTTAAAGTTATTATTTATCTTATTTATATTTGTCTAAATAAATTATGTCTAAGATGAAGTTCACATGATCTATGAACATTGCAAATGAAACTATGATATTTATATTATATTTATGTACTATTTTTAAATTGTTTTTAGTCATATTCTATTAAGACTTGATATTGATAAAATAGAAAGATTAGCAGATGTATTTACTTTTATGAAAGAAGTAATCGATCACTTAGATTAAAGATAGAAATATTTAAACAAAATATATGAGTGTTTGTTAAAAAACAAGTTCATCAAACTGGTCCAATATGATAATTTCATTTAGAACATTACTAATATGTCTATAAAAATTATCATTTTGATGATTGTATAATTGATCTTTTTTAAGATTGCTAAAGTATCTTATATAAGAGTTTATTATGTTTTGATACTATTTTTGACCAATCATAGTCAAAAATAGGTCGATTGTTTGTTATTGGGTATAATATAAACTATTTATAGGTAATTAAGAGATCAATATAAGATTCATTATTCTAAAGTGATTAGGGGAATATTTTATTATTCTCAATTAGTATCGAGTTAGAACATTCTTGACCAAAGTAGAATGACATTTTGAAAATATTATTAATAGAATTAATTATTATTAGTAGAGAACTAATAAGATTAGACTCAAACAGAGTAGACAATAATTTTACACTTCATGTCTAATCAGAATATTGTACAATTATATGATTGAATTATATAAATTTCCTGCACAAAAAGGATAGTTAAAACTACTTAGATATTCTTAATATTAAAATAATGTGTTGTTAGATACTAATATTGATACATGAACATATCTATTTAGTTAGAAATTAAATATCTAAGCGTAATTATAATTTAGGGATATAGTTTATATATATTCTGAACATATTTAGGAACTTAATAAGTTAAATATAAAGAACTATTAAAGAGAAAAAATAATTTAATTAAGTTTAACTTGATTATAAAATTTAACAAAGTTTAAAGAATAAATATGGGATATTTAATAATAAGAACCGATATAAGGTATTATATGATGCTCCAATAATTCTTCAACCATAATTGTCCAAATTGTTCCCAAAGTATAACATTAATTACCAAAATCCTCATTAGTTCTAAAAAAGGATGTTCATCATATGTAAAAATTTATCTGAGCAAGCATGAATATTCGAAACGTCATATTCAAAAGTATATACAATAAAATAACTTTTCTCAATTTGATTTGTTGTCCCCACCTAAACTCCACCCTATCAATCACGTCCACTGAGATTATTGGTAATCTCTTTATCTCCTAAAAATATAACAATAAGGGGTGAGCAACCTACTCACTAAGGGTAACTAATCGTACCCTTAAAATCAAATAACTATATATATATATATATATATTAGTCAAGTGATTGAAACATACATATAATACTAAAATACACAACATTACTCAGCCTATTCAAACAATTAACCAAGCTCCAAAATTTTATCAAAGTAATGATTAAGAATAATATTATTTTATTACTACCATTTATGTTTTATCTCATAATTAATGAATTGCCTAGGCCCTATTTAACCTAGTAGGCTTACATTCAATGATCTATCAATTTATCTCTACTCATCATAATCTCTCACTAAGTATAAATGTAATTAGATGTATAAATATCGACACATGGTATCTCAATTTCTCAACCTAATTTGGTACTTCGGTATCACTTCAGTATATAGCTATCAACATAAGATATCCCCAAGACTTAAGATATTCTGGTACCACTTCAGTACCTAGTCATCAATATAAGACATCCTCAGGACTCGGAAGCCCCAGTACTTATTGCATGATAGATACCTCGACATCCCTTGCTCATATTTAACCAACCTATAAATCTATGATCATCGAATATAGTCGATCCTAGGCAAGCCATAAATTCACGATTTACACCATTTATTCAGAACCTATTATAAGTCAATCTCTACTTCATTTTATGAATGTTATTTATTTACCTTGATGTTCTTATACTTATGCACAAATGAAAGTGTAATTAACACATTTTTCACTGAATTAATACATTTTTCACTGAATTAATAAGCGATACACCTCATAATACTAGTACTTTGTTAATTATTTGTGAAAGAAATAAACATATTTCATATATTTTAGAAATTCATTTATGTGACTAATAATCATTAATTTGATTAATGACTAATTCAAAATATGATTCACTATAAAATAATTTATTAATAACAAAATTCAAAGTTTTAAGAACCATACACTATTCTAAGAGTACAGCCTTGAGGTTATCCTTACCTAAATTTTATACTCAACTAATTGATAAGTCCAATTTATCCCTTAATTTGACCTTTGGACCTAGGCATTACAAAATTCTATAAGACTTATTAAAGGAAAATTTTCAACTGAATTACACTTAATAATCCAATATTATTCCCTTTTCCACTGTTAGAGTAGTGCCCTGAAGGCAATCGCCTTTAGCGCATTTTGTACAAAGTTGTGTACAGACTTTATGATTACATA
>JANIJH010000005.1:24604675-24623460 GCA_024520975.1 Erythroxylum areolatum | reverse complement strand
GATGATCCTACACACGGAATATGGGATGCTGAAAATTCTATGGTGATGACATGGCTAGTAAATTCTATGGAGGAAGATATTAGCTCCAACTATATGTATTATCACACAGCTAAGGAGCTATGGGACAATGTGAATCAGATGTATTCTGATTTGGGAAACCACTCTCAAGTGTATGAACTAACTCTCAAATTGGGTGAGATCCACCAAGGTGAGGATAGTGTTACTAAATATTTTAATTTTCTAAAACGTTTGTGGCAAGACTTAGACTTGTTTAATAACTATGAATGGAAATCCCCTGGTGATTGTAACTATTTTCAGAAAACAGTAGAAGATAACCGAATTTTTAAGTTCTTAATTGGACTTAATGTTTTGTTTGATGAGGTTAGAGGCAGGATTATTGGAAGATAACCACTCCCTACTATTGGAGAAGTCGTTGCAGAAGTTCGACATGAAGAGAGTAGACGGTTTGTGATGCTTGGTAAACGAAATTCTACGTCTACTATTGAAAACACAGTACTAGTTGTTGGGAATACTACTAGTCGTACTAGGAAGTCTGAGAAAAAGTCACGATTTTGGTGTGACTATTGCAATAAAGCACAGCATACCCATGAAATATGTTGGAAACTTCATGGAAAGCCAGCAAATGGGAAAGGATCGCATGAATGGAGGTTTAATAAAACTTCCTCTAGTGATTCAACTCACTATGAATCACTGAAAATCCCATCAACACATGAGGTGGATGCTGGATAGTTCTCATTAGAGCAGATTAACTACATTCTGAAACTTCTGAAACCCAAAACTAAATCCTCAACTGCTTCTAGTGCCTCTGTGGCACAAACAGGTAGGGATTTTACTGCTTTATCATGTTCCTTTCCATATAATTCCACTCTTTGGATCATTGATCCAGGAGCATCTGATCATATGACCAGTTTTTCTAATTTATTTCATACTTATGATCCTTGTTTTGGTCATGAAAAAATCCGTATAGCTGATGGATTATTTTCTACTGTAGCTGGTAAAGGTTCAGTAACTCTATCCTCAAATATCTGCCTTAAATCTGCCCTACATGTTCCAAAACTAGCTTGTAATCTGTTGTCCGTAAGCAAAGTAACCCATGACTTTAATTGTACCATTACTTTTTTGACTCATATTGTGTTTTTTAGGAACTAACTTCGAGGAAGATGATTGACAGTGCTAAGTTGATAGATGGTCTCTACTACTTAGTTGATGATAACTTGAAGAATAAAGAAGCTCTTGGTTTAAGTAGTATTCATTCTACCCCTGCTAAAGAACATATTTTACTTTGGCATAATAGATTAGGACATCCTAATTTCTCGTACCTAAAAAGACTTTTGCCTCATTTGTTTAAGTTTGTGGATTGTTGAAAACTTTATTGTGAGCAGTGCATTTTGTCCAAAAGTCATAAGATTTCTTACCCTACAAAACCATATCAATCATCCAAACCATTTTACTTAATTCATAGTGATGTTTGGGGTCCATCTCATTTAACTTTTATCGATGATCATACTCGGTTACATTGGGTCTATTTGATGCGTGAAAAATCTAAAGTTGCTCAAATCTTTCAAAACTTCTATACCATGGTTGAAACTCAATTTCACACATGCATTAGTATACTTCACTCGGATAATGGTACCGAGTATTTTAATAAAGTCCTTGGGAAATTTCTGAAGTCTAAAGGCATTGTTCCCTAATCTACGTGTGTTAACGCTCCTCAACAAAATGGCATCGTCGAGAGGAAAGCCAAGCGGACAAATGAACCTGCATCTTTTCTCTCTCCTGCATTTTTTTTTTGTATAAGTTGTTTTTTATGACATTGTTCACCAATCTACGTGTGTTAACACTCCTCAACAAAATGGTATCGCCAAGAGGAAAAATAAACATCTACTAGAAGTTGCTCGGTCTATTATGTTTACAATGAATGTGCCAAGATACCTTTGGGGTGAGGCTGTTTTGACTGCATCCTATTTAATTAACCGAATGCCTAGCCGTGTTTTACATTATGCAACACACTTAGATATGTTTACACAATGCTTTCCTGAGAATAGACTTTACTCTACTCTTCCTCTTCGAGTATTTGGGTGTATTGCATATGTTCACAAATTAAATAGGGGAAACTCCAAACTAGATCCAAGAACTGAAAAATATGTCTTCATTTGGTATGCTCCAAGTCAACGAGGTTATAAGTGCTACAATCCGTTAACTCAAAAAATTGTTGTCTCCATGGATGTCACATTCCTAGAACATTAAAAAAAATTCTTCAAGGGGAGAACTCTGATGAAGTAGAAAATTTTTGGGTTACTCCTAGTTCCCTACCCACGGTCATTATTGACCACAATATAATTTCTGATAATGAAGCCAAAGATACTTCTTCAAATCTGTCCATGCCGGGAAATCCTGATTCATCCACATGAGGAGAAATACTACTGTCCGCTCCTAAGGAACAAAATACTGAGCTTCATGTTTATACTAAGAGGAAGACTCAATTGAGAAGTAGAGAACAACCTACAATGCACAGCCTCTCAAATCCCTTGAAGAAGGAACCTGGGAACAATTCAGGTAACCCTTATGCTACTTTACCCCTTATTGTGTCTAGTAATGATCAACATATACCTATTGACCCACAAATTACAAATAATATTCCTATTGATCTCTCTGCTGATAATTACCTACCCATAGCATTTAGAAATGGGAAAGGGGCCTGCACCAATCATCCCATATCAAATTATATATCTTATGGGAAACTATCACATACACAAATCATTTTTCTCTAAAATCACTAATCTTTTTGTGCCAAGAAACATTCAAGAAGCACTTCAAGATCCATATTGGAGATCAGTTGTTATGGAAGAAGTAAATGCTCTTAAGAAGAATAAAACTTAGGAACTTGTGAACTCTCCTAGAGATAAAAGTTTGGTAGGTTGCAAATGGCTTTTCACTATTAAGTCTAAGGCTGATGGTAGTGTGGAAAGGTTGAAGGCAAGATTAGTTGCTAAGCGATTTACTCAAACCTATGGTATTGACTACTAAGAGACATTTGCTCATATTGCAAAGGTTAATACAATTCGAGTATTGCTATCCTTGGCTGTAAATTTTGAGTGGACTTTACATCAACTACATGTAACAAATGTCTTTCTAAATGGAGACCTAGAAGAAGAAGTCTTTATGAGCTTACCCCTAGGTTTTGAAGATACCTATGGGCGAAATAAGGCATGCAAGCTAAGGAAGTCATTATATGGACTAAAATAGTCCCCTAGAGCATGGTTTGATAGGTCTGGAAGGGTTGTGAAGAGCTACAGCTATTGTCAAAGCCAAGCTGATAATACATTGTTCTACAAGCGGTCCAAGGCAAGTATGGTTTGATAGGTTTGGAAGGGTTATGAAGAGCTACAGCTATTGTCAAAGCCAAGCTGATAATACATTGTTCTACAAGTGGTCCAAGGCAAGTATGCAATCGATTCTTATTGTTTATGTAGATGACATTATCATAACAGGAGATGATATATCCGAAATAGTAGAGTTGAAGAAGAGATTAGCCAAAGAATTTGAGATCAAAGATCTTGGACCTCTAAAATACTTCCTCGGAATGGAATTTGCTAGATCCAAGGACGGAATATTTGTGAACCAACAGAAATATATTCTGGACCTATTGAATGAAACCGAATTACTAGGATGTAAGGCAGCTGATACTCTTGTTGAGACTGGTGTAAATTTCAGATCAGTTCAACCTGAAAATGTTATTAATAAGGAGAGATATCAGCAACTAGTTGGGAGATTAATCTACTTGTCATATACTAGACCTAATATAGCCTTTGCTGTGAGCTTAGTGAGTCAATTTATGCACTCACCAGGCTAAGAACATCTAGATGCTGTATACAGGATACTAAGATATCTAAAAGGAACTCCTGGGCAAGGTTTAATGTTTCGTAAGTAGAACAACCTTCAAGTAGAAGTCTATAGGGCAGGGAGTGCTACAGATAGAAGATCAATTTCAGGTTATTGCACATTTGTTGGTGGTAACTTGGAGGAGTAAGAAACAACGTGTGGTTGCATGAAGCAGTGTTGAAGTTGAGTTTCGTGCAATGGCACATGGAAACTGTGAAGTCCTAGGGATTAAAAGGGTACTGGAGGAACTACAGATTCCTATTTTAGTTCCTATGAAAGTGTATTGTGATAACAAAGCTACAATTTCAATTGCTCACAACCCTGTTCTTCATGATAGAACAAAACATGTGGAGGTTGACAAGCACTTCATCAAGGAAAAGATTGAAGAAGGATTAATTTGTGTTCCCTATATTCCAACATCATTGCAGGTAGCTGACATTCTTACAAAGGGATTACACAAGAGGCAATTTAATGTTCTAGTTACCAAGCTGGCTATGGATGAAATATACAAGCTAGCTTGAGGGGGTGTTGGGAAATATCTAGTTGGATATTTCCTCGATATCATTGACTCCTAAATAGTTAGGAAATTAGATCTAGTATTATGTACAGATATTAGGATATTATGTAAAGATATTAGTTTCCTAGAATAGCCATCTCTATTTCTATATATACATGTATCTATATACTGATGTATAAGTGAGTGAAATACAAACCGTAGAGAATTTCTGCACATATAGACTAAAAAAGAA
The DNA here is from genome assembly GCA_024520975.1 of Erythroxylum areolatum. NCBI lineage: Eukaryota > Viridiplantae > Streptophyta > Magnoliopsida > Malpighiales > Erythroxylaceae > Erythroxylum > Erythroxylum areolatum. The sequence continues at coordinate 24,618,808 of JANIJH010000005.1, read as the reverse complement.
AAGGAAAAAGTTCTCCATTCTCCCCATTAATGTTTGTATTAATTTTTAAACTGATAACTCTTTTCCTGCTCAACAAGCAATTTTTTTTTTTTTTGAGAATTGCTCAACAAGCAAATTTAATACATCTGATTTATTGCTTTTTTCCTTAATATTTAAAGCATTGCTCTCTCTTGGTCCCCACCCTCTTTTTTTTTTTTGTCCCACCAGATGAGTTCTTGGATTGAGATATTGGTGTGTTTCAGTGAAGTTTGTAGGCTGTACATGAGCTAACCAAATACCAATTTTAGAACAAGTAGCTGTGAAGATACTCTCCCTCTCCCTCCTTCTCTATCTCTCTCTCTCCCCCTTGGATAGACCAAACTCTATAAGTGGCAATATACCTCAATCACAATGGATGGGAGCATTGTAGCAGTAAATGGGCTCATTTTAGAGGTCACTGAAAGCAAGTGCGTTAGCATCACTAACGCACTTGCTTTCTTCTTCTTATCCTTGCGAAGCAATTCTTCAATTATTGATAAAAAGCTATTTATCACTCTCTCTCTCTCTCTGAGCAGGAAGACACTTCTATATATAAGAATCATTCAAACATTTGGATGTGTTATGTCCCAAGTTTTTATGCTTTATAATGCATTGAAAATACAGAGCTTGCTTGCATGGATGACTATTCTGTTGGTTTGTGTTTGTAATAAATCAACCAAGAAAATGCTACACAGGAAACACAAGATTTATGTGGTTCGATAAGGATCCTATGTTCATACCTGTTCTAGAAGTTCTTTTAGGTCTTCTCTTACAAGTTACATGAGGCATAACACCTATTGATGTGGAAAATTGATGCAATAGATATAGATCTTACTCTTAAAAAGAATTACTTCAACAGAAAATATCCTATCCATATACAGAATTGGACTTGTAGGCTCCAACTTCACACCATGCAAGAAGCATTTTCCCCTTGAGCCTTGCTCATTTGGTAGCAGTGAAATTGCCATACTAGATCTGTGCAGTGCCTCATTTTTCATAGGCATCATACGGAGCATATTCCTCCACATCTCCCAACTGTTTTATCTTGTTGAAGTCAGAATTTATTAAGAACGTATAAAAACATTTTCTAGAATTTTAAGAAATTTCCATGGAGTGAAATTTGATGCTCATTTATATATTACTTACTCCACTCTTTAGGTAGTGATCTTGAACCATAGTTTGCAACTAAGTGCTGAAAATATTGACAACATTGCAACTGAATGATGAAAAGGAAAAAGAAGCATCCATATTCAACGCCAAAAATCAACTGAACCTGCATTGACTTTATCTGATCCTAAACCACAGCATGTCATGGGTGTGCTTTTTTGTGTTTATGCCAGCATACTTGATCTATTCCTAGTGCTTTATTTTAATTCTCATAGTAGTTGGTGTTCAAGCTCTATCGCTGTATCCCCTAGTCAACAATTTAAAATGGCTTTAGACTTTCTAAAATTGACCATTACATGGGGACTGCATGAATTCCTAGTTCATATTTTATATGCACATCTAGTTGTCTCACTTATGGATAAACCTTTCAAATTTCAGGTTTGAACCTGATATGCTTGCTTTCTCTGGATGTTACTATGGTGGGGGTGAAAAGGAGAAATTTGAACTTGGTGAAATTAGGAAGAGATGGGAAACGCTGCCGGTGAGAGTGTTATCTTTTGTGAAGTTTTCTTTTATAAGTAGAGAAGTGAGTCTCAACTCTTTCTTTCAAGTTAGTTTTGTGAACTTTAAGGATTCTTGATAAGTAAACTCTCCGTTTTCATTTTTGGATTTCAACTGTTAAAATTTTCTTACGATCACGTTCAGAAAAGGGTAAAATTATGACTCTTGTCATGCTTGATGACATCTTGTAATCTGACAAAAAGATTGTATTTGCATTGCAATAAATCAGGATTTAAGTGCTGAGGATGAGAGAGCGAGGGGAAAGTGTCCACTTACTCCTTATGAAGTTGGATTGATGTTGCGTGCCCTTGGTTTTGCTAACGACACATATCTCTTTGTGGCGTCTGGGGAAATATATGGTGGAGAAGAGACCTTACAACCCCTCAGAGAACTCTTCCCAAACTTTTACACAAAGGAGTTGCTTGCTGATAAAGAACTAAAGCAATTTCTTCCATTTTCTTCTCGCTTGGCAGCCATTGACTACATTGTTTGTGAGGAGAGCGATGTCTTTGTGACAAATAACAATGGTAACATGGCCAAGATTCTTGCTGGTCGAAGGTGAGAAATATGACTGCTCTTATGTTTTGGGTACATATGCAGTGCTCCATTTCACTTTTGCTAAATCTCTTATGGAAAAGAGAGAGAGTTGATCTTTGTTTGTTGTTGGTGATGTTAACTTCAATTCCTTGACAAAGTATGAATTTTTATATGGTTAATCATTATTAGAAACAACAGCAGTAACAGTCGAGTAAGACAGCAGGATTCTCTTATATTTTGGTAATGAAACTTGGAAGTTCAACTGCATTGGTCACAAATGGTAAGAATTTGTTGATTCTAGAGATTCATGTTAATTTGTTCTTGAATAGCTGTGTCAAATTGGATTGGTTATAGCGTGCTAAATCAGGTTGTTCATTTAAGTGTTACTGATGTGTTTTTCCAGATTGGTAAAAATTGTTGCTGTCCTCTTTAGATATCCTGTATTAATTGGTATTTGCTGTTTTCATACGATGAACACAAGGAGGTATGCAGGGCATAAGAGAACCATCAGACCCAATGCAAAGAGACTCAGTCCATTGTTCATTGCAAGGGAGAAGATGGGGTGGAGTGAATTTTCCAAAAAGGTTAAATCAGTACAGAGGGGATTCATGGGGGAGCCCGATGAAATAAAACCTGGTAGAGGTGAATTTCATGAATATCCAGCATCTTGCATTTGTGAGAAGCCTTTGAGCAATGATGATGCATCCGACAAGGAAAAAGGGCAGCTATTTGGTCAAGTTCGGGTTGCTTGAAGTATGCTGTGGAAATTCAGAGCGAGAAAAAGCTGTAAACTGTTGCAGAAAAGGGACTGGAATCTTGCAGACTAAAGGATCCAAAGAATTGGACTAAGACATGAGAAAGGCAGACCTTAATTGTTAGTTGTGCTGATTTTGGTTCTCAACACCAACTTTGACATGATGGCACCGATATCATTTTCAGATGCTTTAGAAATTAAACCTCCTATTATGGTATCTTGCTTTGTAATACAAAATGAATCTGTGTATAGAAAATTCGATACATAGCTCTAGGAAAATGCGTTCTGTAACATGCAAATAAGAGTTTTGAGCTCTTTTGCATGCGCCTACGTCGATTTTTTTTCAGTTTGAAGTCTAAGTTATATGTAGACACCTAACTAAAAGTTCACGGACAGGCAAGTAGTGGTTTGCTCAATGAGAGTCCGTCAAACGCGACATTCATCTTAACATGCCTTTGGGTGCATGTTCCCAGACCTTGAGATAAAAGGTCGAGGATTATGTTTATACACCAGCATCCTGTAGAAGTGTTTTTTTTTTTCCCAATCCAAATGGAAATACAACCATAATACCAAAATTAAGCGAAAAGGGACACCACTGCTGGTGGCTGAAGCAATTACTTTATGTTCGGTAGGTGCCCTATTCCAATTGTCAGCAACCGCTAAGTTCCAGTAAATAAAAATTACAAAAAATGCGCACTGAAATATCCTACACGAACGCCTAAGATGAAAAGAAAGATCATTAATTGTGAAAATAATAAATAAAAATGATATTCCCAGAGGTTTAACAATAAAAGAAGATGATCACAGAGCTTCCTGCATTTTCAAGCCTAGCTACAAGGACAATTTCCATTTACAAACTGTTACAGAAGATGTCTAAAAGATCATATCATAATTTTGTGAAAAGCTACAATAGATATGAACATCTATCTGCTACATCTCATAATTAAAGGAAGCAAGAATATCCATTCCTAGCTATCTACCCTACTACAAATATACAGAAAGCTATCCTGATCTTTTCTTTCGTCCAGTGAGCATCCAGGTTCTTTCAACTACATCTCACATTTTGACGAACTTTCAATCATGCTTATTCCCTGCAACAATGGAGTTAGCTCCATATATGCTCGATGAAATAAAAACACAGAGAAAGAGACTACTATATCAGCATTGTGGCCGTTGAGATCATACCTCTAGAAGTAATCCTATTTTTGTGACTTTTATCATGCGACGTGGACAGACTTTTTGAGGCCATCAATGAGCTTTGAAGGCCTTCCAGCAGCTATAAATAAGAAGAAAATAAGCTCATCAAGGCACTCAATCAAAAGGCATGTTAACTTTTCAAGCTTTTCAACAGCATTACGAACAACTTAAGAATAAAAATAAGCTACATTTTCCACATTCCAATATCAATTATCAAATATTAATCATAATAGGATCCAAGTTCAATTGAGAATAAATGTTATTTAAGTTGAGAAGAAAGTGAAGTCCAATTCATAAGCCCTAAATGGATGAATTGTAATCAAGGACAAATCAAGTGGGCATGATTTATAATGATAAAGATGAATAAATTACCAAATATGTAATTATTTAAAGCAACAAAATGGGTTATTTTGAAGGGCTTTAAATTCTAATCTTAACACTTACTCTAGATGTTGGTTGAATTCTGCGGTTGGATCTCCGAGGTTCAGTAGCATCAAGTGCTGATTTTGAAGCATTACTGAAAACTTTGTCCTCGATTTTACCCATCTTTCCACCAATAGGAGCAAGTTTTCTTTTACTTATTCTTTCAGGTTTCAATTTTAATGACGGCACTTTTTTGGAGGAAAGAGTATCTGATTGGAGGGCTACTGAAGAAAACATGACTGGACCCTCCGCTCCCTCTGAACCAGAAAGGGATTGCAAGTTCACTAGGTTATGTTTCTCTGCAGCATTTTCAACATGAATCACAAAATCCTTGGTCTTTGCAATGTGATCTGCACTAGCACCTTCAGCAATAACAGAAACCTGAGAACCTGATAGATTGTCCTTCTGAGAAGAAATTGTTCGCGTGGAAGCATACTGAAGTTTTCCAGACTTGAGAACTTTGGGCTTAGGAATGACAGCTTGCTTCTCATTGGATTCAGCTTTGGAATTATTTTTCCACCCTTGTAATCCTGATGCCTGAGATCTCGTACGTTTGGTGAACTTAGTGGAATCAGTTGGTTCATTAACTTTACCACTTCGATCTGAAACATAATGCTTACTGACTTCCATGAATTTTCTTTTCTTTCCAGGCTTAGGTATTCCAAAAACAACTCGTGATCCTTCTTTCTGCAACCCAGTCCGAGTCATTCTCAATGTATCCAGTTTACTATCATCTCTACTTCCCTTTCCAATGTTGAATATTCTATCATCATCAGATATATCCAGTAGTGTTGGTTTACTGGGCTTATCTAATTCCTGAGCGTCAAGTATTTTTGACATCTTATCCTTTCCCTTGGCCTCCACAGCAGCCGCCTGAACCCTTGGTCGCTTCTCTTGTGGTGTATCACCCTGAAATTTAAAGGCAGTACAACAGTAAGTTAAAAGCCTAAAGCAAATATCAGGGAAAAATAATCAGGGGGTGTGGCAGGCAGAAAAGAGGCAAAAGTGACAACCACCAGGTGAGCAGCATGATCACTATCTCTCAAACTGGACCATTCAATCCATTCTCCATCTTTCCACATAAGAGACGACCTGAGATGCCATGCTCTAACTAATGATGTTTCACTTTGTGCTGCAAGCAAAACAGCAAAAAACACATTTCAGACAAAGAAATTCTATAGTTCAGCAAAAGAACATCCCTAACGTAGAGATTATTGAATAGCATTAAAGCAGCCTTGATTACACACCTGGAAAATGGACAGTCAACATAGTACCATCTGTCTTGTTCTTTTCAGTGATAATCCCTTCCCACCAGCTGACAGTTTAAGAAAAAATTGACCAGACGGGTAAGAAAAATTTTGAACATAATACAGAACTCAAAAATAGAGCTTTCATGATCCTTGTGAGCACAAGCCATACACCATTTAAACCGAATCTTTAGAATGACAATGGAAATAGTAACTTCCTGGTCAACCATCTAGAAAAATACTTATAAACCCAGTTGATTGCACTTCTTAGAAGACAATCAGGAAAAATAAACCATACATGTAATCCACTTCTGTTGTAGCACTGTAAATGCTAAAGCTGATCATCTTTTCTAGATTTGCCCATCCGGCAGATGACGTGGTTCTATTGATTCCTTTCACCAACAATTAATAATCGAATCTGGATCATGAAATTATAAGGCTTAGACTAGCCTTTTTACTGCTAATTATCAATCTAATATGCATACGTCATGCACACTCAACTATGTTACTAAAAGACCATGCAATAATAAATTTGGCATATTCTTAAGAGAATATTGTTTGTGCAGAAAGAACAGCTTCTGTATCCTTTAGGAGAAATCACAACCAAGATAAATAAATAAATAAATGATTTTGAAAATTATTACATTAGATAGTTTTGAAAATTAAAACAATAGATGATTCTGAGTAGCATTAATTTATTTCTATACACAACCAAAATGCCACATAATTACAGGAACCCTACAATACCTAACACTCTCCAAAACTTTCATAGGAACTTAACTAATGGCTTTTGAGTGATTTAGCTATATCAGTCATGTGAACTGTAAAGATAAATAATCAAATGTATACCTATCTTGCATCCATGCGTCAACTCTATCACCGACAGACCATGTATAATCTCCAATGGCAACCCTGCGTCTCTTTCTTGTTCCTTCAGATAGTATTGCTGCAATAGGACGAGTTATCCGTATCTTGGGCACTGCATCTCCTTCACTGAAAAGTGACACCCATTCCTTCAGCTTCTCCGATCCTGCCCCAAATCAAATAGTTGATAAAAATGAACAACTGCCTAGAAACCTAAGCACTGAAGCATTATCCCTTGTACTCTGTTCCCAAGAAGTATTTACCATTGATGGGGAACAAAGGTATTAGCAAAATCTCCAGCATTAATGGCTGATGAAATTCAACCAATACAAAAATATGCACAGTTAAAAGTAGCTTACCTTCAGCAGTTCTCAGTTCATCATACTCAACATGAGCCATCCCATCCTTTAGACTCAACACATTGGCTGAGAACCAGGCTGATTTAAATCCATTCCCATCTTTGAAAACCTATAGAAGTTATCATATTAGTGAAAGGAGAGGAAAGAAATAATTTATAAAATATATTTTTGTTATGAACATTAAACAAGGGGACCCTCTAAACAGTCTCCAAAACCTAGATGGTAAGTACAGAAAGCAAGTAACATCAGAAGTGCATGTGCCTCAACATGATGAAACTATTGTTGGAAATTGTCAAACCTCAACATGGGAACCCTCCTTGATGCTATTTCCATTTAACAAATCTGTTTTCACAATTTCATTCTGAAGAGTTGAGGAAGATGTTAATCCATTCTCCGATTCAGGAATCACTCCAATAGTCTTAGATAAATCCAAATCTTTCCTGCCCTTTTGTGACCTAGTATCCTTTGCAGTGGCTGCACCACCACCACACATGACATCTACCAGTCTCACATCATCTTCACAGGTCTCTCTTGAAGCAGGAAACTTCAAATAATTCATACTCTGTGATTTTTTCTTATTTGATGGACCCTCTCCTAAGTGTCTGGAAGAAGTATCTGGACCCCCAGATCTATCTGTTTTCAGATTTTCTCTACTGATATCAACAAACTTAGAACCTGTTGTAGAAATTAGTTGAGCTACTTTATGGTAACACTCTGAACCTGATGCTACAGCTTCATCCACAGACAAATTATCACCCATGGAAACTATTTTCCCAGCTTGAGATACAGCCTCTGCAGCCAATTCTGCAGCTTTAACGATAGCATCCATGTTCTCAGCTTGTTTTGATGCCGCAGAAGCAGCTTCAACCCTCATTCTGGCAGCCTTTCTTGCAGCGACAAGGATGGAGCTAGAGTTATTTGCTGCATCATCTTCCTCCAAGATGGATGGAGTTGCTTTTCCCATGTTATTAACACAATCAGAAATTGGAACTGCACTGCGTTGATCATGGTTGCCATAACTACTAGACACTACGGCTTCATCAGCCATCAATTTTGCTTGCAATGCAGCATTAGAAGCGACGTTGGCAACTGCAGCTGCTGCCTTTGCCACAGCAGCAGCAGCAGCTACTGCAACAGCTGAGGATGCCAATTTGCTTTCAATATCTGGTAACAATCCAATTTTTCTTTGCTTCTCCAGCTTATTCCATATTTCCTGACTGTGACCAACGGCAGCAGCAGCAAAAGCAGCAGCATCCTCTGCCTTCAATCTTGCTTCGTTTACTTTGGATAGAGTCTCATCAGACAAAACAGTCCTCCTGTCTGTCCTTTCGTCCACTTTACTCAGGTCTGCAGTAGAAGAAGGCGCAGATGTAACAACTTTCTCAGGAGGCGCTTTAGAAACAAAGCTAAGAGGGGTTATGGTGGTAACAGAAGTAGATACATGACTTGCAACAGCAGAAACTGAAACTGCTTCTGCTTGAGGCAGAGAATTCAGAACATTCTGGCCAGGAGTCCCACAGACTGAAGCCTTTTTTCTTTTCCTGGTCTTGGAATCAGCAGACGGTTGATCAGATGATGCTGTCATTTTTTGTAAATCAGGTAGAGACACACCAGAAAACATGCCAGAAGCCCCAGTCTGTACCACAGGACCAGAGAAAATGTGCTTTATGACAGAGGAATGAGGAAAGGATGATTCCTTTACAGGTGTCAATTGAACAGTTTCAGTTATGGGTAACTGCACAGGGAAACGACCACTTGCATCAAATGCAGCAGTCTGTGGGGAAGCAACCCAAGGAGCACAAAAAAGTGCCTGAGACATCCAGGAGGGGTTATGTCCAGTAAAACTCCTTATAGGCGGACTTTGAAGGGGATGCAAAGGGGAAAGTGCTCGTTGATAATCCATAACTGGAGTCCTAGTTATGCCACTTGATTGCAAGGTTTCACTAGATGGGGTAGGTAAGCTCCAAAGTGGTGAAGAAAAGGGTACAAGAGGGTTTACAATTGCTTGATTCCCCTTGCTGCTAGCTCGTCCAACAGGAGTTGATAACACTTTGTTTTTGGGTGCACTTTGTTTAATTGCTTGATCAGGAACTCTAGCACCTATTAATCTCAACCCTTGCATGGTTAGTAAGTCAACCAATCAATTCAATAGTAACCCAAAATAAGAAATTAGTAAGATACCTGAGCGTGACTGCAGAGGTGCCTCAGGAGAAGTAAAATGAGACTTCTGACCATGAAGCCTTTCTATACATGAATGCCATGCGTTCTCCCAAATGCTCCTACCACCATCTACAGCATGTCATAATAAAGTGATTCATAAGATGAAAAGTGGATAGAAAATAACCAGGGGCAACATCAGAAAAAAGAAAGCACTGACCAGGTCCTCCAAAAGCCGATATCATATATGCTTCATCAGGTACTGTCCCTTGACTGCAGGATAATTGCAACAATCATTAGAAGTTGGAAAATTGCAACAATCATTAAAAGTTGCAAAAGAAAGGCAATCAACCAATGATAAATTCTTTTACAAAATACATCAGAAATAAAATGCTATATTTATGGGGGGTGGAAGCTAAAAACATGACGTACATCAAAGATCCATAAACAAAGATCTGAGCCCGCAACTGCACTTGTTGTAGGTCTGTGAAAGGTTGTTGAAATATTGCTGATGTTGAAGTAGAAGAACTCAAATCTGGCAGGTTAGTAGTTGATGCTGCAAGAACAAAGGGTTTTAAGCTGGAGGAGTCTACATGTCCATAACGCTGCATCTCATTTGGCTGCACAAGTTGAGAAAGCACAGATGGATTGAGTGTTACACTGGCTAGTTTATCTCCCCTTTCTATTCTCACAGGTGCTGGTTCTTTGGTAGTTCCTTTTTTAGAAGTTTCTTTTGCTGTGGCCTTACCAGATGATCGTCTTGGTTTACGTTCCGTGTTACGTTTAGATCCACTAAGTGCTATCACTCCTTCAGGTGGCTTTTGACTTGCATGCCAAAGTTCTTGACCAGCCTTGGTATTTGATTGGTCCAAGCCAGAAGTTGAAGGAGTTCCATCCACAATCTATGAGAGGTGCCAAATGAAAAATGAAGAATAAACAGATCGAACCATGTGAAGTGTAATTGTAAAAATTATACAAATAAACGAGTTGATATCTATTCTGTTAACTCATTCAAGAGAAGAGCTTTTGCCACTTGAGGTTTCCTATTTGTCATTTTTCGCACTGCCTTTCTGGGTGGTTGAAAGAATAACCTAATCCCTGGAGGACTTTGTATGGCTTAAATCCAACAAAATGTGTTTACTGAAGACGCAATCTGTAGAAATCTAAATTTCCTACTTTCCTATCTCAAAATACCAAGCTGGAATGGGACAAAAAGCTTATTTTCAAAATTGTCATAACTAGGACAATGTTGTAAAGCAAGTTTCCAAAAAGAAAAAGATTTCCATACAGTTTTTTGGCAGTTTCAGAGTCCACGAAAGAATTGCAATAAGGAAAAGGTGCAAAATTAGCCTACTAAGTACACCATTGACAGCAATATAATAGTTTGTGAAATAGGCAGACTTTCAGATTGAAAGAAGCACGTACTGTTTTGCTAGTTTGTTTAAGGGAAACTGGGCGCCATTTTGCTGAATCTTCCTTCTTAGGTGTATCCGCAGGTGGATTAACCTCAAACGTGAAGCTCTTCTCATCTACAAGCGTATCATTTTTCTTAGGATCACCAGAAGCAGATGAAACATTGCTTATATTAACATCTGTGAACCCTTTCTCCCCATCCATGACATTTTCATTCTGAGAAATTTCAGCAGTTCTACCAGCAGCAGAAGAAACAATAACTTGCTGACTGTGATTTCCTCTGCATTCTAATGCAAAAAGTATATCTTGAGATATAGAAATTGCAGGAATAAAGAAGTTTGAAAGCTCCCCACATAATATGTAAATTAACAAGCCATGCAACATAACAAACAAGCATTAGCAAATAGGGAAATTTAAGTCACTTACCACTTGTAATTGGAACAGCAGCCTGCCCATAATTTGTAACCTCAGTATCTGTTACAGCTTCATTCTCTTGCAGATCTTTTAGATCAGCAACATGGGCAGACTCTCTGAGGGCAGAAGGCCCAGCTCCAGTGTCTATAACATAAAAAATTATTAGAGAACAGAAAGTATGATATGAATTTTTGAGAAAGAATATGTAAACACTTGTCCAGCTGTTGTAGTTTACTGGAAATTCAATCTTTAATCACTTCAGTAGCAAGTTATCCATATTTGCATGTAGTCATGCCCGTTCACATGTGGATCCCAAGTACAACATAAACATAGGAGCAGATTAGATGGATAAGTCAAACAGCAACAGAAGCAAATGCCATCTAGAAAATAGGTCCATCAAAGAGTAATAAGTTTAGAGGGAAAGAGAACGACCATTAATCCTTTACTTAAGCATATGGAGCTAGATATGAGATAACACAGTTTACAATATGCATGTACTGAGCACAATACAACAATCTTCATACACATACTGTAGCACTGACAAAGACTCACCAGAAATATTTTGGGATTTCTTTTCATCAATTACTTCTACAACTGATTCAGCACCTTCTCCATTTCTCTCACTTGAATCACAAAGTACTGGGCACACATCCATGACCACCATGTTCTTTTGACTGCCTTTTTTACTTACTACTGCTTGAGCTTCACCATGGTCTTCTGCTTTACAAGCATCAAATGTTAACAAAGACTGATCACCTTCTAGCATCTGACCAGAAGCACCAGAATCACTGATCTTATTAGATTCCAAGGCAGGTTGTAGACCAGCTCGTAATTGATTTGATGTCTTGGAATCTGATGTGTGTTCTTTGGTTGAAACCCCACCCAACATACCTTTGTCCTTACCAGAGTAGGCATACCCCACCAAGGGTACAGGTGATTTTTCAATTCCAACATGATCAAGAAGTACATCACCAGTGATGGTGTGCCCAGCACACCCAGTGATACCACCTATATAATCTAAATAAACAAGTTAGCACTTTAAACAACTGGGGCAAAAACTAAATAATTCTTGAAACTTAATGGTCAGTACAACTACTCACCTGTTTTTTTTTCAGCAGCAGAATCAGACACTGATTTTGTGCCTAACGACTTGTTTTTGCCACCATCATCAAAGCACCTGGTCTCAACCCCTCTCTCTATGATGTGAGACTGATCAACAACAGAATCCATGTTACAGCTGTCTGAAGGCAACTCTGTGCTTTTGTTTCCTGCATCCGGAATATCTTGGTCACACACAGGAGCATCAACCTGCTCAACAAGACTACCTGTTCTGCAAATTAGTGTGGATTCAGCCATTACTGTAGATGAAGCATGACTCTTTCCATGCTTTCCTCCAAGGTGGTCAGCTGAAGAACTAATCACAGCCAAGCTGGAACAACCACCCCCATAGCTAGTGCTACTATCCACTTTTCCTTTTGAAGTTTCACTTTCCTCAGACAAAAGAGGTGCAGTAGTATTAGTTACCACCTTTGCGCTAGGTAATGGAGAACCATCAGAGTCATCCACTTCAAGTCTCTGCATAGCAACACAGCCCTTTGGTTCTACCTCATGCATAGATACCCCAGACTGATCAGCATTCTCTAAATTTTCAAGAGAACCAGAGTCATGTTTTGACATAATGCTTACTGGTTCCTCTGAATTACTCAAGTTAGTCCTATCAAGATAAGAAGAACCACTTCCAGATAAATCTGTCTCCACGATTTGATCATCCCTCTGAAGCCCCTGGATAATCTGATGCTGCTCCTCCTGGAGCTCACTGTTGGTATCTGGAACATTCATGCTGTCACCAGCTGCCTTGTTCCTAAACTTCAGATCCTCACTTAGCTCATCACCACCCCTAATAGTGTTTCCTGAAAATAACAATCTGCAATCAGCCTGCATCTCTGAATTAGAAGCCATTTCTTTCCTGTCATCCAAAGACATAGTAACTACATCGTCAACTTCCCTTCCACTAACATCATTACCTGCATCATCAGTCCCCAACCTCCTCTCAGTGACAGGTACGTAGCCATCAGCGGTAAGAGAAGTTGGGTCAATTGAAACCCTACTACCAGAAAGGCTATTCTCACGAGTTTGTGAAATATCATCAACCTGAGACTGAAGCCCTCCACTATCATTCAATGCACGAGTATTATCCAGAGCCTCATGTGGTGGTCGTGAATGCTGTAAATCTGAAATAACACCAACATCAGACTGTGTGCTATTATCCTGCTTCACATTGAGCTCCATTGGCTTTACTATACAACCTAATTCATCACAGGAATCTAATTCTTTATTGCCTGTTTGCACTGGGACAATTTCTTCCTGCCCAACAGATTTTAATAACATCTCAACAGATTCTGAGGAAGCAGCCTCTGACCAAACATTGTTGTGCCTTGAAATTGGGCAAGACTCTGCTGCAGTTGAGTTGAACTGTATCCTGCTATTACTGTGGGAGAAATCTTCAATCCACTGGTTATCTCCGTTGCTTTCAATACCAAGAAAGATCTCGGTTTCCACCAAACCATCAAATCTCAAAGATCCATGAACAGGTTCATCAAAATCAAACTTGGGAAGAGCATATGGCCGTAAAACAGGTGGAAATTTGTTGCTCCCTTCAGTAGCTAAATGAAGATTCTGGCTCTGAAAATCATTGTCATCATAATCCATGGGTATATGCCTGCAACAGTAAGAGATTAAAGAGAGAGAGGAGGTGAGAAAGAAGGAGAGAGACTGAGGGAGTATGCCCACAAAGTGCACTAGATGTATAGAGCACATGTTGAGGCTAGAAGGATACCCTGCCACAGAAAAAGCTGAAAAAAGAATGATCCCGCATGATGAACCAGCTACAAATACTTCAATAATTACAATGACAATATACACAAACTATGATCATGTTAACAATCCACCCTCTTCCCAGCCCATACCAACTAAGCCCATCATAGCCCATCAAAACATACTCGTAAGAGCAAGCTAGAAAGGAGGGGAATGATTATCTTGTAGGCAAGTTTGTTAGAAGTTTGTTATGGAGAGAGAATGAGGG
>JANIJH010000005.1:24548252-24559878 GCA_024520975.1 Erythroxylum areolatum | reverse complement strand
TTGAATCCTTTTAATTTGGGGTTTTGTGTTATTGTTGAAGAAGAGCAAGGGAGGCAAGAAGAGCAAAGAGAGGGACACCCTTGAACAAGCTTTAAGCAAGGAAAATCAGGTGGGTTACACTTTTATATTTGTGTTAATAAGTTATAAATGCTTTTTAACTAAATGTAATAAATGATCTTTTCAACTACCTTTTTAATGAGCATTTATGGTTTTTTAAATGATTGAGAAATTGTCCTATGTGGTTGTTGTGTGTGAACTTTGGAAATAAGTTCAAATTGCTTTGCAAGTATTGTATTTGGTTGCTTTTGATTGAGTTGAAAAATGGTTATTATGATTGGCATGAGATTTTGGTTGTTAGATTGTGTAAATTGGGAAATATGTCATGTGCATGAAAATCAAGTTTTCAAGAATGTGCTATTTGGGAAAAAATGTTTTTCAGTGCATGAATTACATATTATGTGGGTTTGGGCAAAAATGTTACACAATTGAGGGTTCTGCATTGATGGTTAAATGTGTTTGCTATGTTGATGTGATGATATTTTAACTACGAGTTTTGAGCTAGAATTGTGAATTTAACTGAGAATTTGAGAATGAAGTGTTTTATGAATTCATTATGACTTTTATATGACAAATAAGCATTTCAACGATTTTTGCTTATTCTCTGTTATAAACTTGTTACACACAAGCTTTCGAGCTCACCCCATTTCTGTCCCATCCTCAGGTGAAGAAAATGACAGCAAGTAATCGAGAGCCTAAGGGCATTACTCCAAACTTGCTTATTTTGTATTTTGAGTTGGTTTTGGGAAAGCACAATGTTTTAGTCGCATTTCAAGTTTATTTGTTCAAGAATCTTTTGTAATTTGAGATTTTGAGACAATGATGTATTGTGGCTTGAAACATCATTAAAGATTTGTAAAACTGTATTCTTTTGATGTTAATGAAATATGAATGGTGTATAGATGATGTGAGTTGAAATTAGATGTACGTTAAGAAGTTATCTACTTGAGATGATTATAAACTTGAGCAGATGGTATATATATATATCAACTGCTCAAGTTGATAACTTCTTAACGTACATCTAATTTCAACTCACATCATCCATACACCATTCATATGGTATATATATATATATATACACATCTAATTTCAACTCACATCATCCATACACCATTCATATGGTACATATATATATATATACACATAAATGAGATGTTATAGGGAAAAAAAGATAGGAATTTTAAACGACGAGATGTAGTTGAAGGGGATGAGTCAAATGAGTTAAGACTTAAGAGTTTCAGGAAGTCATTTTGATAGTTGAATGGTTATGCTCAGGACATTCCAAGTTGTATGGTGCAAATTTCAAGTCTTCCATAAGGGTAAATCCGTGTTTTGACTTTAGGAGAAAAATTGTATTGATCTAGGCTAAGTTGGACAAAGTTGTCTTCTAGAAAGTCATAGCTTATCTTTCTAGCTTTCCAATGATATATAGTATGAAATTTTTGGACATCTAAGTCGAAAGTTATGGTCTTTATAAGTGGTGGTGCTTTGGAGAGTATAGTTAGTGATTTAGAACTTGTGGAGGTGCGAGGAAGACCCAGTAGAAATACCCATCTTCTTATGCACTGTAGAATAAAACATCTTTTAAGCAATGTAGACTGAAACATATTTTTATGCACTATAGACTAAAACATTTTCTTATGTTGACCTTCTGTATCTTCTTATGTTGACCGAAACATCTTCTTATGCACTATAGATTGAATCATCTTACATGTTTTGGTCCAATTTTGACCCTTTAGATGACAAAGTCTATCTTTAAGATCTTCATGAAAATTGTAGATCTATAAGTCGTCTTTCAAGCTGTCTAAGAATGACCTTAATTTGACATCATGCTAATTGTCCCGAAGCAGGTTCAATGTGATTGAGGACAAAACCTTGTTTGATTGTTTTTCTGCCATAACTTTGTTATCCGACCTCCAAATGAAGTGATTCTTAGACCAATAGATTCCTAACACATTTTCCTACCTCTCCATAAAAGTTTATAGCTTTTGATAATGAATTGAAAAAGATTGATTGAATCAAATTAAGGGTATTGGGTTGGAAGAGTATGAATCGGATATTTTACTGAACATGTTTCGGTATTTTGATGGTATCTTGATCTGTAGAGCTCCGAATAACATGATTCTTGTTTCTAAATAAATTAGAGACATAGAGCTACCAATGATCTAAAGGAATAGAATTTTAATTCAGTCCCTAAGACTTACAATTTCTGGATGGAATTTGAGCACAAAATATTTGCTTCAGTATAATAATAATTCAGAAATGGGGCCCGACACTTATGGTATTAGACAATGAAGATGAACCGAGGATGACTAATGAGGGTTAATTGGAATAACCATGCATGGTAACAAGCATAAGCACACGTTTTTATGACATCAGAGTTGGGCTTTGAAAACAGGGTCCAACAGTTGTGGTATCAGAGCCTAGAATTAGGATCTTACATAGGCAACTTTCGAAATATGTGTCAATCGCAAGGGCAATTGTTAAGAGTTCAGGCTAATAGAATTAGTGAGAAGAATAATGATCTGTCAGAATATGAGAAAATGAAAGTTTGTGGATATTTAGAAATATGAAATATTATGTAGTTCGATATGTTAGATTCAGTAATTGTGATCGTGTTAGTGAATTTGGTGACGAAATTTTGTTGAGGATATGTACTTGAATCGATATGGATTTGAAAATATTTTCATGAATTGACTGAAAAGAAATAGAGATATAGGTGGAAATGACTAGATTTAAGGTGTACAAGCAAAATGGAATTGAAAGGTTGAACTTGGAAGTTAGAATGATTGTTTAATTGCAGTGATAAAAGTTATGATCTAGTACAAGAAGATATTAGTGGAATTGAGATTTCTGATGATGTTACAATTAGTAATGAATTCAAAGATAAAGAGAAAAATATCGTCTAGGATCAATGGAGATCAAAGTATCAATTGTGTAAGATGTAAATCGGTGAATTGATTGAGATAAATATGTGGACAAAATGGGATGAATTTCATGATACCTACCTAAGTATATGTAGCAGTAATTATGGTTACTAATTCATTGAGTTTTGGTGATTAGAATCTTATGACCTTGTAAGAATGATAGAAATTGGTCTTCTTAAGGTATTAAGAATGGTTGATCATGTGATGATGATAACAGATGATTGATAAAGATTGCATGAATAGTATAGATAATAGTAGTAAGAAATCTTCTTTCTAAGAAGAATTTCACTGAATTAGATTAAGCAGATCAGATAGTTTATGTTAAGAATGATCAATGAAAGAACAAATCAGAAATGAATACGTAATGATTTAAAAGTAAATATTGGAATCATATCCCTAGCGGAGACTTAAGCATAAGAGGTAGAATATACTACTAAGAATGTATGCATTTTGCTTAATGTAAAGTATCCAACTATACGAGTGGATTCCTGAATTTGAGGAGACTTTAATTACTAATATGTGGAGTATATAAGTCCATGTTATATTCTGTGTAAATATGTTCGGGAGATATAAATTTGACCTGATGAATGTATTACAACACTAGAAGTTAAGTTGCAAATAAATTGAAACGTGTGGAGAAACTAGTATGAATGAGTAAACATTAGAATAAGTCAATGTGAGATATAAAGAGGTCTAAAGAATGGAGAAGATCATTCGAGAAAGCAAGTCAATTGGAAAATTGAAAATAACATGAGACAATATTACCTTATTGAGGAATTAGTTATTTAAGGAATTATGAGAACTAATCATGGGCATATGGAGCTTTAGAAATATTTGTTTGAGTTAACAAATGGACCCGATAGTACTATGGTATTGAAGATTAAAGCAATCTAAGCAAAAATTTGATGATCGTATGAGTGATGAAAGTAAAGAGAATTTTGAGAAATTATACTGATATTAATTATATCGTATGGATTTGGAGATTTTATAGTGTACAAGGATGTTGTATAAGAGATTTGGATAAAATCCAATGCAGCATAATAAAATGATTTCATATATATGGAGACAACTAAAGTCCTATGAGTTGACTATTTGATACATGATTTAAAGCTGCTATAGTAGTGATTGCTTTGAAAGTTTGGAGATAGTATATGTATAGGAACATCTTAGATATATATATACTGGTACAGATCATTAAAGTTTGAGGTGATTATTGAGTTGAGAAAATTGAATACGAGACTGAGACAATGGATATAAATACTGAAAGACTATGATGGTACAAATGAATATTTCCTAGTAAAGTTAGAGTTATACCTAATGCATTAAGCTGAAATCCCAATAATAGTGAAGCACGAATTTAGATATTGAGGTTGTCAGATCTAGTGCAAAAAAGGAGCATAGAATGTGGAGTTGAATTTTGGGTAAATCAAAGTGCTATCTGCTAGGGAATTGAAGACCAGTTCCATACGAAAGGATTAACCAAACCCAAATTTAGGATTCAGAAATTGTGAATCTTATTGAGAGATTGAAAATAGATCTAAATTTTGGGTTTGAATAGGAAGAATGATACATTGTGATTGAAATAAGAAGTAGGTGTAATCGATAAAAGTGATAGAGCAAAGAGATTGTTAGAAAAGTACAAAAGGTAACGTAAGTTATACATCCCAGTAGGAATATGCCGAAACATCATTTAGTGGCTAATAGTGGCTAAGAATGTAGAAGCAAATGACTGAATGTTTGAATTGCCGACGGTCTTAACTATCAGAGATATGTTTAAGGCTTACAGTTTGGAGTTCATAGGAACATGAGATCAATGTATAGTTCTATTTGCTTTAAGTATCACAATCATTATCCTAGTGATTTCATTACAATACTGTATGAGGAGTTAGATGATAGAAAGAGTAGTTCGCTTTTGTGTTGTGGTGATTAAGGCCTAAAAATGGTTGAAGGCTATAATTGATTGAGAGGTTGATGATAGATGGATCAACACCAAGGGTGTGGAATATAGTGAGATAGATATAAGAGTTAAATGTATTAACAATACATTGATGTGAATTATTAAGTGAAAGATAAATTATCTCTAAGAGTATCACCATGCCAAGGTGTGCTCGGGTTAGGAACAAGGATTAGCTAAGTCCGACATGAATTAGTCTGTACGAAATAATTATGAGAAGTGCTACTGATGAAAGATGTCTTAGATTTGTAATGTGATAGATTAACATTAATGATAGGTAAAATCCCTTCTCTCATAACTTGATTAACCCTCTTGATGGATTTCCATTATAACTTGTGTAACTGTTCAATTTAATTCTGTTTTCTCGAAATTTTCTCTTTACAATTCTTGAAATTACTCGTATTTACTTTCCATATTCACTTGTGTAGTTTTTATTTCTTTTTATTATTTTTTGTAAGCCTTAGATAACTTAGGATTAGGCTAGTACCCTTCTCGTGGGATCGACACCTTTTATACTATAGTCACGGCTCGTGCGTTTGCGATATTTGAGGGCTTATAAGTTTTAAAGCTCGAATGATATGATCAAGTTTTTGATGCTATTATGAGGAAGGTGTAGATTAGTTTAATTCTTGTAGTCTAAGGCTTTTTAACCATCTTTTGTAATAAAAAAGAAAAAAGGGAAGCTGGGCATAAAGTAGACGACACCTTAACTTGAATATCGTTAGACAACAATGGGGAATCTCAAGAGTTGAATGCTAAAAAAAGGTGGAAAAAATGATGGCGGAGGAAATACATCACTGAGAGCGACGGACTCTTATGGACGTCATGAGGCCATATCTCAATGCCTATCATCAAGGGATTGCATGACCACCGGTGCAAATGAATACGTTCAAGATTAAACCATCACTACTAAACATGCTGTGAACCAACATGCAATTCTACAAATTAGCCAATAAGGATCCTAATGTTCATTTAATAATTTCTTAGAAATTTGTGACACCTTCTGATATATTAAGACATCGGAGGATGCTATTAGGATGAGGCTTAGTTGAATTCTCTCCACCTAGCCAACATTACAACTTGGGAGTAGTTGGCATGAGTTTTTCTAGATAGGTATTTCCCCTCTAAACAAGACAATAAGACTAATAAAGGAAATTATCCATTTCCAGCAAAATGAAGGGGAGTCTTTACATGAAGTGTGGAAGTGGTATAAGGAGTTACAAAGGAGCTATCCTCATCATAACCTACCCAACGAATTCCTATTGCAAACCTTTTACACTGGAGTTAATCTACCCATAAGGAGCACCATAGACACAGCTGTTAGAGATTCATTCATGAGGAAAATAGTTGAAGCAACACATGATCTATTAGAAGACATGGAATATGCTAGTTGTCTTTGGACAACGTAATGAAGTAGATAGCAGTCAACCTTTTAAGACCTAGGAGGAATGATTGCTACAAATTCAATGGCAACATTATAGGTTGAGATCAAAAACCTAACCAAGCAATTGAATAGCATAAAAGTCACCTCTTCCTGTCCAGTCACAACAATGTTGCACGAATATGAGTTATATGGACAAAAGAGCTATATCGTTGTTGATTGCTTCTTATAGGAAAGCAACAACATGGAGCAATTCAACTTTAATGGAGCACAAGTTGGTTAGGGAGATAGCAATCCTTATTCAGCATATACTAGTCAGGGTGGCATAACCCCCTAAATTTTCATTGGTCTAACGATACTGAGATTTAGTTTAGAAATCAAGGGACACATGGATATCAATGGGATAAATACAATAATTATGATTTCAAATTAGACAAGATCACGAACAAGCTCACAAGTATGAATGAGGTCCAAAAGAGGTTAGAAGAGCAAATTGACCAAGGACTCTTGGCTCTTTTATTCTTAGCCTAGAGGTTTAAGTGGAACAACTTGCCAATGTGTTATCTACAAAAATTATGGGAAGTCTTTCGAGCAACACAGAAGTATATCTAGGAGAGCAAGTTAAGGCTATCATTTTAAAAATTGGGAAGAGTAAGAAAAACTAGTTAGAAATCAAGCTAAACCCTATCTTGTAGAATATTAGGAGATGAAGAAAGATGATAAATAAAAGAATGACAACGCTCCCTATTATTCCTTAGATATTGGTAGACCATGCTTGAACATTAAAAAAACTTGGGTAGATGTCCATGAAGAGAACCTTATCATTCGAATTAGTGATGATCAAGTGACATTTAACATGAATGATATATTAAAGAATCTGGAGGAAGGGGACCCATTCAGAAAAATTGATGTGCTTAACTCTTTGAAGGAATGAGAGGACGGAGAATAGTTGACAATGGACATCAAGTTTGAAGAAGCTATGGAAGTCTCTATTTAAGAAGCTAAAGAAGAAGAGGAGATAAGGGAAAATGAGGAAGAACCAAGAAGAGAACAACTTACCTTCTTGCCAAGAAAACTGCTAGATTCTATGGAAGATTCAAGGAGTTTTATTATTCCTTGTTTTATTAACAGTTCGCTCGGAAAAAGAACATTATTGAGCTTAATTGATTTTCATAATTTTATCAATATTGTCCTTCAACTCATTTTGCAATTTGTAGCTTACTTACAAGCTATAAAACTGAAGTTGAATGAAAAGGGTGGAAGCAAGCCACTTATAATTGATCCCGATTGAGTTTCCAATGATATAAGGTCAAGATAATGACCATAAATTAGCACGCTTAGTAGTTAGATTTAAATTGTTGTGTTTAGTTACCTTTGTTTTGAATTTTAAATAAAATTTTAATGATTTGAAATGATCTAGGATTACTAATTTTCTTACTCTCTTTAAGCAATTCCAAGAAATGACAACAATTTCAAGCGTTCAATAGATTTGGTCTTCATCACCTTCATCATCAAGAGTTCGTGTTCTAACCCATTTAGTTCTTGCTGTTGTTTTTGCTTTTCATATGTTGTATTTGATTTCCCCCTTTTGTGTGTTTGTCTCCTTCTCACATTGAGGTCATTATGTTATTCAAGTGTGGGAAGGGTTGTATGTTTTTCTTTTATTGTGAATTTTGCATATTGTTATAGTAGTGTGTTTAGGTTGCATATTGTGAATTGTATGAATGTATCAATAGCTTAGATGGAATGAAATCAATTTAATTTTGAACATAATCTAACAAGTTGTGAAGAGTCATTAGCTCGCGAAATTAATGATCTGTGTTCTTTCATTAGCTCGCGAAATTAGTGATCTGTGTTCTTTGGGTAAAATATGCAAGTTAATTAGGATTCAGTGTTAATTTATCACCCTTTAAGTTGTCACATTCATTCATAATATTAGGTCTTTCAACTAAGTAGCTTTGTTAGTATTTTTTTCATGAAAACAAGTAGCTAAAGCAACAAGGTAAGCATTAATTATTTTTTTTGTAAATTTTAAATAAATAACTATTTCGCTAGCCTTGGGGTTATAAACAGAGCTAGTAGCCAGTTGAGAATGTGATGTAGCTGAGTAATCGGATCGAAATGCATCACAAATATGTGCCTTCGCATCAAAAGGCACATTCCAACCAAGTAACTTACTAAAATTATGACTCAGTTGAGTAACCGAGTCGACATTCATCACCAATGTTTGCCTCTGTGTAAAAAGACTAGGTCCATGTCTACAAAATGTGTTAAAAAATGATTTCTAATAAAACCTACCGAACTTGTAAGTAGCTTAACTTTTCATGAAAGCATACTTAAGAGTAGTTATAGAGTTGATTGACCAAATAATTATTAATGTGTGTGTACAATTAAAAGGGGTGAATAAACTTGACATTTAAGTTTTGATTAATATGTATATTTAGTCTACAGCTTCTAGACACAAATTTTGCATGTTAATAATTTGGAACAACTTGAATGATTGTGTTTAGAGTTAAATTTGTTTCATGAAGTTGAAGCCATTGTCTTATTATTGCATTGTGTGTTTTGTGATTTTGTGTTATTTTTTGTTTTGTTTGCTTAAGGACACGCAAATGTTTAAGTGTAGGGGTATTGATAAGTGTAAATTACATCGTATTTTATGGCATAGTTTGATATATATTTAGCTGTTAATTCGATCATTTAGTATCTGTTTAGGTTAGAATTGTGTTAATTTGTGAATTATTTGTGTTTTAAGTGTTATATGGGTTAGTACAAGCATGTAAGCTTAAATATAATGTTTTTGAGGTATATTGATGTGTTTACTAGTATTTTAGGGTCAATATCGAAGAATGGAGGAGTTTTGGAGGGAATTCGGGCAATAACATAGGCCCACAATCATGGCTTGCATGCCACAATCGTGACAGGAATGGCGCACGATTGTGGCTTGCATGTCACGATATTGACAGAAGGCTTAGATATGAACCACGACCGTGGCCTGCATTGGGCAGATGCACAAACGCTGATGAACTTCTCATTTTGAGGGAATTTTTGGACCTTTCGGACCCTCGAAAAAGCCCTAGGATTACCTAAAACATAAAAGAAAATTTAAAGAACAACAAGAGGAGAGAAAGAAGAGCTTACATTCATCCACTATTGGAAACCCTAAAGAGAGAGAAAAAGAAGAGAGAGAGAGAAGAAGAAGTGGATCCCGACGTCGATACTGCCCAAATCAAGTGGTATCCTAACATTTGGTCCAACCTAAGTTCCATTTTCTCTTAATTTCCTGTTTCATTTAAATGTATAAAGTTGAGATGGATTGTATGGAAATGGATTTTGGTTTGTTGATAATGTTCTAAACTCTCCTTCTAGATTTTACTTTGAGTTAATGTTGATTTAGTTACTTTTGTGTGTATTGGTTTTAGTGTTGTGATTGATTAATGTATTTGCATATTTTGGTAACAAACTGAGAGGGTGAGCCAGATAAAAATGATTAAATTAGATTAATAAGAGTTAGGCAATTTGATTGACCACTTAATCATAGTTTGAAATTTTATAGAGAAAGATCTCGTGCGAGACCCGATTGTTTATTAGAGAGTTGTAAAACTAATTAGAATCGTGGGTAACTTATGAATTAAGAGATTGCAAGTTCCATAATTCGATTAGCATTTATAATTTAGGGTTTAATAGTTATAACTCGAGAGAGAGTAAATCAACCCTACGATCGTCTAGAACCGACGCCCATAAACACATAAATAGCTAGATTACATTAATGATAGGTAAAATCCCCTCTCTCATACCTTGATTAACTCTCTTGACAAATTGCCATTATGACTTCTGTGAATGCTAAGTTTATTTATGTTTTTTTTAAATTTCCACTTTACAATTCTTGAATCAATTTCTCGTATTTACCTTTTGTGTTCACTTGTGTAGTTTTTATTTTTTATTCTTTTTTTTCTAAAACTTAGATAACTTAGGATTAGGCTATACCCTGCTCATGAGATCGACACCTCTTATACTATAGTCACGACCCGTGCACTTGCGATATTTGAGGACTTATAAATTTTAAAGCTTGAACGACACGATCACATTTAGAGAACTTACTCTTCCCTTGAAGTTTTATCCATATTCTAGTTCAAAAAATAAACATTATGGGAAAAATGTTGGACCCCAATTTCTGTTTTATTAGGATTCATTCATTCATTTATTTATTTATTTATTTATTTTTAAAATTGAGTCATTAAGTTAGTAAGCATAAGTAGAAATTAGAATGCAAATGTTAGAATTAAATTGGAGTATAGTATGGTATTAATGGACTCAGCAGTAAATAGGCATTAGGTTAAATGAAGAGGGGCATAATTGGAAGAACAAGACAAATGAAGTGCAAAATTGGAAAACCAAGGCAAAAATGTGGTCTTGGCTAAATAGAAAGAAGAGAGAATCATGAGAGAAGAAAGAAGAGAAGACCAAAACATTGGAAGGAAAGAAGAAGAAGAAAATCGTGGAGAAAAGGAGAAAGAAGAAAAAGGAAGAAGATTTGGGCTAAGTTAAGGTAAGCTTCATCTTTCTTTTGATGGGTAGAAAAAGAAGTAGAGAATGGGTTTATGTTGGAAACAAAGAAGTGAAGAAACCGATATTTTATTTTTGTGGGTTTTTGAACTAGGGTTTAGTTTTTCTAACCTAGATGAACTATGAGTAAATTGAGTCTAAGCTCAATTTGTTATTTGTTTGTGATTCTTTGAAGCTTTATGAATTTTCTAGTTGAATGTTAGTTTGAATGAAAATTTGGTTTGTTTTAGTAAACCAAGAAAATTTTACCCAAGAGCAAGAGGAAAGGCACAATTGAGTTTAGATTTTCAAGCAAAATTAGGTGGGTAATATGTTTATAGTTATTGTGAGATGAGCAAATTGCTTAGTTGTATACATGTATGCATACTTGTTTGAATTTGAATAGTTGTGATTGTTAAAAAAATGCACTATGATTGTTACCATGTGATTGAACCCAAGAATCCTACATCAATTGGTGACAATTTCAAGGTTTTTATTATACTTCTTGGCTCTTATTTTTAGATTTTGTGCTTAATTTAACTCATTAGTGCTTGTTTTGAATTAATGTAGTTTGAGGGTAAAATTGTCACAAATAATTAGTACTTGCACTAAATTGAATTTTAGAACAATTAATACTGCAAATTACTATTTTTCATTGTAGGAGATTCAAAAAGTAGAGCCAAGGTGTTGGGCCCCAAAATTTGTTTTCTTGATGTTATTAAGTATGAATTAATTTGATTGTGTTAATTGTTGCCTAGTTTG
>JANIJH010000005.1:24500949-24521373 GCA_024520975.1 Erythroxylum areolatum | reverse complement strand
CTTCCATGGGACAACTATTGCATAGTTGATGATGATTGCCATATAAAACATATAATTTTAAACATAACAGTACAAATGCGAAGTGCTTACCCTATGACTCTCCTCTATCAATCTTCAATGCTCAATGTTTAATGTTCAACCAATTCAAGCTTGCACTTGACATTATTGAAATTTGGTTTAATCAACGAATTAAGACAAGATTTATACTAAATTTGAAAATTAAAACAGAAAATAAAAAATATTAATGCTCAACTCGGTACTCCATCTATGGAACAAATAAGGCATAAAAATGGATCAATAAACTATATATATGGAAAACAAGTTTATTACTTTTTGGATTTGGCCTACCAAATCTTTGGAAGACAAGTTTATTTCGTTAATTTTGATTCCAAAAAAGTTGACCCACCAGAAAGAGGTTTGAAGTTTTGCAAATTATTTACGATAAAGATAATGCATAGGCATTGGGATGTACCTTAGGATTCCGGCCGTCAACGCAGAGGATGCCTGATTTGAGAGGAAGATTTGTCGGCAGCCGTTGAAGGAAAAGAGAAAGAGGGCAGCTAGATATATATATAACCAAACGTTGAAGGAAAAAGCAAAGGGAATGTTTACTGTTGATGATGGGTGGGGCGGCGACATTGAGAAATTTATTTCTCAGGTGGTGGTCTGTGTGGACGAGTGCAGAGAGTAGGAGTTGAATACGGGAGGCGCGCGAGATTGAAAAAGAAACTGATGACTTTTAATTTTTTCCCCAACACTTCCACGACGTTTATTTCATAACAACGTCGTGATAATTATTTGCCCACGGTTTAATAATTAAACGTCTCATATAATTCTCCAATTCCGCGTCGTCTGATCACGTCACAAAATATCCTCACTTTTTCTTACGTTTTTTAAACGTCGGGAAAGGTCATACTTTTCTGCGACGTTTTTCACTCAAACGTCGCAGAATCTATACTTTTTTTGTAGTGCCAGGAACAAAAATGCCACTGCTTCAATAGTTATTGAATCTTTTTGTTAGTCTAATCATAAATTAAGGAAAGTTAGTTTGATACGAATGAGATTTTAAGGAATATATTTTGTGAAATGTGTAAGAATTAGATATAATTCTTTAAAAAATTTATAACCACAAATTTTGTATATAAGACTAACTCTAATTAATGAATATGTATCGAAGTTTATTATGCAATTCCCTTACCACAACTTAAAAACTGACATGTCAGGATAACAAAAAAAAAATTCAAGAAATCATTTCCTTGGATCTTGTAGGATGTCCAAATTTATAAGTCGTTAATTTACTGACTATGCAAACTATATTACATTAGACTCGTCAGTAAAAAGATGGCAAACATGAAGCAGAAAGAAAAAGTTAAAACTTTGGATTTGAGTTCTGCAGAGCTGCCTGTGAAATGAGCAAATACAAGATTCACCACACCATTGCCATTTTTTTTCCATTCCTTATACCTGAGTTGCGATGTTGATTAGCCAATGAAAAGGATGTCAAAGGCCCACTTGGAACGAGACATTACAAAGCAACTCATGCCCACCAAGGCCTCTCTGTTAAGTCCTTTGAGAAAACGTATCGAAACCTTGAACTATAAGGTATCCACTCTACCATCTGCCATACCCTTTTATTTGATTTAATTTCAATGCATTTCTGCATCGAATCATGGAGCTTCTTATCCACGTTGCGCATGAGCCATTTGAGAATATCATCTGAGCTAACGGAGGCTTCTTTCAAGAATCTTTCAAGCACCCTGGGTAAAAATACTTTTCTCGACTTCTTCACAACAACATTTGCCTGAAGAAATTCTCTTTTTGCAGCTTCTAACTCTTCTTGAATACTTGATGCCGAGTATACTCTTAGCTAAAAATATGTGACAAGTTATTCTATGCACATTATATTCTTGGGAACCAAAGACTACTTAGCAAATTTTAGTTTAAATAAGCCTAAGAAAACAACGTGCTTTATACACATGCCAAATGGTGTCAGATATTCCTTTTTATGGGTAAAGTCATTACCATAAGGTATATGTTATGAGGGATAATCAATACTTTAACATGAGTCCAAGAAAGAGTTGACATATCAAATTTTCTAACAAGAATGTATCTTCACGTGAAAGAAAAAGCTGATAATGAAAGTCGAGTTACCACAGGATCAGAAAAGGCTCCACTACAAAGGGCAAAGCACACCAAGGGTTCGGCAACTGAAAGACCAAATTTAGAACCGATAAGTTGCCTTTCTTCACCGGATTTTTTCCGCAAGGCAGAGGAAAGGATGCTCTCAAGCCACTGTAATTTGTACAAAGAAGAGCATTTAAAAAATATTGTTGTTCAGTAGAGCATCACACTGTAAAGAAATTTACAGTTTCAACGTAAGAAAAGCCAGCATTGATCTGAAAATGAATAAATAAATAAATTGATTAAGCTCTAACATAGCTAATCAAATCTGTCCTATTTTTATCAAATGTCAACGACTGGTAATATATTCTCTCCTCGCAACTTTTAATATCTGTTGCCACAGCATGACCTTAAAATCTCTGTTTTTCATACTAAAGACAGAATGTTTCCTATGGGACAGTTTTTGGCAAACGAGATCTATTAATTCTTACCAGATACAAAGATAAAAGAGTAAAAAGAAGAGTTTTTGATCAATTAGGGCTGACACATTCATCAGCACGTACATAAACATTACAAGAGAGACACTTTATACACTGGAGAAGGAAAAACTGGTTTGGTACAGCTGAAAATGCAAATGCAGTAGCTAGCGTACGTCATAAAAAGATCTATTCTTGCTAGTTCTATCAGGTAATAACAAAAGATACGAGTCGTGAAAAGATGAAGGAACTACAGATTAGGTTACGCTGCATTGGAGAAATCCCTAGGGATGATGTTCTACTATATTTGTCTATGGATAAATAAATCTTCCAATCAATTAGCGAGATTTGCACATGATAATAACAAGGTGGCATACTCTTCCAACTCGGGGTGTTCGGAGACCAAATATAGACTCTTCTATGGCATTTGCACTTATAATATGACCACCAACGTTGTAAGCAGCCTGCAGTAGAGAGAAAGAGGTTTTGAATTCTTGTGCATATGATGCTTATAGTAAATTCTGAAGAGATGAAGCCAGCAAGAGAAAGCGTACGAAGAGAACTCATATAACCCTTCTTAGTTACTTTATGCTTTCAGAATTTTTCGTATCAACCTCTAACGTCAACATGTTTACAGTTGAAGGATACTTACTGCGTACATGTTAAATGAGCCATGCCCATGTGACACCATTCAGAAACAATCAGGGAAACATGTTCGTCATTAATGCTGCTAATCGGGTTAAAGTTTCTCAAAATAATCTTTTCTTAAGTGAACATATATGAAACAATAAGAAACAGAATTGGGACTACATTACTTCTGCATAATGTTCTCATGATATTGCCTGTAAGCCATCAGCCTATTCAAGTACGCTATAATTACTGGCCTGTTTGAAGAACTCTACCTTGTGGAACAAGGATAATCTCCTGAAAGAGCTGTTGGGAATACCATAAGCCAAATACGCCTGCAAAGACAAAAAGAACCTCCCACGTAAAAATAATCTGTACGTAGATCAAAACTGATGACTGCTCGAAGTGAATCCTTACATGCATGATGAGGGCGTTGTGTACATTGATCCAAAATGCAATTTTAGCATTGTTTTCCATCTGACTCACTGCCAACTTTTCCAATTGCTTCACCAGAACTCTGAATTTTCACCAAAGTATTGGTGCAAGGTCAAAAGGGCATCCATCCTTGACAAATCTTACATACACAAATTTCTTATTCTAGATTAATTTTAGAGATGGTTAGTTGGCAATGAAAAGATCAATGCCTTATTTGAGCTATGCCCAATGACAAAAATTATCGCAGGAAATGACGTTCCATTTCACGAAATAAAAACAAATGCTCTAATGTTACCGAAGTGATGCACATCTACATGACATATCAATAAAAACAAATGCTCTAGTGTTACCAAAGTCATGCACATCTACGTGACATATCAAAGGTTAGAACTCATTAGAAGAATTCGCAATACATTCAACTTGAATCAAATTGTGCTATAATGCAAAACTTGATAGACATTTACAACTAATAGGTAACCTATTTGCCCTACTAGCCTATAGTTTAATCTTCACCTTCGACTGAAGAAGGAATAGGGGCATATTTTTGAAATACATGCTAAATTCCCTTCTTTTTGATATTTTATTTATCTTTTTTTATGTTAACATGTTTTATTGACAAGTGAGATTCACCTGTAGGTGTTGATAGCATAAGATGCGCGCGAGAACTGGTTTTGATGAGTTGATATATGTGATATTTCTACCATGGATTTGCATGACCAATCTCTATTCTCTCCCATTAGGACATTGGTTGATGACTTCGACAATAATGGTGTAGCTGAGGAAGTTGTGCTACTAAGCCAGCAATACACCCCAGCCATAGACCTGACCATCTCTTCGGACAACTTGCTCGGGCACTGGTAGAGATGATCTTTCAGAGTTCGCAGCATAAAAGCTTTTTCCTTGTCAGGAGCCTGCATAATTATGTTATGAGACATACAAATAGTGTCAAGTTGTTTCTCAAGAACCAGCAAACGAATTCCTATTGTTCGTTTTTCTTCGTTTCTTTTTTACCAATGATCATGGAAAACTTTCCACGGTTCCTTTAAGACCAGAAAATCAGCCATGAAGATAATTGGTGAACTGCCTGCTGAGCATTAGAATATCTGAATAGCACACAATTTAAGGATTCCAGCTAAAACTTGGAAACCATTGAAAGAGAAACAATGAAAAGATCTAAAAAAGCACCTGCCACGAATGTATCTTAAGCACGAATACTTTCCTAATGAGATTCCTTCCGCCACACAAAGAATTAATGTTAATTAGGCTACTAATAATGGCATTTCTTTGGAAGGCTCAGCCATCTTCGCAAATATATCCTACACAACTGAGTGGCCAATTGGCCACCTGTAGTGGAAGATTGAAAATTATAATGAGTTCATCTTTGCTTATGTAACTGTAACAAACGTTCCATGTTCTCTGCAAAGTGGTCTAATTTTGAGTCAGATCTTGTGATGGGATTGATTTTTCCTGGTTCACTATCCTTCTTTCTGATTTTTTGTTGCGTAGAATTAGTCCATCTCTGCACCTATACTACAAAGAACAGCAGTTTCACTGAAGTCTTTCTCAAGGTTATCTTACCATGAGAAATAAGAAATTCACTTCTACTATAAATTGTAATGAAACACCAATTACTAGTGACAGTTCAAAACTCCAGTCATTTAAAGGTTATATCTGTAAGATGAGGAGATTAACCAAAGCACTTAGAAGGTTCACTAACCCTCAGCATTATGAATCATAAACCTCTAGTAATTGGACCTTTCAACTTAAGTGCCCCTTCTTCTTAATTGATAAAATTTAGGATACATTCAAGAACGAAGGTGATGGAATATCCACATCTTTAAAGTTAGATCAATTGCCTACCTTACCCCTCATAGAAGAAGTCTTCTCAAAGTGAAAATCACCTTTTCCACTGAATAAAGCATTGTCACTCTTGGAATTTCTTTTGCTTGAGTCGCTGAAAGAAACCAGACGCAAGGGGAAATTTTTGGATGAACAGAAAGCGCTTGAAATTATACTTGGTTGTTTCTTGGATGCATGCTGTGTATGGGCAGGAGAAGCTACCGTCGAGTTATGCTCAGAAGGTGGCCGACTAACACAGTGCTCAAAAATACTCCTATACAAAGACAGAACATGTTGCTCACGGTTTGCCACCTCCTCTTCCAGTAACTCAATCTCCGCAATTAATTCCTTTGTCTGAGATGAGCCATGAACTTGTTGCTTATCAAGAAATAAATTTGGAGTAGAAACGAATGCAAACAGTTACAATTTGCAGATTTAGATAACTTTGACATTGCATTCCAATGAGCTTGTGATGTAAAGAAGATAGTCTATATATAAGTTGCAGCAGACACCTGCTTAGGATGCTTAAACCAACTCAAAATATTTTAAGTAAGAATATCATTGTTATGATAAAGCAACTCAAACTATACATGTAAGAATATCAATGTCATGATGGACGGCAATTAAAGCTCCATCATTCAATTAGAGGGACCAAGATTACCTGAGAGGCAAAATGCCTGTGGCCAGGAGATAAGGTACTCGAAATTCGGCCCATTGCCTTCTCAAGCATTAAGCGCATTGATTTCTCTTGCTGCAGCCGTGATTGGAGATGCTCAATCTGTAACCAAATTTGTAAGGGAATCCTAACATTATGATATGTAAAAAGAAGAGTCTGGCACCGTTTCTTACATCCTTTTCCAGGGAGGCTTTATGGCTTGATGAAGCATTTTTGTGTATACGATTGGTGTAGTCATTGAAAGGACTTGGTATTGGTGTTCGTATCTGTTATCATAAGACAAATTAAACCGCCTGTCTTTAAGCTGTGGTGAAAGCTCATCCCATGATATCAAACTTAATCTTAAATAATCATTGATAACAAAAATGTTAAACATGCAATCTCACATTTGTTCTTGTTGATCGCAGAACCCCATCTCTTGAAACATCCGAGTTCCTTTCAGATGCACTGGAGAAAAAGCAGACGGAACAAAAAGGGTAAATGCACACATAGAATATCATCTTGTTCAATCTTCGTTTCTCTTTTCTTATGACCAAGAAATTGAAAGCAACTTTTTCTATTTGGCATGAATTGGCAATTTAAGTTATCTTCGCTTCTCAGGTCAACTCGCATCACCTGGTTCAACTGTAATGAATTACACATATCCTATGCTTAAACTTCCTTGCATTAATCTCGGTCCAGTGAAGTCTCAGTTACCCTTAGATTCTTATTTCGTTATAAGAACTACCATTTTGAGATTTACTCTTCAAATTGAATGTATTAGACCTATCCGCTGTTTCAACCACTCGAGTCTCAAACTTTTCCTTCACAGTGAACACCAAGCTTCATATGTCAATAGAAAGGAGACTATTGAAAGACACTTGTATTTCTGAGTAGTTCTTGAACTTCTTAAACAGCCAGAAAGATATCTCCAAATCAAAAATTTAAAACAATTATGTGCTAAAGTACGCAAATACAAAAGAAAAGCGGAAGAACCCTATTCCGTTCACTTAAATTTGACTCATCATTAGAGCCATCAACGATAACTTTATTGTATAATCATACCTCTTAGAGCGTCTATGCTGGACATGAAGGTGTGAACTTGGCCCGGAACTTTCCTTCTCTCCCTTGTTAACTGCCCCATCATCCTTATCCAACTTGAAATCTTCCATTTCACTGTTCCTAGCAAAAATCCATATTATTTAAAGAATATCACCCGTTACACAAAACTCTAGAAGACCAAGTTTGGATGGTGACATAAAAAACAGCAGAAGGCTGCTATAGTGCTATTACATATTTCGAAATTGGTATGCAATGGAGGTAGTGTTAGAGAGAATATAGATCTTAAATGGGAATGTCCTTCTTGTACACACAACTTTCAGGTGCATATGCCGAAAATTGTAGTGTAGGTAAAGAGCAAGAAAGGAGCAAAATTATCGTGGAAAGTAAATGACACAAGTCTTACAACACATAATCTGGACCACGCATGTTGATAAAGAAATAAATTTGATCATCTTTAGGTTGTTGGGTGCATTGAATGCTGGTATTTATATCACCTCATCAATCCCTCTCCTACTTTCGCTGCACAGAGAAGAATTGATCGTTAAGAGAGCCGTGGAAAACTATGTATAATTGGAGACTATTTTGAATTTTACCCGCCAGACGTAGAATTCAGATCTTCCTTCCAAAATAATCCAGTGTAACTCTGTGCAATGCTCAAAATCTTTAAGCCTTTGTTTGGATGGAGGGAAACCAAGAGAAGAGAAAGGAAAAGAAATTATATTTTTCTTCCTTTCCATTGTTTGGACAAGAATAAGAGAGAGAATTGAGAGGAATGGAAGGAAAATTTGGGCCATTTTTATTCTTATCTTACAATTTCTTTCCCTTTCTCACCAATTTGGTGGGAAAGGGAGGGAAATGCAAGATTTCCTTTCCTTTCTTTTCCCTTGTGTAATTAAGCATTCAAACAAAGGCTAAAACTCACATTTAATACCCAAAACGAGTTCGTTTTGAACATTTAACATGATTGAAATAAAGGAGGTCGAATTTAGATCCTCTGTTCAAAATAATTCTATCCAACTTTGTTGAGTGCCCAAACTCTCTAAACTCATCTCCAGCGCCCAAAACAATATTGCTTGAGTATTAAATAAGGTTAGATAGAATTATTTTAGAAAGAGGATCCAAACTGTTAGAAGTCTATGTTATCTCTATAAATCAAGTATTTGATACTAAACCAAAAAGAAACTATTTTTAAACAATGTCTTATTTTTATTTTGTTTGACTTAAGTTTAAGTTGATGTCTATTTTAAGTAATTCAGGTCCCTACCTCTTTTTTTAAATAGTTAAAGCATATTCTAATGATAAAAGAGGTGGATATCTTTGATAGCTCTCCCTAGTCTCTAGTATTTTCACCTTTGAGAAAAACACCAACATCGTTGTACTGCAGTGGAGTCAGCATTCAGCAACAAAGATTAAAACCTTTAATTTCCACGAGTCGCCCCAAAAAAATTACAAATTATGCGATAAAGTTAAGTGGGTTTTAAACACTACCCACCAGACAACTTATGTTTATGTTATCCTCAAACCACATAAAGCTATATATATAACCGACTTCTTTTCAGATTCCGCTCCTTTTCGGCAAGCTAGGGTTGTTTTGTGCATTAGATTACCAATATTCCTTGTATAAAACTACTCCTCATTTTTATATCCATCACCTGTGACTTAATAACTTCTAAGTAAACGTTTAAACCTCAATACAGGCATGTATGAAAGGGAAATTTACAATGTAGGACATACGTTTTACTTCAAAAAGATTAAGGTCAAAGTTAGTAATTAATTAAAAGCACAGTTCAAGGGCTTAACTAACCTCAGACAAAATTATAAGTTCTTGTCAGCTCTTAAAATCGACGTGAGCATATCACAATCTTCTGAAATCAGCCTACCACAACTTTTATGAAAAGCACTTCGATGGGCAGTATTTGTCGAAGAAACCTGCACTATATATATATATCACTTCAAATATATCGCCCATGTTTGATCAGATGACAATAAATAAAAAAAAAGAAAGCTTATATTTTAGTTAATTGGCAAGTAGCTATGAGGAAAATGACGTGAGGCCTCAAGCATTATAAATTATGCATTGAAGCATCCTCAACCTTGGTTTGTTCCATAGAGAATATGCTCGATTATTAATTAATTTCATAGCTAGAAGGTGATCATCTTTTGTCTTGGAGTCCATTAATTCCAATTTAATTAAGTCATCCTATGCTCATAATGCTTGATAATTAATCATATGAATGCGGTTTGGTCGGCAATCCGATGATGGTGTTGCCCCCGTGGACGGTGCCCGCTAACATCATTTTTGCCAAAGCCATGCTACTATGTCAACTATATATTTATACCTCATCCGCGAGAGTGTGGATAAATATATAGGACTCTAGTTCAGTCTCGTTGAATTTAAGTAGCCTTATTGATCCAGAGACTAAAAATGGTGAAAATAGCTTTTGGCAGCTTTGGAGATTCTTTTAGCGTTGGCTCACTTAAGGCTTACCTATCAGAGTTCATTGCCACTCTCCTTTTTGTTTTTGCTGGTGTTGGATCAGCTATTGCCTATAGTAAGTCATTTTGTTTACTGATGATATATACACATACGCCCAGGAACCTACAATAACATACATGAATGTTTAGGCAAGCTCACAACAGATGCGGCCTTGGACCCGCCTGGCCTCGTGGCGGTGGCAGTGGCTCATGCCTTTGCGTTATTCGTAGGGGTAGCCATGGCAGCCAACATCTCTGGAGGTCATTTGAATCCAGCGGTCACCTTTGGACTGGCCATAGGTGGAAACATCACTATCCTCACCGGTATTTTCTATTGGATCGCCCAATGCCTGGGCTCCATTGTAGCCTGCCTCCTCCTCAAGTACGTTACCAGTGGCAAGGTATGGAACAACATAAATTCAGGAGTACTTTCTTATTTAACTGACATGGAATTCTTTTATGGCTTATCATTTCGTCTCCTATATATAAATTTAGCATTGCTCCACCAAAAATAAGATTTAGTTGTTAGTAAGTCTAGAATGAAAAAAACCAGTTTGGTGAAGGTTTAAATCTTACTAGAGTGACCTTTCGTCCTTTAGATAGATTGGGAAAGATGACTGATATATTGAGTCTAAGGATAATATTGAATAAATGCTGCAAAATGATGTCTTTGGCAGAGCATCCCAACCCATGGGGTAGCTTCAGGGATGAACGCTTTAGAAGGAGTGGTGATGGAGATAGTAATCACTTTTGCACTAGTCTACACTGTGTATGCCACGGCCGCAGACCCCAAGAAGGGCTCGCTGGGAATAATTGCACCCATTGCGATTGGGTTCATAGTGGGTGCAAACATCTTAGCCGCGGGTCCATTCAGTGGTGGTTCGATGAATCCGGCTCGATCATTCGGACCAGCGGTGGTGAGCGGAGACTTGTCCCAGAATTGGATCTACTGGGTGGGCCCACTTATGGGGGGAGCACTGGCTGGCCTCGTCTACGGTGACATCTTCATTGGTTCTTATTCTCAACCCCCAAACTCTATTGAGTATGCCTAAGGATGTGGTTTTCCAGAGGAAGGGCAAGCCTAGAACGATACTCTTTGATAAAGCATAATGATTACGAGTAATTAAGGACCCTAGGCAAAATAAAATTGTCCACCGGAGATGTCATCCTTGTAGAGCTTGCAATTTGAGATCACAGTAGACTTAATTCATCTGAGAGACTCCGTCGTTAATTGAGCACTATCAATATACAAAGAAGTCTTAAAAGAAACACTACAACAAAGTAAACATTTAGCTACTTTTTCCAGCAAAGTTTCAAAAATTGTTATTAAAACTAAGCTTTTAGTGACTAATTATAAAAATGTTACGGAAGGATCAACATTTGGTGACGAATGACAAAAATCAGCCCTAAATGGTGAGCATTTAGTGACGATTCCCAAAAATCGTCACAAAATGGTCTATATTAGGAAACGATTTTAGACATTCGTTGCTAAATAAACTTTTGGTGACACTTTTCAGAAATTGTCGCCGTAATTTGGTAAATATTTAGTGACCAATTTCCGTAATTGTCACTAAAGGATTCACAATTGGTGACGATTTTCAAAAATTGCCACCAAATGTTCGTAGACATTTAGCAATGTGTTTTTTGCTACATTAATTCATATTGTCGTCAAAAGTAACCATTTGGTGACGATATTTAAAAGCGTCACCAAAAGATCAATACCAATGGTCCACATTTAGTGACGATTTCTAAAAATCGTCACCAAAGGTTCATAATAATTTGAAACAAATTTTGTGACCATTTGCCAAAATCGTCATCAAAGGGTTCACATTTTTCAAAATTGTTAAACTAATATTTTTATAATATATCATAATTAAGATATGTTTTACTGGAGATTTGTTTTGAATATTTACAACGTAATGTTGAGAAACACACATAACATCATTTCAAGTGTTAAACAGTAGTATTATTTAATCATTAATAATTACTAACAGTGCAAAAATTAGCTATGAAAATTTTAATAATTGTATCAATGTAATAATATGATATATGGAGTAGTACGAACTTTAAATTAGAAGGTCAACAATTCTTACAGTCATAGAATAAGAACAATAATAGTCCACGCTCAATAGTACACAACTTGACCCCTAACTAGTAGAGATGTTGTTTGACAAATTCTTACAGATATAATAATAAATCAACTTTAAAGTTGAGTCTAGTTGATTTCATCGATAAATGATAATAATATAATTATTTTTTTTATTCCAAGTGTCATGAGAGTTGGTAAAGGTAAACAAATCTCCGATGTCTGAATTCCTGAGAAGAGTCTTTGCTCGTTCGAAGGCATAAATTGAAACAGTGATAGTTCTTCCCTCAGGTTTAGGGTTTTTTTCACCTTCTTGCAATAGTGTTTCCGCTATAGCTAAACTTGTGGAGGCTATAGTGAATGGGTTGTCAGATTTTGAATGGAAGACAAATTTTCTAGATGAATTGCCAATACGAAACGGTTTACCTAAAATACAATCAGTATAGAAGTTAAAAATTGTCAAATTTAACAAACAGTTAAATGAACCGAAATTGGAGTGACATGCATACGTGAATGACCAGAAGAAGTCTGTGGAATTTACGAAGTTTCTTAAACAACTGATTTCCCTAATCTTTTACGGACCATTATGACATCACTCCCGCCTCCATGGACATACATGTCTTCTTCGAATTCAAGGAAGCTTAAAACAACATGTAGTATATACCATCAAATGTAAATATATATATAATAGCTTCATAAAAATAAATGACATTTTACATAAAAAGGAAAGTGACATTGTTCGAATGATTCTAAACACCTTGAAGCAGAAGATCGGCCATAGAAGGCAAATGATCATTACTGTATGAAGTGAAGATTTTTTTTTTTGCATTGTTTATTTATTCAATAGGGACAATTTTGCCACATTCCTCCTAACAGAATGAATTAGTATCATCTGGAACTTGTCGCCATATCAACATTCCTTAATTAATAATACTAAGAGGTATATTATGTAAATGCCGATTTAAAATAAAATAATGATATGTTCAACTCCAATTTCGATAATAAGTTAAAGTAGTTTAGCTTAGCACTTATACATCTTCAATGTGCCTAATGATATGGAAGTCACCCTTACTAAAATTTCAGAAATCTATTATGTAATTTGTATCACATGCAAAATTTAGAATTTAAAGTAGAATAGACATGACTATGTTCTTGATGTACAAAAATATAGTATTATCTATTTTAGGCTATATTACTATTAATGAAAATGAATAAAAGTAAAATACTCTTGAAGACCTTTAATCAAATAGTTAGGAAGCTTTGATGAGGGAAGTGTTAAATGTCGTTGGGAAGAAGCCGACCCATATACAAATAACAAAGACAGACAGTAAATCATCTTCGAAATATAACTATAAACACAACCCATACATCAAATGCATAATTAAGAACTCTCAATAAACACCTAAACGTATAAGTTATACTTAGCACAACTTCGTCAACGAAAATATAACAAAACAACAATACCGATTTAGGTAATGATTGTTCTTCGACAGGGATGACAACCATAATACAGAACCCAAACAGAAGAGAGAAGACAGTGGTTTGTAGGATGGAGAATTTTGAGAAATGTTGACGACTTGAACGAGAATGGTGTAGCCTTTTATTGTGGTTGTGATTGAAAACTTAATACAAAATGACGTTGTTTTCTTGTTTAGGTAAACAATTTCATCTCTTGTTTACTGTAGTTGTTTATATGTACTATTAATTAATTTGCTACGATCAATTGTATTTGGTCAACAAACGTCAGATGTAGCGACTAATATATGGTTCATCGCCAAAGCCCGCAAGTCTATAAATAATTTTTTATAAATTTATTTTCCTATTCTAAATAAAACACAATTTGAATTAAAAATTAAATTATTTAATTGAAAACTATTTCCTAATTTATTTATTTGTTGACCCTTCAAATAAATTATAATTGACTTACAATTTTCAGAAAATTAAACATTTTAATTATTATAATTTCAAAAAACTAATTTTAGAAAATTATACATTTTAATTATTATAATTTATAAAAATAAAATTTTAAAATTTAACAAGACATTATAATATAATTAGAAAATTTTTTTCTAACAAATTAAAATTAAAGATTAGTTATTCCCAAAAATTAAGCAAATGAAGAACAATTGCATATATAAGTGAGAAGATGAATTTTCCATCTTGTATGATGTATTAGGAATACCTCATATATATTAATCAATTCAGAAAATTAAGAAAGTAAAGAGATTGCTTCGGTTTTAGGTAACGATGTGAAAATTTGGTAGCAAATTGTCTACCATTTGTGACCAACCTTTCGACCAAGTGTGGTGGTTGGTCGGAAAAATGGTCTTCTGTGACTAAACTTACTTCATTGCAAATTAAAAGCATTTTTATACAAATAATAAGGTTAATGGTAGATTAAGGGCTAAAGGGTGTATATTGTCATGTTAGTGATAAATTTGGTAAAAATGAAATGTGGTTTGCATTCCTTATTACTTCAACTAATAACAAAAAGAAGATATAAATTTTTAAAAATTTCCCAATTTTATTTGTTTATCTACCAAAGTAAAATTCAATATTAGTAGTAAATTTTTTAAAATTTCTCAATTTTATTTCGCTTATCTACCAAATTAAAATTAAAGATTAGTAATTCCCAAAATGAAGCAAATCAAGAACAATTGCATATATAAGTGTAAAAGAAAATATTTTCATTTTGTTATTTGTAATAGGAATACCTCATATATGTTAATCAATTAAGAAAATTAAGAATGTAAAGAAAATGCTTGGGTTTTGGCGACTTTGTATATAATTGGTAGCGAATTGGAGTGATAGGCGATGATAGTTTTGACCGTCGCAAAAAGGTGAACAGGTTAAAAAATAAGTGGGACGACGTCATTCCTGGGATATAAAGTTTTTATTAATCATTTTAGGAAAAAGAAAAAATATATTAAAAGGTTTAATATTGGCGATGATTTATCAAATTGGTAGCAAAATGTTGTACAATTTGGTAGCAAATTTATGACCTTATTTGATGTTCGTAGCAAATGTTTAACATTTGGTGATGAAATATAGATTCGTTACCAAATGTACCGGCAGAAAAATAAAATAGACGCTAGGATGATGTCATTTGTGGGACAAGAAGCGACATCATCCTAGCGTCTGATTAAACACAGATGTTAGGACCACTCCTTCTCCCCCTCGAACAAGTTATCAGTCCCCTTCTCCTTCGTTTTTTTCAAAACCCACGTTGCATTTTTGCCATATCTTCTCCTCTATGACATTGTGAACCAATCTTCTCTATGCACTTGCTCTTTTCATTTGGTGAGTAGTGCTGATTAGAGATTTTGTTGTCATTGAAGTCAAAAAAAAGTATGATAGTTTTGTGTTACATTTTGAGTTTGTTGTCGATTTTTTTGCATTTATTAGTCATGACAACGGTTGAGTTGTGTAGAAGTTGTATTATTGTTGTTGAAGAAAGGGAAAACAAACATTTTTTATTGTGTTCTTGAGTGGAATTTACTTGCCTAGAAGGTGTTTGACAAAAGCCCTGATTGTGTTTTGAGTTTGTGATGAACTTTTTCAAGTTTCTATTACGCTAAAAATTAAATTATAATGATATATTTTATGTTAGCTAATCTTGAAAGAGCTAAAGGATCTCCAGGAGGATGCTCTTTAGCTCTTGCATCGTAGGTGAATTGGAGATTTACTTCTTTTATCCTTTTTTTCTCTGTTTTCCTTTTTTGTTGGTTTTGTGCTCAAACTTATGAACTCCCTTCCATAATGTTTGCCTAGTTTATAATCAGGTTTTGTCGATCACAATCAGTTTGATAGATGGTTAGGAACTTAGCCAAAGAGGAATTAATAGTGGAAAAAAATTGATTCATGGTTTCAATCGTGAAATAATTACTTATTCGTATATTATATACTATAGGTTAAAATGATTGTTTGGTATGTCAGATATCTCTTCACTCTTAAAATACTTTATCAAATTCTTCAACATCCTTTTTGTGATTTAAATATGCTTTTATAGTACCATAAAGAAGAAAATTTTAATTTAGTTGGTGATTGTGTATAGCGTTTATTTGCAGATTCAGTCTTCCTTTGTTTGATTGGAGCTAGAACTGAAGAATTTGTGTGGCATCTTCACGTATATTCTCCCTGCCCACCACATGTTTGACAAAAGCCCTCAGAACCTTAAGAGGTTAGAAAGTTTACTTAAGTGCATCTATACATTTCATAACCATTTTGACTCGAAGAGGGTTATTAATTCAAAATTTTGCATAAGGTTGCGAAACTTGCAACCTTGGACCAGTCCTCATGTCCTCTCATTATAGGATTTTTGATTTGCATCGTAAGAGTGTAAATTTTTTTATGCTTTATTTAAGTTGTCATAACACAAAAGTAGTGATAAGAGATCTTATTGCTCTCCTCCTAACATAAGCAGATTTCTCTATTCCATCATTGTTTACTTCTCTTTATAGGTAATTTAAGGATTAATCGTTGAAGTCCCTTCTTGTTAGTGGTTTGTGGTTATTTGTCGATCCAGGTAACTCGTCCAAGCCAGTTACAATATCATTAGGACAAATAGTTGTAACTGTTGT
This sequence comes from Erythroxylum areolatum, assembly GCA_024520975.1. Taxonomy (NCBI): domain Eukaryota; kingdom Viridiplantae; phylum Streptophyta; class Magnoliopsida; order Malpighiales; family Erythroxylaceae; genus Erythroxylum; species Erythroxylum areolatum. The sequence continues at coordinate 24,505,017 of JANIJH010000005.1, read as the reverse complement.
TAATGCGAATCAGTAGTAACCATTATTATTAATATAAATTAGTAGCAATCATCTTTCTAATTAGGTTGTTAAGTACTTGTTTTATATATCAGTGGTCATTTTATTTTGTTGTATATAGTTTACATAATTGATGTGTATGAACTAATGATAAGTGTGAAATGCATCATATTTTAGGGTATAGTTTGTTTATTTGTTTATTCGATTGTTTAGTATGTATTTTCGATAAAAATGTATTATTTGTGAATTATTTGTGTTTAAGTATTTTTATCGGTTAGTACAGGCATTTAAAGTTAATTATTATGTCTTTGAGGTACCTTGATATGTCTGTTAGTGTTTCAGGATCAATAGTGAAGAACGGAGAAGTTTCAGAGGGATTTGGACCTAAACAACGGTCCACGATCGTGACAGAAGTACGGGAGATAGCCCATGATTGTGCCCAAATTTCCACGATTGTAACAAAAGCATAAGACTTGGCCTATGATCGTGACCCGCCAGCTAAGTGGCCCATGATCGTAGCCTGCATTGGGCAAGCGCCCAGACACATAGAAAAGTGTAGTTTTGAGGGATTTTTTAGACCTTTTGATCCCAAAAAAACTGTAGAGTTGCTTAGAAAACATTAAGTATATAAAGAATGAGACAAAAAAGAGGAGGAGCTTTTTGCATCAGCCACCACCACAAAACCCTAGAGAGAGTTCATCGAGAGATTGAGAAAGAGACAAAGGAAGAGAGACGTGGAGAAGAAGCCTACACGAAATACTTCCCGAAATAGGTTTCCTATCATTGCCGCCTCCATCATTCGTTCAGATCTATTTTCCCATATTTCCATTTTTATCTATATATAGAATTGGAATAGCTATTGAGATAGGATTTATGAATGTTAAGGATTGTCTAAACTCACCTTCGGGTTAATTTTATCTTTGATTCAATAAAAATCTGATTGTTTACGAGAATTGGATTCATTGTGATTGATTTCTACATTTTCATAAATCAATAATAGAAGGTAATTTGATAATAACGAGAAAGCAATCAAATCGATAATTTTGTAATGAGAGATCTCATATAGGTTCCGGTTGTATAGTAGAAGACTTCAGATCTAATTAGGGTTTGGATAAATTAAGAAATTGCAATTTTTCATAATCTAATTAGGGTTTCTAATTTAGGGCTTTTAATTATAACTCACGAGAGAGTAATCAACCTTAAGATAGTCCAGGACCAATAATCTAACATTTCATAATTAATTTGGTTAGTGTTGAAGATAGGTAAAAATTTGCTCTCTCTCTCAATTGGTAGCTCCTTAGGTTGATTCTTCGTCCGTGCATTGCAATTTGCTAATTTGTTAATATTTCGTGATTAATTCTTGAGTTGAATTGGTTGATTGAATTAATTGATTGAACTGCGTGTAGTTACAGTTTAATTTTTGCAACTTGTTTAGGCCTTAGAGTTTAGGGTTAGATTAACCATCTTCGTGAGATCGACACCTTAGATACTACGCGAATGACCCATACACTTGCAGAATATCGAGGTTAAAATATTAAAACTTATACATCTCAAAAACTACGATCAATTGACAATATGAATTGAGTGGTTAGTAAACCCATTGATGTGTATACAGTCAAAATACGATATTGTCACGTCATTTTATAGCCATTTTTCAAGAAAAGTACTTTGGAATTGAATCACCATACAATTTAAAAAGATAAAATTGGAATCTTATTTTCTTTCTTTTGCCAATGAAATTGAAAATAATAGCTTAACTATAAACAACATAAATTAATACAAAATTAGTAGTTAACCTTATACATTGTAATTAATTTTTGTACTAAATAGTTAGTACCATAACAACATCCAACACATCAAATGATGAATATAAAATGTTCAATTACATTATACACTAATGTAAATGATATAATTTATATGTTGACAAATTAGAAAGAACAATAGGTGTTAAGATTATGCATTATCTTCATATTTCATTTTAGTTTTTCAATATAATGACACCTGGTAGAAACAAAGGAAAGAGGGTGGCAATGATCGAAGAAGTTCCTTCCCCACAACAACCAACTCAATCGGACCCTATCGTTTAAAAACCAATAATTGCATCCTCAAATGAAGACATCCAGCAACAACCTTTTACCAATATCATATATTAGTGTTGAGAGATCTTCAAGTATGTTATTGTTAATCAAACATATTTACATTAATGCTGAAATTACTTATTACATGTTTAGTGTGTTTTTCTTATTATGATTTTTGTTTTGTTTTTAGGTTTTGATACTATCGTTAGAAAATGAGGTGGAGGTATCACAAAAGGAGTTAAGTTGCAACAGATGAATGTTGCAATGAACAATAAGTGGTTTATGATCATTTATCCTATGCAACGTTGCCCTCTAGATAAGATCCAATCTACAAATTGTCTTGTGAGTTGGGCATTGTTGTGAGGAACGAATTGTCTTGCCTTCAACATGCCAGGTAGTTGAAGGAAGATAACTTGCTCCAAAATGTATTGGACAAAGTTTTGGTAATATTTCAATTCATTTGATTATATGTACTGCGATTTTACTTAACAAAAACAGTAAGTTAACTTATATATGTTCTTCACAAATGAAGCTTAATATCATTGATATTGACAAGCTTGAGGTTTCAAGCTATATTAGTTCACTGTTAAAACAAAAGGTGAAGGATCATTGATACAGACTTCATACATATTACTAGTCTTTCCCTTCCCATGAAGAGGTAAGGAGACATGTTCCAAAATGGTGACTCTAGAAAATTGGAGTGAAATGTGTGATTATTGGGCCTCTGCGAAGATTCAAGTTTGTTTTATTTCTCTTCATATTTACTTCCATTAATTTTGTTTATACATTTCATAACTACTTCTCTTAATTTAGGAAAATTGTGAGAAAGCCAAGGTGAACAGAGCAAAAATGAAGATATTTCACAATACCGGCTCCAAATTATTTGTTATCGTCTGACAGAATTTGTAAGTGTAGCGTTTTCAACTTATTATTCTATTTCTTAATACAATAAATTCTATTATCTTTTAATTTTTTAAATTCATATAATAGAGCCAATCTCAACTCCAAGGAAAAGAATGTGATAGGATCACATTATACAAGTTAACACAATACAAGGAAGGTGAAGGTTGGACATCTGAAGAGGCACAAAGTAATTATGTATGTACAAAAAAATTAATATTATAGTTTATTTTTTTATGTAATACTAAGTAATAGTTTTTTACTTAACTCAATTTTGTACTTTAAATTGTAGGACAAGATCGGGGTATATCAAAGGTCTTGAGTATCACCCTAAGCTTGTTGGTGTATCTTCGTCATGACCATCATATGTCACGATGCTTCAAGAGGAGAACCAATCACTAAAGAATAAGTTACAATATACAGAAGAGAATTAGACCTAATGTAAAAGAAGTAAACAAGCTTTAAAAGATGGTCAAACAATTACTTAGCTCAAACTATATCAATAGTAGTGACAATAAGGAGTCTTAGTTTGTTTCTATATTTTGCTCAAATTCTATAATTAACCTATAATTATTTTTTAATAAAATGCATTTCATCTTTAATGTTTATTTTTATTTCAATTTATTATTATTTAAAAAATATGTCAACAATAATAATTATAAAATGTAACTATTTTATATTTCAAACTGTCTTAAAAATTGTAACAAATTAAATTGTTTTTAACAATCATAATAAAATTTATATTTAAAAATAAATGTTTGTCAATAAAATGTTGTCTCAAGTAGATAGTCTTCTAATTTAGGTGGGAAATTTCTTAAAAAGGACCCCAGAAGATCTTTGGCGATTTTGTTCTGATTGGAGACAATCTTCTGAAAAATCTGCAGTATTAGGATCTTGACCTTAGGCGTGCCCACGCTTAATCTTTGAATTTCGACCAATCTAGAATTTCCGGATTTCTTGCCATCTTTTTGCTCTTTTTGATCCTTTTTTCGTCTTTATGGTATTGAAAACCATCAGTGAACATTTAACAAATAATTCCATCAATTTATGAACACAAATTTCACAAATCAACCAAAATTAAGTCCAACCGAAA
>JANIJH010000005.1:24415386-24426772 GCA_024520975.1 Erythroxylum areolatum | reverse complement strand
GCTTATTATTTAACTATAAACATGAAACCCACCTCATTTTGCTTGGACATCCAACCTCAATTGTTCCCTTCCTCTTGGTCTTGGATAGGGTTTCTCTTGATTTCCTAAAACAAACCAAAATTCTCATTCAATTTTGATTTAAATGGATATCCCCCAATTTTCACAAAATCCCTAAAACTTCAAAATCACAACAATTGAAATTAACATAAATCAAGCTCAACTCTAACTTACCCATTGTCCATCTAGGTTAGAAAACCTTAAACCTAGCTTAGAAACCCTAAAATCAAATGGGTTCCCCTTAAACCCTCTTCTTCCAACACAACACTTATTCTCTCTCTAATCCTTTTATCCTCAATACAACTCATTTCTCTAATGAAGCAAGAAGAAGAAGATAAACTCATTTCTAAATTAGTATTTTAAATCAAATCAAAATATTATTAATTATACACAAAACTAAACTAAGTCAAAAATTTTCAATATTTAATTCAGACAATACTTCTTAACTTGGGCATGGCTTTCTCGTCTAAAATTTGATTAAGATGATTAAAGACTACAAAATGTTTGAAAACTTCTATTAAAACTTTTGAGTCTTGAATATTTTGTTGTACCAAGGCAAGTTTTTTCATGGGGTTGTTCATTTAACTAACACATCCTAAGATACAACCATATCCTCTTTTGCATTCTTTACATTTTATCAAAAAGTTAAATACAAAAGTCTTAAAACTCTTCGTAAACCTTTTTTATAATCTTAAATTATCTTAACCGGAGTTTAGATGAGAAAGTTGTGTCTAATTTAAGAAGCATTGTCCAAATTAAATATTATATTAGGTACACTTAATTTAATTCTGTTTATAAAATAATAATATTTTAGTTTATTTAACAAAATTAGTCCACTATGATGTAAATTTGTTAAATTTTATTTTGGATGAAAATAAGATATTGTTATTTATGTACAAAACTAAATTAAGTCTATAACTTGTTCCATATTCGATTTAAACAAACATGCCCTGAGATACAATCATATTTTTAGCCATGCTTTTTACAATTCTTAAAAACTCAAGAGACAAAAGTTTTTATAGTACTTTCCAAGCTTTCTATAGGGTTTTGAATTATCTTAATCAAAATTCAGATGAAAAAGTTATGCTCAATTTAAAAAGGATTATGTTAACTAAGGCTAGATTAGTTAGAGTTAATTTAATCTTGTATGTAATGCATAACATTTTGGTTTAATTTAATAAATTAGTTCACTATAATTTAAATTTGTTAGTTTTTAAAAGAGTACTTTAGATTAAATCACAATATTATTAATTATATACAAAACTAAATTAAGTTAAACTAGTCCAATATCTAATTTATATAATACATTTTAAATTGGAGATAACTTTATCATTTAAACTTTGATTGAGATGACACGTGAGTGGCCCAGGACATGTCCTTTACATTGTTGTTTTTTTAATGAACATGCCATAACGAAATAGGTTGAGATCCTCTGGCATAAGGTAGGAACTAGGTTCCTGACAGAGAATTTCAACCCCCATAATACAATTGTCTGCTTTGTATTTTCTCAAAACTCGAAAAGACAAAAGTTTTAGAACGCTCCTAAACTTTTCATAGAATCTTGATCATTTTAATTACAGTTCGTTAAAAATTATATATTAAAAAATGTTGTCTAAATTATATGTTAGATTAACTAGATTTAATATAATTAATTATATATATTAATATTATTTATTTATTTATATATTTTCAACATTATCTCTCTTAATTATGAATAAGACTACGTATTATTAAAATTTTTTTAGACGTCACATCACAGTAAATTTTTTACTTAATGTTGTTATTGTTATTTAGTACTGTTACAATTGTTTAGCCCACGGACGAAAGTGATAAGATAAAAGATAAAAATGAGATGGTGGAGGAAAGAAAAATAATTTGTTACAAGTCATCTAACATATTTATCCTTCTTTCATAAATTATTATCTTACTTCACTCCTCCACCTATTTTAATTTTTTAATTTTTATATTAAAACTTTTAAATTATCTTCTTATTTATAAAATTAGTTATTATTATTTTAATTTTACTTGACCAATGATCACGGATGAACATCTAAAGGGCGGAACATCGTAAGCAAATGATCAAAGCTGAATGACGCAAGTTGAGCGACAGTTCTCGTAGCCTGGCCTTCATAGATATCTTCCCCTGCAGAAAAAAAGAGAAAGAAACAGGATATTCGGAACAATCCAATGTTTTCTCGTGGAAGTCTGTGACCAGTTGCTTAACTATTCTGCAACAACCCTTCTTTATTTTGGGTGATTGTCTTCTTTCTTGTCCTTAAACTATTCATATATTAGCTTCCGAGCTTCGTGAATTCCGGTTGGTCTCTCGGACCTTTCCATTCCTCGTTGAAGCCCAATAATATTATTTCTTGGTGGTTCAAAGCACTAGATATACTGCTCTGTCCACCAATGGTACAGTCCCTTGGTCTCTTCGCGGAGCTTGTATAAAAAGGATACCCCATACTCCATGTTTATATACATACATTATATATATATATATATATACACACGCACACAAAGATGCCGTCAGCTCAAAAGCTAAAAGGCTGGCAAAGCAAGTTGCAGATTACTGTTTCATATCCATCTCTAGTTTATACAGTTTCTTTTGTAGTGGCAGAAGAATTTCTCACTTTTCAACATTGTCCTCGTTTTCTTCCTTTTGAAGTGTGAAACATTCCACTCACTAGAGAGCCTTTTAGGGACATAAAGGAGAAACTTTTCTAGTCCCAATCCATTAGTTAGAACTTTTTGAACTACAGCCTTATTATCATGTTCTTGGTGATAAAAATATCAATGCAAAGACAGTACTTTTTTAAGCTCTAAATCTAGTTAATACGTATGCTTCTGTTTTGCCTCTTAAACTCCTTTACTGATTTGGCAGGGAACAAATAGGTTCATCAAAAAAGAGTAACCAGTTTCATTTGGCAAAATTCGGTATTTGAACACCGATCACAAGGAATGAATCCTGCTTGGAAGAATACTTGCATGCTGGATTTTTTGGAGGAGGACAAAGAGCCAGAACCAGTTCAACTGCTCCCAACGATCCAGCAACCACAAACACCACAAGAGCCTATGGAATTTTTATCTAGATCTTGGAGTCTCTCTGCCTCAGAGATTTCAAAAGCTCTTGCTCTGAAACAGAAACAAGTTTTCGTTGACAACAATTCTAACACATTCCCTGAAAGCACAGTTGCCCAACAACTGGTAAGTCAGTTTCTTTTTTTCCCAAAATTTTGCCTTTCGCTCACTTATTTTGTTAAATCATTAACAGTCATAATACAATACATATCCATCGGATTCCCAGACGCTAGTCGCTGATTTCCATGGCTTTGCTCTTGTTTGGCAGTCGGGGAAGGTCATAAATTCATTAACTTCAAGGAGAACAGGATCATTTGGAAGATGGTTTCACCACCAAAAGGAGTCGAGTGGTGGGAATGTGAGGAAGAAAGAGAAGGCCAGACTCGAAAATGCCCATATGTACTCGGCAATATCAGTCGCCGGATTAGCTGCAGCTTTGGCTGCTGCGGCTGCTGCAGGAAATTCGAGCACCTCTGCCTCCAAAATCAGCATGGCACTGGCCTCAGCTACGGAGCTTTTGGCATCATATTGCATTGAGCTAGCAGAATCAGCTGGAGCTGATCATGACCGTGTAGTATCTGTCGTTAAATCGGCTGTGGACATCCAAAGTGCAGGTGATCTAATGACCCTCACTGCTGCAGCTGCTACAGGTAGTTTCTAATTTGTCATGGTTTTTTGAGAATTAACAGCCTCATATGAAATTGTATTCATAATGAAAGAAAAACCATTCACTTATTTGATATTGTGTTTTCTTTTTCAAATCAATGGACCATGGAAATGCGAAATTTTTGGTTTTTCTATATTATTTAAAGGTTGTTCCCTGGTCTTCATGTTTTTATACTCATTGTTGATAAAGATTTGTTTTGGTTCTTTTGAATTAGCTTTGAGAGGAGAAGCAGCTCTAAAAGCAAGATTACCTAAAGAAACAAGAAAAAACGCAGCCATAAGTCCTTATGATAAGGGCATGATTGATAATCACTGGGATTCCGAGTTAAGTGGCCAATATGAAGAGCAAAGTCCCCCCTGCGTTGGAGACCTATTGCAACATACAAGAAAAGGTTGTGTTATTTTCACTGCTTGGTCGAAGTTCATTTTAATTCTATAGAAATGTATACTACAAAGCACATTGGACGCGAAGTTCAGGTTTAAAGCCATTTCTTTTATTATTTAAACTTTCAGGGGTACTTCGGTGGAAAAGTGTCTCTGTTTACATCAACAAGAAGTCCCAGGTACGAGATTGGTGATTGGAAAGTTTGGAAGATGATGGTGAATGATGTTATGTCTTTTTTACAGGTGATAATTAAGATCAAAAGCAAACATGTTGGAGGAGCATTCTCCAAGAAACATAAATGTTAGCTTTGTTCCTTTCATAAGCTGGTTTGACATTGCTTCTCCATCATATGTTTTTATATCATTTAACATGTGAATTTTACAGGTGTAGTTTATGGAGTTTGTGATGAGACACTTGCATGGCCATACAGAAAAGAAAGGGAAAGCTCAGAAGAAGTCTATTTCGGTGTGAAAACTGCTCAGGGTCTTTGGGAATTTAAGTGCAAGAGCAAAATCCACAAGCAGAAATGGGTTGATGACATTCAAAATCTACTTCGTCAAGTTAACTGCGTTGAAGTACCAGGGCGTTCACTGTAGTGTTTGAGTATAAGCAAATAGCATATAGAAGATTGTTATTAATATTTTCAGTCCAAGTACTGATGTTACAATGGCAATTATATCATTTACATACGTCGCATAAAACTGAACCAGTTTCTTTGTCTGTTGTCTCTAGAACTGGGATCAACCAGTTTTTATGTCAAATGGGTATTTTACATATTATCTATGTATATCCTAACGTTTCTTCACAACCATTTCGCTTGGGTTGAAATAAAACCACAGCATAGAGGAATGAAGTCTTTCTTGTTTTCACTTCTTTGGCTTGACTCTGGGAGAAGCTACTTGTGTCAGCCTTATTGAGTGTCCAACTCTATTTTAAGATTATGTGGTGATCGTACACGCGTTTATAGTTTGTAGGGATAACAAATAAGTGAAAACAAGACGGAAGATAGTTGGATTAAGCTCTTCTGGACAGACACAGGCACTTAACACCTTTACTTATACGGTCGTATGGAATGTAAGTTTCTTGAATCGTATGAAAAAGGACGTGAAGGGTGAAGACATAACACGATCGTATACATGTTCGTGTTCATAAAATATGTAGGTATTGTATGTGAGTGTGACAAAAAAATCTAAAAGTGAAGAAAAACAACGAGAGAGTAAGTGGTATAGTATTCTCATCATTTTTTAATTGTTTTTAGGATTAGTTTGGGAGTTTTTTAATTGATATATCAACTTTAATTTCAATTCTGAAACTTAGTGAGAAAACAAATTTGTAAATCCTTATTTATGTTTAGTGGATTTGTTTATCAGTTTAACCAGTGGTTTTTTTCCTCTACACTGAGTAGTTTTTCATATAAATCTTAGTATTTGTTTTGTTAGTAAGCTTCTTATTCTCATGTTGCTTTGTTGGTTAAATTTGAAGAGTATTTTATTGTTGATCTTTAGTTATTGTTTAGGAGAATTGTCTTATTGTTCTTAACAAGTGGTATCAAAGCATCGTGATGGAAGGTGGAAACAACTCTATAGGTAAGCTGACGTTAACAAACTACTCTATTCGGAGGCCTATGATGGAGCACTATCTATACTGTAAGGATCTCTATTGAGGCAAGTTTTAATATATTTAAAACCTTTAAAATACTAGAAGCGCATAGGTCATAGGTGTAGTATGTGAGGCGTCGATCCCTCGAGGAGTTATTGAACTAATCTACTTCTAATTCATCTAAGATCTAAAGAATTATTAAAAAGAGAATAAAAATCGTACAGAAAATATACATGTGAAGATGATTGATTGGAATAAAAATGTAAAATTAATACACAAAGATAATCAAATTGAGCATCGCCAAATTAACAAAGGAAATCACTCGAGGAAGATTAGCAGATTATAAGAAAGGGAATTTTATCCTATCATCAAATGCTAACATGATTACTTTTGAGTTAATACGGTATCAGTCCATTTGAAAGTGAATTACTCTCTCTTGAATTATAATCATTAAACCCTAAATTATAACCCCTAATTGAATAATGGGATTTGCAATATCTCAATTAACCAAAAAAAACCCACAATTAGAATAAGATCTTAAGCCTTCTAATAGACAACCAGGTTCTCACATGAGGTCTCTCTTTATCTAAATTCCCGATTTGATTATTTGCATGATCTATTAGATTATTTAACTCTTATTATCCAATCTAATCATTTTGCTATCGGTTCACTCTCTTGATTAGTTATCAAAGCATGCAAATACAACAAATAATCACAGCACTTAATGTATTAACATCAAAAGAAATCACATTAACATTGACTCAAGAAAAAATCCCTAAAGAAGTTGAGAACATCATCATCAAACCTAAATCCATCACTATCAAATCCATCTTATACATTCAAAAGGAAGAATAATAAAGATGAAATGAAAATTCACTTGGAAGGGTCAGAATAGATTGAGAAGATGGCAACACTGTAACCCCTTCTTCTCCTTCTTCCTTTCTCCTCCTTCTCTTTTCTTCTTCTTATCTCTTTGGATCTTTCTCAAAGTGGCAGATGTTGGAGCTCCTTTCTAGGTCATTTCTTTTTCTTTATATAGTATTTTTCCATTTAGGGTAAATCCTAGGGTTTTCTCGTGCCCAAAAAGTCTGAAAAGTCTCTAAAAAACTTAAGTCCAAAAGATTGTCTATGCCTTCTGTGTGGACGACGATCGTGGCACCTCCACCAGGCTTCTGTCATGATCATGACAACTAAGGCCACGATCATGGCACCTCCACCAAGTTTTTGCCACAATCATAACCCTGGGTTTTACTCGAGGCTTCTTTTGAATCTCTTCCATTCTTTGATATTTGACTTAAAATACTAACAAACACATCAAGGTACCTCAAATACATAAAATTAAAGCCCAATAGTGTGCTCTAACCTACAAAACACAAATATAACCAACTAACACAATCCTAACCTAAACATGCACTAATTATTCAATTTAATAACTAAACACACGCTAAGCTACCTACTAAACATTATACAACCTACCACTATCAACTTCTCCATACTTAAACTTTTACTTATCCTCAAGAAATGGAAGAACAAGAAAAAATAAAAACATACCAAACACAATTAACAAAACACACACATATGCAATAATGAGTCAATAACATTAAACTTCATGAAACAAATTTAACTACAATCATAATCCCTAAAGTTTTTCTAACTTATTAACTTATAAAATCAGTGTCTAAGTACTTCAGACCAAATATACTTACTAATCAAGACCTTAATGTCAAACTTATTCACTCTTATCACTTACACATACACATTGATAATTATTCAGTCAATCAAAATTATAACTATCCTTAAATAGCTTTTCATGAAAGAAGCTGTAAATTTGTGAACCAATAATTCAAAGGAAAAGATTAATGTTTGTTGGATCACCAAACGTCTTTTAGTCCTTTTTTTCTTTTCATTGATAAGTGTTAAGTTCCTTTAAAAATTTTGGGATCATCCAAATAAAGGAATTTCATCTCCTTCACCATGTTCTCCATTTCAGGGCTCCCATTTTCATTCTTTTATTTGAAAAAAAATAAGAAGAAGAAGACAATTTGTTATCTTTGCCAACAAAAAAATAACACCACTATCATTTTATTCCATAATTGTCTTCCTTTTTCAATCTTAAAATGTTGGCCATATTGTCACATTCTTGATCCAATAAGCTCTAGAAATCCTCAGTTAGCAACCAAATTAGTGGATTTTGTAAGCAAAAGTTTTCTTCTATGTGTAGGTTATAAATTTTCTTATTATTAATATATTACTCACAACTAAGGCAAATGCATCTTCTGTTAACAAAGAATATAGTAGTGAGTGGCAGTCAATCCCTTGAAAAGTGATGTAGATTAGAAAACTTAAAATTACTATCTAGTATAAAGTAAAATAAATAATTAATTTTTATAAGTTTTGATTAAGAAATTATAAACCAAACAAAAACCTAAATAGGTAGCCAAGAGAATCAATAACAAAGCAATTTATTAAGAAAAAGTTAAATCCAATATAAATATTTAGACAAGTATTTTCCTTAGCCTTATTTTACAATTTCTGAATTAATTAAACTAGAATGAATATATTTAACTAAACTAGGAGGATCTCTAACGGACTAAAATGTATTCTCTGGAGCTACAACTATCTACTCTTTGGTTGGTTAGCTCATATCTCTACCATTGCTAACACTCCTTTGAGTGTACTAATACTTGTGAAATCTCTTGAAAGGTTTCACTATAACACTAGAAAGATCACATAGTCTCTTTCAAAGAACTCATTTAAGCATTATGACCTAAGTTATGGTTTAGTCACAAGTAGGCTCTCTCAAGGCTTCCACAAGTTAATCAAAATCATATATAATCACTAGCATCACTAAATCATGCATTAGGATTAATCAAATGCAATTTAAAGAAATATATCTCATCCATATATTAAAATAAATCAATCAATGCAAAAAAATAGATATAGTTTTTCCTATCTAAATATGGAAAATAATTAATCATTAATCATAGTCATAATAACAAATGCAATAGAAAAAATAAAGACAATATGATAGACATAAATCTAAATGATGATCCTAATTCTATCGATTGATTGATCTAATAATATGATGTTTAGATATTAATTCCTTAATGTAGATAGCTTTGGAACTAACCTCCCAGGATTCCCAAACCTCTCAATGTCTAACCTTTGATCCTTTGATATTTATATATTGATTATTTGAAGTAAATAGCCTTAACATTGACCTCCTGATTGTAAACCTCATGATGGCTAACTCTAATGTTCAAAAAGAAAAAGACATGTATAAGATATATAGTCTCAAAAAGACTTCCAGGGTTTTTATGCTTTATATAAATTTTCATGCATTTGAACACAATTTCCCTCTTAAATAATTTCATCTCAAGGTTAATTTATGATAATTACATTAAATATAAAAAATTAAGTAAAACAAGATTATTTTGTTAGAGTAATGCTCTAAAGGTAATCAGATTTAGCATTTTTTATAAACTTTATTTTGATTAATAAAGCAACAGGCAATTTTCATTAATTTGATGTTCATTTATTTATGAATTGATGTCGATCATAAATCGAATTAATAAAGTCCATGATACAAAACATAACATGAAGGAAATCATGATGAGATCATGATAACGAGATTCCTATCATGTGCAATTATGTTAGTATCTAAATTATCCCTAGTCATAGGATTAATAACACAGGACATTATTAATCCGAATAAACTAGCATATGTTATACTCATTGATTTGATCAAATAGTGGATCTCACAAACTGTAAGCATGAGATGTTTAAAGTTAACATATGGATGTTTACTAAGAGTTGTAGGTACATTAGATGACCCACTATGAGATTATCATATGGATAACCTATTAAATGTCAATGATTAATCTCATCATAGCAATAATGCAAATATCCTTAGACTTGGGATACCCAAGGATATCTTGGATACTGATCCTATGCTTTGACATCATTCCTTGTTGCCTCAAGACAAGGTCACTCATAAAGTGGTGATTGGGTACATCTATTGGTATTAGAAGGCAATTGGGTAGCCAATAAAGGATTCACCACTCCCAATAGAAGGAGATGATACCCACGGCCTCTTGTTGGGGTCATTACTCAAAAGTCTCTAGCCATGGCAGTTATGTCATGAAGAGAGTCTTCAATGTCATATAAAGAAATGAGATCCCAATACAATAACTAACATTACTTGGATTAGATATGACATAGTCAGTCAGGTGGGATTTGACATATAGCCCATAATTCGAACTAAGTGGGTATAGTATGGTGAAAGGATGAATTGCACGATAATTTCTATAAAAAGGTTTGTAAGTCAGATAATTAACTATCGAAGAGTTCGTGTGTTAATCCACTTACATTTCGATAAATTGGCATCATGAAACCCTTCATAATTTGATTAAATTAATAGTTAATTCAAGTGCCATGAACCATCCATGATTTGCTCAAATTAAAAGTTAATTCAAGGGCCAAAAATAACCAAGAACCTAAGGGTCACACGTATAAAAGATCAGATGAAAAAACAAAGTGTGTATAGCTATTTTTAAGTAGGCCACGATCGTGGCTTGTAAGCCACAATTGTGACCGAAAGTGAGCTATCAATTAAGTAGGCCACAATTACGGCTAATAGGCCACGACTGTGATCGAAGGCTCAATAGATGCACATAAGTGAGTTCTGCACTTATGTACAAGAGGGCTAATCAGTCACAAACACACTCAAGACAGAGAATAAGGTGTCTAGAAGAGTTCTAGAGTTAGAGAGAAGTTTCTTGAGTCTTATTCATGTAATTTATGCAATTGTTGCAAGAATCAACGTACATGCAATATAGTCTTGATCTTTCTCTCCATTAGAGCATCTACTTGAACTCATCTAGCTTGGTACTCTAACCACCCTTACATATTATTTCTTCTTCATATTTGCGTGTTCTTGAGTGATCAAGGAAGGGTTTGGTGTTTACAATAACCTAAGTAAGAAAAAGAATGAAGAAAGGAGGATAATCAAAAGGTACATGTATTGTTATACCATGTTCATATAATTTGTTTATGCATGCAATTGAGATTTTGGCTTTTTGGGAGGTCATGGGGTTAGAATTTAGATTCCGAAACTTCCGTTGCTTCATCATGCATTTGATGTAGGAATCCATGTCTCCCCTAACAATGTTATCAAATCCGGATCATGCATGTATTAGATGATGTATTGAATATGTGCAAAGTGTTGTTAGGTTTTAATTGACATGCATGTTAATTTGGAAATTTTCATATAAATTGTAGAATTTTTTTTTCTGATTTTCTTTCAAAAAAATGTTTATAAGGTGTTATATCATGTTTCTGTCTAATGAAATTGAAATCAAATGTCATTTTCCATTTTATTTTGAATTAATATCCATTCTGTTCATATGTGGTTTCTAGAAATTTCTAGAAAACTGAATGCATGTGCTAATTTTAAAAATTTTGTAATAAAATTGTAAAATTTTTTATGATTTTCTTTCATATAAATGTTTATAAGGTGTTATATCATGTTTTTGTCAAAGGAAAATGCAATTTAATGTCATTTTCCATTTTATTACGAATTTAGTTTCAGCCTAATGCATG
>JANIJH010000005.1:24396523-24415286 GCA_024520975.1 Erythroxylum areolatum | reverse complement strand
GGTTATATCGAGAAAGTATTAGAAAGATTTCAAATGGAAAAATGCTCCGCAGGGATAGTTCCAATTCAGAAAGGGGACAAATTTAGTCTAATATAATGTTCACGAAATGATTTGGAATGTAAGGACATGGAGTCTATTCCTTATATGTCAGTAGTTGGGAGCCTAATGTATGCTTAAACATGACTAGGCCAGATATCAGTTTTACCGTTGGAATGCTAGAACGATATCAAAGCAACCCTAGAATGGACCACTAGAAAGCTACAAAGAAAGCCCTTAGATACTAAGGCACCAAAGACTATATGCTCATATATAGCAAATTAACCCATCTCGAAGTGATAGGTTACTCGGATTCAGATTATGCCGGTTGTGCAGACTCACGAAAATCTACATTCGGTTACATGTTCCTATTAGCTGGAGGAGCAGTTTCGTGAAAAAATAGAAAGTAGTCCGTCATTGCTACTTCCACCATGGAGGTTGAATTTGTGGCGTGCAAGATAATGGTTATTGGGTATTAAATAATAGATCTCAAATGGGTCAAAGACCCTTTTCCTCTCTCTTTCAATTACGAAACGAAATGTCGGTTGATGGTACTATATAAGCTTATAAACTTATTGAATAGAAATTCTGAACTATTGAAGAAGCGCTAAAAGAAAGAAGAAGAGAGGAAAGAAACTTCTTTCAAGAACATCAACATCTCACGAAAAACAATCATGGATACAGGTACGCAAAAATCAATCGATCCACAAATATCTTACAAAAATGGCTATTGCCTAAGGTATCAGCTTTCCTTTGGTTAGTAAAAAAGTATAAGCTCCCTATGTTAGATAATTTATCCTTCTTCAATATTCCTAACAGATGCATTCTTTGCTTATAAGCTTCGGAATCTAGGGAAAAAATTTTTTTAATTCCATTCTTCTAGGAATATATGATCTATAGTTTATTTATTATACCCTTAGTATTGCTTAACTATGAATATGCTATCATCCTCAATAGCATTGCCTTTGCAAACTAATCAAGACATTCACCTAGAAAGCTTAGTAACCATAAGAAGTACTATGTATCAAATTTGGGATGAAAGAAACTCAAGAATCTTCAAGAATCAGGAAAAAAACGATGTTTAGGGGGATAATGTAATGTAAAATGTGGTTAAAAGAGTAATTCTTTATCCATAACTTATAATTTCATCAATATTTTAAATCTCCTATACTATTCTTCTAAAACAATCATCAATTGTACTAATAGTTGCAAGTTGAGCTATTTCCACTGTTTGAAGCAATCCCGAATTAGTCTTGGGCCTTTAGAGGTTCCTTACTCTTGTACATTATTGTACCCCTTTAGGGTTTATTAATTCAATTAATTACCTTTTCAAAAAAAGATATTTTATTAAATTTTTATAAGGAGGCTTTTACAAAAAATTTGAAACGCTTGACTAAAATTTTGAAATCACTTATGAGATTGATATTTGTTACCCATAAAATTTTAATTAAAAAGTTTAATTTATTATCATATAAAATTAATAAATATATGATGAATTGCTAATAAATATTATAAATTAATATTTATTAAGCATTAATAAAAAGAATTAGAATCACTTGTTAAATATTATTATAATTATAAAATAAATAGTAATGTTTAAATATAAAATTAATATATTAATATAATAGACACATATTATCTCTATAATTCAAGTAATTCTCAAATAATTTTCTGCTATTAACTTTAATTTGTTCATGTGAATAAAATTTATCACATGTCTTTCGTCAATAATTTTATTAAATTAATTAATGGAGGAAATCTTGAGAAATTTTGGGTAAATATGAGAGTGTTTGTTTTTAAATTTTAAACTATAAGGAGTTTTGGCGGAAATAAGAAAAATTTACGGGTGAACCCATATAAAATTAATATGTTACGGCTCGTCAATTTTAAGTGAAGAAAAGGCCCACATTTGGGCCTAGTACAAAACTGTTTTGGGCTTACTATATCACGACAAGAAGGCGGACTTGTAATTTCGTTGGAGACAATCGCCACTTTACAAGTCTAATGAACTCACCGGAGCGAACTCGGTGCAGAGAATATCGAGATCCACCTTCTGCTTTCCGCAAATTCGCCAAAATCAAATATTTCTAGATCCATCGATCGATCTGAGGTCTACCCTTTTGGGTTCCGGAGGGATAAAAACATGCCTGTAAGTCTCTCTTTGTGCTTTGGATCGAGATCCTCTTTTTGTATCTGTTGAATGAGTGGGATTTCTAACAAGACAATATTTTTGCGGGAATGATTTGATCGGCCAGTATCGGAGGATAATGGAGGTGGGGCCCCCAAGTCCGTTGAGATATATAATAGGAGCGGCGATTATGATGATAGGAGTTGTCTTACCCGTTGGTTACATGATGTTTCGCAACAAGCGCACTCCTTCTTCTTCTTCTTACTCCAAACAGACGTAGGTGTGCTTTTGCTTTTATTCTTCTTTATGGGTTGGATTTCATGTCTTTTGTTGCGTTCCATTGATTCCATTTGGAGTAAAGCGTTGGGAAGTTTGGGCATTAGGCATCGGGCATTTTCTTGTCGTTAGTCGTATACTAGTATGGTTCTATCTTTGGTTAAGACTAGGCTAAAGACTCATTTTAGATGCTTATGTTTTTAATGCTTTCAGGAACAAAGTTTTGATATAGTAGCATTTTGGGGAAGAGAAAATTTGGATATAAGTTGTGGTCCCGTTGAGCTTGAAGAATGTGTAAGAAGAGGAAACATGGATGCTCGAAACTGACGTAAATGTTATTGAATTACTGATTCTGTAATATTGCGTTTGTTGTTGACTTTGATTCTAGTTTTTCAAGGACATATGCGATCAGATGCAATATTTTGATCTGTAGACTTATTTAATTGAATTGCTGAATCAGTGTTCCATTATGGTAAGTTCTTGGTTTCTTAAAACTAAATTTGCTTCTTGTGATATCTTTCTAGTCAATCTGTTTCTTCCTTAGCTTTGCTGATTTGTTTGTCATGCATAAAAAGAAGATATTCATGTGTTTTCCTAATTAGGCTTAGATATTATTGGTGATTATCCACAAGGTGGGAGTGGGTGGAAGCTATTAATTGCTTCTATTTTTATTTGATATGGTTTCTTGACTAGAGAGTAATGGCCTGCAAATAGGGTTGGAGTTTATTGCAGATTATCTACTGAGGTGATACAAATACAATGTGCTTGAACTATGCAAGTGGCTTGTGAATGAATCATTTGGTGTGTCTATATATGTTTTCCCAGTTCAACTAAGAAGACTTTATGTATTACAGTTACCTCATAATATGTAGTTATTGTGAAAACTGAAACTCACTTGCTATGTGATGTTTTTCTTTTAGTCTTTGTTCAATAAGGAAGAGATTATGATAGATTTCTATAGACTCTCTTATTCAGAAACTTTGATGTGCAGAGTTAAGGCATTCAATAATGAATAAATGAGTTAACATGCAAATAATAGGAGGTGAAATGAGGGGTGACAAACACGGAATCATTTATCTAAATCAATCATAAAAGAATGATAGTAGGTAAGGATTCAACCATTTATGCTAGTTTTCCTATTGCTAAGTCGATAATATTGCATTTTTTGTCTAAATCAATCATAAAAGAATGATAGTAGGTAAGAATTCAACCATTTATGCTAGTTTTCCTACTGCATTTCAATCTAAGTCAATAATTATGGCAACTCAAATCATTTATAAATAAATTTCAAAATAACTAAAATGCAGCAAGTGCAAAATCAATATTATAATTACAAGCACTATTCAAATATTTATTAGTGGTAGCACATTCTGAAGTAATAAAATCTAATGCCAAATTAAACTCTTAAATTCCTTACCCATCAATTTGAAATCCCCATTGTAGGAGTACATAAAGTGAAGTCAATAGGCTTATTGAACTTAAAAATTGTATAGAATTCACACATAAGCTCAATAGAGACAGGGTATTGAATGAAAAAATAAATTTGCCACCCAATGTTATCAATCGATTCAAGTACATCAATTCGAATCTTCAAAAAGCCTATAACAGGGTGGTGAATGTACTTTATAGGAAATGATGGACCGTTTACAAACACTTGAATACCTTTCTTTGTTGCTTCTTTCCCAAAATTTAAGGACTATGAGGGAGGTAAGATGTGCTTTGTTTTCCCTAAAGGCATTCTAGTGTGCGATCCTGCGTCTGCTTATGTTGGAGATTGATTGGAGCCAATGAGGGAATCTGTGCTTGAGATAAGGAGATAAGCTTTTCAGTTCTTTAAAAGAATGTTGTTCATCATCATTTTCTTGCCCATTAGTTAGGCAAAATGGGAGAGAAGCCACGAAGAGGAGATATGCAGGACAGAGAGATTACAGGATGGAAAAGGAAGA
This sequence comes from Erythroxylum areolatum, assembly GCA_024520975.1. Classification (NCBI taxonomy): domain Eukaryota; kingdom Viridiplantae; phylum Streptophyta; class Magnoliopsida; order Malpighiales; family Erythroxylaceae; genus Erythroxylum; species Erythroxylum areolatum. The sequence continues at coordinate 24,410,900 of JANIJH010000005.1, read as the reverse complement.
TAGTAGCTCCAACAAGACTTCGACGGCAAGAAGAGAGAGAATTGATGGCAAGATGATAACCTCAATGATAGGAAGAGGACTAGTTTTGCATAAAGGGGGATGGCAATAGTTAGAGGAGAAAAAGAAGTTAGGGTTAGAAAGAAAGAAAGAAATAAGAGTTTTATTTATTTATTTATTTTAATTATCAATTTGTGTGCTGAGGAGACAGAAGCAGTCATGTTGTAAGACATAGTCATTCCTTAGTCAAGAAGGTTCAAGTTCAGTGATGTACCTTATTCAAGAAATTCTGCTGGATGATTTACTCCTTTTTTTTAATATTCTATCTATATAGTGTGCCCATATTTTATTAAGGATGCTCTCTACAGCTAAAATAAAATAGAATAATGTAAGCTATGAAAAACATAAAAATTATAATTTAAGTAAAAAAATTTCTTAAAAGGAAAAATATTAAGTTGCCTCCTAATTAGTACCTTTCTTTAATATCTTTGGCTAGAAAATATAGTCCCTTACATCTCATATTTAGGCATCCAAGATGATTTCTTAAACATTATACAATTGAAAGCCCTTATAAAAAAGTTTGAGACGATGGTCATTCATCTTAAAAGACTTACTGGTTCTTAGACCATGTATTTTAATTGCACCACGAGGAAACACATTAGTAACTATGAAACGTCCCACCTATTTGGAGTTTAATTTACCAGGAGAAAATTTCAAATAAGAGTGATAAAGTAGAACTTTTTGATTAACTAAAGAATTTTTTAAAAATTCTTTGATTATGAAAAGTTCTCATCTTTTCCTTAGAAATTTTGGAACCTTCATAGCCATTGTTAAAAATCTCATCCAACTCTTACATTTTTTTTTTTGCTTACCAGCCTCATTAAATATGGTATTGCGTTGCTTGATGGTCCAACACTCCCTATGTTCTAATTCAACTAGAAGATGACATGGTTAACTAAAAATTAAATGGTTCCATGGAAGTCTTGTAAGATTTGAGGTGAATAGTGCATTGTCAAGACGTTTGCTCTAATCCTTCCTATAAGGACTGACAATATTTTCAAATATTGATCTCCTTATTAGACACCTCGTCTTGTCTACTAGTTTGTAAATGGTATGCAATAGAAATATGATCAATTGCATTGAATCACTTTAGTAAAGCCTACACTACTTAATTGCATAATTGCATTCCATAATCACTAATTATATCTCTTTTAATTATTTGTCAAGAACAAATTTCTACAAGTAAAGATCATACCAAACAAATTATTTTTCATCACTTTATCTATCTTTTTAAGCTCCAAACAAACTTTATGATAGTGTTTTAGTAACCATAACTATATCAGTATAGCATATAGTTTCTTGAATGGAAAAGAGATACTCGTTTGGAAATTTGTCATTTAAAGGTGATGGTTCTTCACTTATGACCAATCTAACGAGATGTCAATTACTAAGGATCATTTCATTCTACTTCTATTTTTTATTGTAGTTTTTAGTTTTCAGATTTTTGTTTTTTGTTTTATTTTAAATAAAAAAAACCTGTTTAATGTAGTTGTATTTTATCACATATAATAATTACATATTACATAAAACTTAAAGTTAAAATTTAAAAAATTAAATAATATATTAAATGATAGTAAATCATATTATGAAAAAAAAACATAATAGTAAACAAAAACTAATTTTTATGGTTTTCATAAATTTTGATAACTAAAAGAAATTAAAACCGAAAACAGAAACTAAAAACTCAAAAAAAATATTTTTTTTACTGAATTTGAAAACAAAACAGAAAATTAAAAATAAAAATGGAAACAAACATCCCCTAAATTTTATGTATCTTTCTTGTCAAGTAAACTCTTACAATAAGAGTATCCATCAATTAAGTCCTAACTTTACCTCTTTCTTGGAGAGTATGTATTAGAGAACTTAATGATTAGAATAAATAATTACTTTAATGATAAAAAAGTATGGATACAACTTTTTCAAAGAAAAAATACTAGTTAAAAGGTCTTTCTTCATGGTGGTATAGTTGCTTTATGCACTATCAAGTGTTTTTAAATTATAATATATAGCATAAGAATTGTTTCCAACTTTTTACCTATAACCAACATCAACATCATAGTTACTCATTTCAAAAATAATATTAAAAGGAAGATTCCATTTAATGGATGAAATATGGGTAAGAAAGTTAACAAGTCGTTTACATACATCATCAAAGTCAAATGCCACTTCTTTCTATAACAATTTATATAAGAGTTGAGCAATCTTGGAAAAGTCTAATAAAGCATTGATAGAATCTTGCATGACTAAGAAAAGAATTGAACTTCCCATTTACTTACAGGATAATATAAGGATTTAATCACATCTACCTTTATTTAAGGGGAAACAATATGGCCTAAAATACTGCCCTGATCAACCATGAAGTGACATTTTAAATAATTAAGAACAAGGTTTTTCTTTATATATGTTTTAAATGTTTTGGTTAGATTATCCAAATATTCATAATAGAATTACTATAAACGGTGAAATCATACATCAAAACTTTAAGGAACTAGTCAACATAATCTAAAAGGATACTTACTATACTTCTTTAGAAATTGGTAGATTCATTGCAAAGTCTAAATGAAATTCATTGATAGGTAAAAGTACCAAACGGGTATAAGAAAGTGGTTTTATCTTATTCTTCTAGTGCAGTAAGAATTTGATAATAAAAAAACTTAATAACCATCAAGATAACAAAAGTGATGACAACCAACCAAACATTTCAAGATTTGATTTATAAACATAATTGTAAAATGATATTTTCTAGTTGTAACATTTAACTTCCTATAATCTATACAAACCTACCCTCCATTTTCAACATGAGTGGATACTAACTCACCATTAGGATTCTTAATCAAATTCATAATAATTTTCTATGTAATAATATGAAGAAGACTTATTCATTTGCTATCAAAGATTAGATGAATCATACTTGCATCAAGAAATTTCAATATCCTCTTTTTCACCACTTCCATTATAGGTGCGTTTAATATGTACTAAGCTACTATCAAAGGTTTGTAGCCTTTCCTTATCAATATTCTATGCATATAAGTAGATGGACTTAATCCTTTAATATCATCTATAGTCTAACCAATATCCTCTTCCGATTCTCTAAGCACTCATATCAACTTTTCCTTCTCTAAATCCATGAGTTTGTAAAAGATTATCACCCAAAGGATTTCACACTCTCCCAAAAACATATGCTTCAAATGACTAGGTAAAGGGTTTTAATTCTAATTTCAATTCCTATAAGGTAGAATAAAGAAGTTTTTCATAATATTTTGGCAATTCAACATTAGCAATACCATACATTGTAAGTTCAGATGGTTCTAACTCAAGTATTGCATATTGAATATTATACATAATTACAAAATCTTTCTACAAAATTTGCAAATTTTTCTATAACGTTATTACTATACATGACCTTTATATTGTCCTCATCATCTAATATAAACAATTCATTTACAAAAGGAAGAATAACATCTATAACAAAGGTAAATGACATATAACTAGGATATCTCATGGCATTATAAATATTAAATTTAATGATTTCTCCATTAAATTCTATAGTGAGCCCACCACTGTGCACATTAATATTCATTCTACTTATTGAGAAGTAGCCTCCTTAGAAAAATAGATGTACAGTTAGGAAAATTATCTTCTTTTATATACATGCATAAAAGTTAGCAAGGAAAACCAACTCATTAACTCGGAATAAAACATCTTTTAAGACTTGATAAGTTATTTTTTTGGCTAACTTTGGATACAAATCTCCTTAATGTGCTGAAATTTTTATTTAAAAGTAATGGACTTGTTTCTTAATTGTTATCAGGTTATTTTCAACACATAGGAGATTAATTTGAATAAAAAAGATGTAAGAAAAGCAAAGGCAATTCGAATTTTCAGCTGGTAGAAAAGTTTTTGACTAAGCGTGAAATAACTTTAAGAAGGGAGGACGACCACCCTTTTAAGGAGAACATCTTTCACGTTTTTATTGGGCTTTTTGGGAGTTTTTTGTTTTTTTATGGAAAAAGGGCAAAGATAGCGACTAGATGTTTTGCTATTTTTCTGTCAAGTTTCATCACTATTATGAGTAGCTAAATCCTTTTTTTTTGTTGAAGGAAACCAACGTTATCATCTAGTATATATGAGATTTTCTTAATAAAGATTATTTTATTGACTAATATTAAGTGTCTTTCATATTAATTTTCATGATTAAATTGATTGATCTCTAGGGTGCATAACTAGCAATTGATTAATTTAATTTACAGCCAGGTTAGCAGGATTTGATGTTCAATGTTGCTAATCCAAAGTGGCAAATAGTATTACCATCTTTTACATAAAGGATTGGAAATCTAAGAAAGATATTTATCTAGACTAAATACATATCGTTTGTGTATTGTCTTGCTCACTGATTCTTTTAGTTCTTAAAGTTATTAATTAATCAAACTTAAGATCATACTTAAGTTATTAGTTAATAAGAGTGATTAGAATACATATTTCTATTTATTTAATCCTAATAGAGAATACCATTTAATGAGTATTGTTAAGGTACTTAATTTTGCATCGATGATCCATATTAGTTTGATAACATAGGTGACCCGAAACCAAGGTTTGTTCATTAACTTTCCAAATCTGATTATTTTTGTTTATTTCTAATTTTTGTCAATTTTAATTTCTTAAAATCACGTTAATTGGATCCTCCCTAATTTGTTTTAGTTTTAACTCGTGAAACACTTACCAATAGATTCCTCGTGGGAACGATCTCAACTCTTCACTAACTACATATTTCATTACTAAAGTTGATATTAATTTGGTTGCAAGCGATAACATTGCCAAGACTCCCATAGGGTATACATATTTATTGGTAAGTTAGATGACCATACATATCTCATTTAATAAACCAACTTTTAAAGATTTATAAATATACAAAGGCATAACATTAATTGAAGCACCCAAATCACACATAATTTTCTTATTTTCAACATTGTCTATATGGGATATTGAATGTACAAGAGTCTTTGCATTTAGGGGACATTTTTCTTTAGAGAATAGCTAACACATTTTCGCCCAAACTTACCCTTTCATTACCTTTAAATTTACCTTTCTTAATGCATAATTAATTATTTGAGAAATTCTGTACAATGAGGTACTTGTTTTATTACATCAATTAAGGAAATGTTTACCTCTATCTTAGAAAAGTTCTCAAGAATTGCCTTCTTCTCCTGCTCTTTCCTGTATTTGACAAATCTTTTAGAGAAGAGAGGTTTGGTCAACAATGCTCTTGGTTGTTCTTCATTAACCATCTTAGGTTGATTGAATTGTTGTTTGGGAGTTATCACTTGTTTTTTGTCTCCTCCTCTGAAGGGTGACCGAAAGTTATTCTTCAACTTCTTCTAGTTTCCTTCAACTCTTTCCCACTTCATAGGGAGATTGTACTTACATTTTATTTTCAATTAATAATGGGCTTTGGAGAAAACTTACCATAATCTCCATTTTACTAACCGATGATAGTAGTTGACTAATTGATTTTCCAAATTTCTAAATGCTTGATTTTTTAATATTATTTTGAGTTAGTAATGAGTACTTTAACTATATCTTTAAACAACATAAATGACTTTGAGGTAAGCTATTGTAGTTGACTCATTGTTCAATTATGAAAATTTTGGAAATTTAGTGGGAGGTTGGGTAATCCCTCTATCTTGGGTTATAAACGTTTGAGTAAGGATCATATTTCCTTTTGGTGGACCTGGAAATCCTTTAACCACATAAAGTGCAATTGATTATCATCTTAATGTGTCAAATACATATCGATTGGTTAGTTATAAGCGACCTAGATCCTATAACCTTTAACTTCTTGCATTTTTCCTATGGCTGTCAATTAAACAAGAGAAGTTAATTAATTAAAAAAATTATTTAATATTAGACACATTTATCTCATTTACTATTCTTAAAGATAAGTCTTATTTAAATCAAATTGAGAGAATTGGCAGCCATAGTAGAGATTAAAACTCTAGCATCTTGATGAGTTTTATCCACTATGAAATATTCACTAGTTGCATCCATCATCTTTTTTCTATTAGTAACAATCCTTCATAAAAGTGTTAATTGAGGAGTTGCTAAAAAATCCCATATTGAAGACAACTTGCATATAATTGTTTAATCTTTCCCAATATTCATGAAGGGACTCAAAATTCTTTTTTTTATTCCACACATTTCCTTTCTTACATTGGTAACTCTTGAGATAGGGAAAATTTTATTAAGGAATAATTTCATCTTATCTATCTATACAGTAATGGACCTAAAAGGTGCATAAAATAGCCAATCTTTATCTATTACCTAATGAGAATGAAAAACCATATTACTTTATTTTCTCTTTAGATAAACCTTGCGATTCTAAAATTGAGTATGCCATGTGAAACTTAAGAGGATCTTCATTTTTAAGGTCATGAAAGGTAAGCAGCAAATAAATCAAACTAGACTTAAGCTCAAAACCTACATTCAGGCTTGGATATTTAATGTAAAAAGGTTTTTGAGTCAAATCTAATGTTGCCAGATCTCTTAAGGTTCTCTTGATTAGCCTTGATTACTTCAACTTTAGAATCACTATAGGATTCTATCAAATCAAGTGTTGGTTCTAATATTTTAGATAAAGAAAAAGATGCTTGCTTATCACTTAAATATGTTTCCTTCCTTAATCTCCTAATTTTTTTCTTGGTCTAAGGATTATATTGAAGTTTACCTACATGAGAGTTTTAGCAATAATGTTAATTTTTGGTAGGTGTCAAATCCAACAAATATAACCCTACCTTGATCACAGGTGATGAGCATGATCAAATCCATTGAGACTAGTAAAGCTTATCTTCTCTTTGTTAAGTTAACAAAATACAATAAAGAAAGGGAGAATTTTAAGATAGAAATTGAAATAGATTAAAAGAAAAAAAAACTAATCAATAATGCAATTTAATATAATCAAATGACAACAAACATCTAACCTGAGGCAAAATTTCAGTATTGATTCTTTGAATTAATAATTGAAGCAAAGATAAATTCTTCGATTCCTTATTAAATTGGTTATAGTTATTAATATGCTCTACCTACCTGTGTTTCTTTACTTCCTTGTTAACTAAAACAAACTCTTTGATTAATTCCTTTCTCAACCAACATCCCTAAACAAGCTCTTAAGATTTAATGTATTGATGATAGTACTAAACCCTAAAGGCACTGCCAATTATAGGTAACAAACATACAAGCTTGGTTTATTTCCAATAGATTGTATATGTGTATAACTTAAGTATAATATCACATATTGAACCATGTTATCATTAAGCATTAGAACAATTAAATAATTAAATAATTATGGATTTAATCATTATAACTAGAAATATCTTATTTTGATAATTGAACTATAGACCTTTTATATAAATCAAACAAAATAATAATTTTAATAATCATAAAAGATATATAAATATTAAAGAATAAAACAACAAAGAAGAACAATTAGACCTCATAGTTCTATAATCAAACTTTAATTAAGCCTTAATTAAAAAAGAGAGTTTAGATGTATATGGTTCTCAAGGACAACACAAAAGAGAAAAATAAAGAGCTATCTCCAAATTACAAAAAAAGAAAAACTAAGATGTGAGAGAGAGATATCGATACCTCCTATAAATCCTCGAACAATCCATTCTAATGATCTTCCTAAAAGGAATACAAGCTAAAATCAAGACTAAATCTAAAGAATTTTCACTCTTATTGGGATTATCCTATCAAAGCAGATCCTTCCTAAACAAGACTCTTAAACAATATAAAATAAAGGCAGAAATAACTAAGGCTCACTAATTTTAGAAGGACCTTATCTATTTAATCTCACTACAAGAAAACAAGGTAATTACTTACGTTTTAAAAATGTCACAGAATCTCAAAAAATGTCGCAAAATACAATTCGCGATGTTTTAAAAAATATCACAAAAATCATCGCAGACTATGATGAAGGCAAAAGGTTTCTGCGATGTTTTTCATAAAACCTTACAGAAAATACTGACATTCCGCAAAATTTTGAAAAACGTTCTGCGACATTTTTAGAAAACATCGCGAAAAGTTAAAATCAGAAACTAACATTTCGCGATGTTTCGAAAAATGTCACAAATAGAGTTATTTTCTTTTAATTATTAATTTTTTATTTTCAAATTTAATAATTTTTTAAATAAAAATTTTTTAGATCTTATTTGTTTAATAACTATTCAATATTATTTATGAATTTTATTTATTTAATAATTCTTCAATTTTTAATATATCATTTTTAAACATTCCATTATTATTTTTCCATTTTTGGAGAATCATTTTAATTTAATATTTTTAAATTTAATAATTATTTTTTAAAATACAATTTTTTAATATTTGAGTATTGTTGTTATTTTTCTTTAAATAGAAAAAAGGCAAAGGGCAAAAATAAATAAATAAATTTAAAAAAAGAAGTAAGATATTTATTTTTTGGAAAAATAGAAGAATATTTACTTAAAAGACCCGATGGCATACAAATCCAATTCTATATAACTATATTGCCGAAGTTGTTTCAACCTAAGAATAGACTCTTCTCCCTCTGTTGGTCAACTCAATTGATCCAAAACTCAATACAAACAGTAATGTCATCAGGACGTTTTGCTTCCGGAATGTGCTAATGATCAGAAACATCAAGAGGATTGTGATGAGCATCAGTGTGATCACTGCCAAGCCTAAATGCACAAAGGGGGAAAAAACACAAAATGGTTACTTTTAATTCTATATTGTCGAAGTATTAAGACTGAGGGAGAGAGGAGTAAGAATATGGAAATACCGTATGCATTGCTGATCATATCAGTGTCATTAAATCCAAGAACAACACCAAGACACAGCGCCAGTAACACCTAGTTCAGCTCTGCTATGTATCTATGCCCATGTATTTTTCTTGATTTGTGTACTATCTTCACCCGAAGAAAGCAACCCATTACTCTACACTGACAGATTATGGAGAAAGTAGCTGAAATTATTGCTTGACTTGCCACCATTGTTGCAAGAGTTGCAATAACGAATATTGGTCAAAATACACCATCTGAAAGAAAAGAACAAAAGTTAAAAGCCTAAAATTGTAATGAACTCTACAAATAAAGGCGTCTCACTACCTAATTTTCAGACATACCAAGAATAGCTTGTAAAAGCTATTGTGAAGGTCCTCTTTGTTCTTGAAGAGATAAGCAGCCTCACCCATATAAGACAAAACCAGGTAGAGGTACACAAATGTCATGAAGGAAATCTTCATAAAAAGAACTAATCAACAATTATGCAACTTTTCATTATTTATACGAACTAATCGTAAAGAACCAAAACAAGATTAGAAAATACCTTGACAGAAAGTTGTGATAAATGACCAATATCAGCAAACATAGTTTTGCACCTGATCATACAGCATACATAAAAGAAAAGTTCGATTAAGTAAAAAAATAAAAAGTTGCACATTTTTATTATATATTTGCATCTCAAACACCCACCTGTAACACAAAGAATAATGCCTCCAAGGGAGTTCCATCCATCTTTTCCAGTTTTCTTAAAGAATTGATAGATGTAGTAAGGGGACAAAGCATTGAAGACATGAGGATTCCAATAAAATATATTGTAAATGCTTGCTCCACTAAAGCACAGAAGCCATGTTATCATTATTGGAGCAAAAATGAAGCCAACTTTGTGTGTCGCATTGTGTGAAGTGCAATCAGGATCACCAAGATAATGCATGTAAGGGCCAGAATACAATCTTCCAGGTTTTAACATGTATAGATTCAGAATGGTGACAGATAAAAGGGAGCCAGAGTATATATTCAACATGCTAAAAAAAGGGGGAAGTTAGAGGACTCCAATAGAATAAGAATAATCAGAGATTTAAGAATGTCAACAATCCATTCTAAACAACATAAAAAATAGGGTAGGGAGAACGGTAGTAAATACAAATTTCAGATAATAAGAAATTATAGATATCATATCTTCTTTCCATTTGCGCTCTCTTAAAACAAATAAATGCCAATACTTACGCTCTGGTAAATTTCTATACTTAACTTGAATTCCACTGACTGCAAATAAAACTACAAAAGAAACATATACAATCATGAATAATACAAAATTTATTATTAGAGGAATTGAAAACTTTTTAATAATAAAACACATAGGATTGCAATGTATGTCTACCTGAACAACAAGACTTGTACAAGATTAGAAGGCCACCACATCTCCCCTGGTTCTACCAAGTATCGCCTAAAAATGCCAGCCTAACCAAATCCCAGTACCTACAATGAGAAAACAAACTTGAAGTCTATGCTTACATTGACATTGTTGCAATATCCTTTGCTGTTTTATATGATTATGTGAATAACCAATTAGTCATAATCATCTATATCCTGGTACCAACTTGGTGTGTCTCGTATTTAGAGCATGGTTCTCTGGTTAAAATACATGTACTCAACAGAAAAATTTTGTACTTGAGAAGTCATAGTGTAATTATTTTTTTTCCTTAATTCAAAATAAAGTCTCTAAGTCAGTTCCTAGACACTTAATCAAGAACCTAACTGAAATAAACTGATACGAGTCCTAGCAAAACAATCGGCATCTCTGTTAACTCCCATGTGACGAGCACAACAAGAATCATATTTTCAATTATCCCATGTAGATTAATTAAAAAAATGGTTTGTTTTAGTAAGATTTTTGGATAGGGATCTTGTCAACAATAGCACTTGCCATGTCATGTTCTAAAATGCTATATTAGAAATAAACAAAAAATAAACAATCCCTCTAGCTAGCTATTTGGACTAGTCACCGGTCCGAAAAAGAAGGGCATTAAGTGCACTTATGCACTTCTTTGAGCTTCACTCATGTAACTCTTATTCCATCTGTAAAATATGATCAACAAATAAAGTCTTGACATGAAAAACTTCATCAACCTGCAAATTAAGAAAAAGTTTCTCAAAAAATCATTTTATCCCAAAGAAAACATTTGCCTCTGATCTTCAAAGAAAACCCCCAACCTCTACTCGCCCACAGCAACCACCTTCATATGGTTCCTAAATAACCTGGACGAAGAAAATAGAAAAGAAAAGGCTGAGAGTTGGCTAGTGCCATTCCCTGAGCAATTGTTGGAAATTAAACCATAGTTACACAAAGAAAGTACAGTAGTAAGAACGTATTATTGTACACACTCTTGAGGCAACTCAATATCATCAGTTCACCTATTTGACAAATCCAAGCCAACTAATTATTTGGATAATTAACCCAACTAATTAACTAGATCAGAAAAAACTACTCTCAATAGCAATAGACGAACTCATCATACATTACAATACATCCAAGCCAATTTACCTATCATTTCCAAAAAAGGGTCCAAAGGCATCGTAGTGAATAAGAAATTATTGACTTAAACAATAAAAAACTATGGCAATTGCAAGGGAAGACATATCGACTTCACAAATTCATTCAGAAATGAAACTAAACCAGAGAAAATTTTAAAGATGACATTCAAGAGTGAGTAGCAACAACCAGATAGCGAAGTTCAGATTGGTTTCAATCAAAAGCTTGCTTTTGTACAAATGGGTAGAAAAAAGACTCTTCAAAACAAGCTAGTTTGGCAAACAAAATAGGAAACAATGTTCTCTAGTCGGAAGTTCTCATAAAATGGGCATTTTTAAATGAAAAACAAACTATTCTATGAGTATGAGAATGTGTATACCAGCTATTGAGAGGCGTTTTGCTTCTGAATTTGCCAATTCCATAAACTCATCAATTTGCCCATTCCAAGTCCAAAAATTTCTAGATCTAAGATCTTCAAGGACCTCAACGAAACCTAATTCCAGAACAAAAATAAAAAAAGCGCTAAAAAAGAAAAAATGAAACTCACTTAGTGTTCTTGGTATCGGACTTTGATTTATCTCCTTTCATTACAAATCCTACAAGTCAAATTGCAGATCAACTACAAAAACTCTGAAAACAAATAAAACAAAGCGGAAATCGATGAAAACCTATACAAAATCGAAAATGAACTTATCGATGTGATTAGGTAGAGCTATGCTTCGGGTTTCAAAGAGAGAGATGAGAGGAATGGAAAAGAGCAGGGGGGCTTATTTGTTAGGGACCGAAAGGCAGAGAAGAAGAAGAAACGTGACAAAAGAAACTAGCAAAATGGTGGGAAATGAATACTTTTAAGGTTTCTATTTTGTGACATTTTAATTAAAAAATGTTGCAAAAAGTTTTATAAATTTGCGACGTTTTCACAAAACGTCATAAAAAATTCAAACTTTTCGTGACATTTTTTAAACATCACGAAAAGTCTTCACATTCAGTAACGTTTTATTAATAAAACGTCACAGATTCTGATGTTTTCTTGTAGTGTACATATAACTATACAATACATGCATCTAATTACAGACCTTTATACATTTGTACGAGTAAATTCACGTATTTAGTTGGAGTGCTACACGTACAAGATATTATCATAGATGGTAATTCTCATTATAAAGCATATCTATATGGAATCTGTTAGGAGTCATTGCAATGTTATTAACTTCATTGTCCTCTGTAAGCAACTGAATCACCGACCCATTCGAATTTCTACCAACAAAACTCGTCCTGTTGGGTCTGTAGAGCTCCGGCACGGTTGTGTTTCAGTAGTGTTATTATGTTCCAATGCTATTCGAGAATCAATCATGTCTTGAGGAACCAAGGTTTAATCAAGCTCACCAAGCAGTTTTTGGACGCCATATGTTGTAAACTGTGGACAAGCGAAATCTTCAAATACGACTGCAGTCGACGTTGTAGGTTCACCAATCTGCACCTGATTGTTGGAGCACACAAGGCCAAGGTGATTTTCTTACATGTTGATGAAGAGCATTCTGGATGCGTGAAGTGGTAACTATGAGCTCTTAATTTATTTGTCTTTTTTGGAATGTCAATAATAGTCTTTTGTGTTTGTTAACCGAAATCATTGTTTTCCTGTTATAGTTGTCTGAAGGGGAAAGGAGTCCAGGATCACCTGCCCTCATCAATTCTTTCTAGTTAATTGGAATGTCCTCAGGCCTAAACCTCTCAGGCTTCTTTGAGAAAGAGATGCATCTTCCTTGCTTCTAGATTTACCCAAAAAAAAAAATTGTAACGTCAACGATATCTCAAAGTTTGTACATTCTGTTTGAATGAATTAGGATGTTTCTGAGAGAAAGATCAGATTGACTTCCAATCACTCCATGAAAGATTTGCTTGATAAGATAGAGGATACTGTGACTGAGATGGGGTATCATGTCTTGAAGAAAAATGGAAAGGTTCGTGAAACATCACTTTTTTATGTTTCTTTTGTTAGTAAAAAGCAACAACGGTCTGTGATCACTTGATTTGGCAGTTGTTTATGGCTAATTAAGAGCTTGTGATATTCATTTTTGTAGGTGAAGTTGGTACAAGAGCAACAGGCCAGGGCGGAGAAATTTGCGTACCCTTTCTGTTACTACTGAGGTAAATTTGTTCATGTACACACCACAACCCAATTTGTTAAATAACACACTCTTTTTATGTAACCAAAGCTTATATTCTTTTGGTACTAATTTGTTTAAGGTGTTTTAGTATAAACCCATCACTCTATGTGGTTAAATTAAGAAAGTCTTATGGGGATACTTTAGCTTATAGTCTTATGTGTATGTTGTATCATTATCTTCTGGTTGTTGATTTGCAATGTGTGATGTGTGCAGTTATGTGAAAAGCTGTCAAATGACTTGGGCGTTCCTCCAGGTCAGGGCCTTTTGACTACCAAAGTGTTAATATAAAAATACTGTTTCCAAAGAAGAGGGTAGCAAATCTCAGGCGGATATGAGAATGTGTAAAATAGAAGTAGAGTCTTGAAGATGCCCTCTTAACTGATTGAAGATGGCACCTTCAGCACAGAACTTGTCGAAGTTCAATGTTGGCTGGAACCTCCTGTCAAACACTTGGTGTGCAGTCCACTTCAGCCTTCAACAGCCAAAAGTTTCAGCTTCGACCTCCTCAGCCTAGTAATGTGATTATAGGTTGCTGCTTCAAAACTCCAACTCAACCCTCTCACAAATCAGAGAATGTATGACAGAAATTTTGTGTAAATTGAAAAATAAATAGCTCTTCTTGTATCAGAATGAACAGTAAACCAATGGAACAGTAGAGTTTCAATTTTCAGCCTCCGAATGAGTAAAACCACTTTAGTTGTCTGTTTTCCAAAGGAATCTCAACTTTAGAAGGAGTAATAGAATATGAAGGACATAAAAGGATGATGCTTAGAACAAGAAATGAGACTTGCGAGTACTAAGGAAAT
>JANIJH010000005.1:24281035-24292331 GCA_024520975.1 Erythroxylum areolatum | reverse complement strand
AATATGCCTTTTCTTTATTTATTCATAAAGTATGTACACAACTTTGTACAAAATGCGCTAAAGGCGATTGCCTTTAGAGCACTACTCTAACAAAGTTAAGTCCGAGGTATATTGGTCTATATGAGATAATTGAAAGGATTGGACCATTGGCTTATAAGTTAGCCTTACCTTCGGAAATGGTTAAGATGCATAATGTATTTCATATGAATATGCTTAGGCGATATCGATCGGATGCAACTCATATGATACCGACTCAGGAGATTGAGATTTCTAGTAATCTGAGCTATGTGAAAGAACCAGTTAAGATAATTGGCTATCAGAATAAGTAATTGAGGAACTGAGTGATTCCGAGGGTGAAAGTCCTTTGGAAGAATCATTTGAGTGAAGAAGTCAGATGAAAAACGAAGGAACACATGAGGAATCAGTACCCTACATATTTGATCATTCGGGTAAGAATTTCAAAGACAAAATTTTTTTTAGAAGGGAGAGCTGTAATATTCCGATACCCATGTTAAGGCTAGAATAATAATTTATGAGAAAGTATTGTGAAATTAGGACAATGCATGTCATGCATAAGTTAATTGTGACATACACATTTATTTTGCACATTCATATGATTGTACATGCATTCATTGGCACATTCACATGAGGAATTATTCCATTTTATTTTTGCAAAGTTGTTTGAGGAATCAGATGTTGTAAG
The DNA here is from genome assembly GCA_024520975.1 of Erythroxylum areolatum. Taxonomy (NCBI): domain Eukaryota; kingdom Viridiplantae; phylum Streptophyta; class Magnoliopsida; order Malpighiales; family Erythroxylaceae; genus Erythroxylum; species Erythroxylum areolatum. The sequence continues at coordinate 24,291,628 of JANIJH010000005.1, read as the reverse complement.
ATATTGTTGAGTTGAGTTGGAGTTAAATGAATCATTGAAGTTGTGCTTAAGAAGAGTGTGAAATTTTGGAAAATGAGTAATTACATGAAAAAAAAATGGAGTAGTTTCGGTATTAATGCAGAGTTGTTAAAAATTATTTCCATTTCTACTGCAGAGTTGTTAAAAATTATTTCCATTTCAAATATTTGATATATTGAAAGAGACTCTAAGACCTTCATCACGGAGATGGTTAAAGCAACAAAATTGATCGCTGAAGATGATAAAAAGGTTGAAGTCCTGTTTGGTATGTCTGACGATTACAAAGTCTTGTTTGCTCGAGACGCACTTGAGTTATATCACATGATATTATATAATGTATTTGAGAATTTAATATGAATTTAAATTATTTTGATTTTTTATTATTAGGATATTATCGTCAAAATTTCACATTTGCTAATTTAATTCATTTAATAATTATTTTATTTTATTTGGTTGATGTTATACATAAAATAAGTTCTTTAATTGTACTCATATAATAAAATCATTTACGAATGCTCAAAAATTAATATTTATTAAATTATTAAAAATAATTTTAGTTAATTGTATATTAAATAAAAAATTGTAATTATTTGCTCACAAAATCATTCACATAATAATTGAATATAGATAAAAAATTTCATTATTATTCTTATTTGATGCCAAACACAAACATAATTATTAGTTTGTCTAATCCTATTTCTAATAATTATGCATGAATAGAATTTTTATTTTTATCCTTATTTCCATTTCTACTTCTTTGTAACCGGTTCCCGAGCAAAGCGTCAAGCTTACAAGAGAAGTTAATTGCAAGACAGTGGAGGGTTGGCGGCTGGAGAATCCCTGTTATTATAGGATCAACGGTCACCCGTATCTTGCGTGGTGAAATCCTAGTGGCTACTTAGTTCACTGTAATGTACGCAGTCCACCCAAGAAACCATTTCTTCTTTTCCACCACTGTCCTACTCTGCACTATTTGCATTCGCATCGCATCGTCTCGATTCTACTAGAAATGGCCATCTCCTCCACTTCCGTAGCCGCTGCCTACTTCAACAGCGCCTCCGTCGCCTCCAATCTCAAGCCATCCATCTCATTCCTCTCCCCTCCCTCACGCAAACTGCCCTCCGTTTCTCCCCACCCCGTCCTCAAAAGCCTAATCTCCAATGCACGCGCCATCTCCATAACTCCACGCGCCGCCCCATCCACCACCACAACCACCGGAAGTTTCCACGGACTCTGTTACGTGGTCGGAGACAACATCGATACCGACCAGATCATCCCCGCCGAGTACCTAACCCTAGTCCCCTCAAACCCTGCCGAGTACGAGAAGCTCGGCTCTTACGCTATGATCGGTCTCCCGGCATCGTACGAGACCAGATTCATCGAGCCAGATGAGATGAAAACGAAATACTCGATCCTTATCGCAGGCGACAACTTCGGGTGCGGATCCTCTCGGGAGCACGCTCCGGTGGCGCTGGGAGCGGCCGGAGTGGCAGCGGTGGTGGCGGAGTCGTACGCGAGAATCTTCTTCAGGAATTCGGTGGCTACAGGAGAGGTGTATCCGTTGGAGTCAGAGGTGAGGATATGCGAAGAGTGTAGAACAGGTGACGTAATAACGATTGAGTTAGGAGAGAGTCGGTTGATCAATCACACGACTGGCAAGGAGTATAAGTTGAAGCCCATTGGAGATGCTGGGCCGGTGATTGAGGCTGGAGGGATATTTGCTTACGCTAGGAAGACTGGAATGATTCCTTCGCAATCTGCTTAGGAGGAGAGTTTACATGACTGATTTAAATGTTGTGTTTTACATGACTGATTTAAATGCTGTGTTTGTTGCTCAGGAGAAGTATTTACTTGATAAGTTGAGGATTGGTTTTAAATGCTGTGTTTGTTTGGTTGATTTACCTGGCAATTAGCTCTGTTCTGTACCCATGATCTTCTGTCTACTCATACTTGGATCATGGAAAACTGTTGCTAGTATGTAGTGTGGCAATTAGCTCTATTCTGTACGCATGATCTTCTTTCTACTCATACTTGGATCATGGAAAACTGTTGCTAGTATGTAGTATGGCAATTAGCTCTGTTCTGTACACACGATCTTCTTTCTACTCATACTTGGATCATGGAAAACTGTTGCTAGTATGTAGTATGGCAATTAGCTCTGTTCTGTACACACGATCTTCTTTCTACTCATACTTTGATCATGGAAAACTGTTGCTAGTATGTAGTACGACAATTAGCTCTGTTCTGTACACATGATCATCTTTCTACTCATACTTGGTAGTATGGCAATTAGCTCTGTTCTGTACACATGATCTTCTTTCTAATCATATTTGGATCATGGAAAACTGTTGCTAGTATGTAGTATGGCAATTAGCTCTGTTCTGTACACGATCTTCTTTCTACTCATACTTGGATCATGAAAAACTATTGCTAACATGTAATATCTAGACCTTACTTACAGTACTTCATATTTGTTGGCTTCTATTCCATGGGCTGTCATTGATTTTAGGGATTTTCATTAGCTTTTTCCTGCTTCTTCGTGTTTTTAATTTTTGGCTCACCAGATTTTCTAGCCTACAATGCGGGAGGGGATATGGATTTTTGCCACTTATGCACAACTTTGTTTTTGACCTTTTTTAGTGATCTGATTTCATTTTTAACCCAAATCGTAATGAATTTGTTTGATTATGCAATTGTGACCTGATTTTCTTTCTCCATCCTTCGTTTTCTTGTTTTGGAGCTCATTTTACCTCATTTGTCCATTTGTTTGAAGCTTTAAAGGTTTCACTGTAATGTTTTCAAGGTACTTACTGATTATAATGAGAAACTAGGCTGCAGGAGAGCAAGAATCTCGTCTATGTTAACCTCCTAAACAGTGCATAATTACATCTATGCGTCTGTCTAACCATCCGTAACATCAATTCGTTTCATTTATTGCCTTTCTTAATCATGATTCATTGCATTGATGTAGTATAGTAACATGTGGTTTGGGTTCCAGGATCGCTATAAATAACAAGAATGAGAAATAAAAGCATCACGAATGCATATAAAACAAATGGGAAGCAAGAGAAAAACAGGGTAGGAATGAAAAGAACTTGAATAGCAACTGAAAATTTTTATTCTGTGTCCTTGGAAAGGAAATGAACTTTCTTTTTTGGCTCCTTAACTCACGAAGAAGATCATCAATCAATCTTCGTTCCCACAATCCAGGAACGTAGCCTCAAAATTTTATTTTTTGTTACCTCTAGCTACGAAATTTTATATCAAGTTGAGAGCAGCTACCTTTGACAAGAAATACGAAGATCAAGATTCATACCAGCAGTCTAAGAGATCACGAAGTTAGCAGCTTGTTTCACTATCACGCACATGTACGAGTCAATCGGAGTATTTTATCTAATGGGTGGTACGATACGAGGCCTAAGCGTTGGGAGGATACTAGAAATTATCATAAATAAGCACAACAGTTGATAGACTGAAAGGGGAGGATTTGATGCTCTTTTCAAGGTGGATTTGATTTTCTTCATATGAAATTTCACACTAATTCTAATACAAAATTAAGTTTTCCAATTATTATTTTGAATTTAAATTTACATAAACTTTATTAATTTATATGTATAGAAGTATAATTTTTTAAGAATTTAAAATGTTTATTGATTTCCAAAATAAGGAAGTCATAGTACGACTTGTTCTTTGAGCAAGGACAAACAAGTGTATTAACTTGTATTAAGCACTGGGCCTGGGGCAAAAGAAGAAAACATTGTACTGCTACACATTGTTCCCAACTCTTCTAGTACGTTTAGGAGCTTCCTTCTACTTGTATCCTTAATGGATTTTGAGCTATGAAGCATTAAAGTAATCAGCTCACTCTAACCAGCGTATCATCTCCGCCTATATTTATTATCGCAAGAGATAGCTTACCTTAGAGATCCTAGAACACTAGGTCATAAGGTATATTCCTTCTGCTAGCCATTCCCTTGCTAACACCATTTTTTGAAGACTTGATGATAACCATTTGTTTGATCTAACTAATATCTGCTTCCACCCTCTCTCGTACCCTTGCTTGTATTTTGAAAGATTCTTTCATTTCTAAGCATCTAGATCACATAGATAGAGCAATTAGAGACTAATTTTATGATCTTGCTATTAATTGTGCAACCTTTACAATAGAAAATTATCCAGTGCACTATTTGGTTCCAATCTTCTAGCTATCGTAAGAAGTTGCATAAATGATGTGCCTTGGTCAATAGAGCTTATGAGAAATGATCCTTAAAGAATAGGTTCTGAATGTTCCTGTTCTTTAGGTTACAAAAACAATATATAGGATTTAGTCAATTGATTATTCTTCAAAGCTTGTCTTTTTTTCTAAGCTCATTTTTTATTGGTAGCCATAACAAAAAGGAAGCTTTAGGGAGCTTGTATTCATACCAGACCAACTTTTGCCAATAAATTTTGGGGAGGAAGTTTTGAAGACTTAGTAATAAGATTTGTTTGTGAAGGTGTTTGGTGGGTCTAACAGCTAAGTTTTTCTGTATCCCACATTAGGATTTCAACTATAGCTTGATATAATATCCATTACTAGAGAAAGCCCTTTGAATTTGCTAGTCCATTCTCCATTGTCAATGAATTCTTTAACTTGAGCCCTTTTCTAAACTAGGTGCCTCATTTGTTAGAGTTTAGAAATTTGATCAAGTGGTCATAGATCATTCCAGTTGTCATACGAAAAATAGTTTCTCTCTATTCTTAATTTTGGACTTAATCTCCTTAAGTTGCCCTTAAGCTTGAAGATTTTGAATTAAAGTCCATAAAGTGTCAGTAGCATGATTTATCATAGACTGTCCCTTTTCGAGAAATGCACATGGATTTATTAACCTAAATTGTTTCCTTATATGTGAAAATTGTCTGTATTCTACTTACCATTAACACCTTATTGATGGTTCTTGTCAATTTAATGCCCAATCCTCCCTTTTCCTTTTGGGTTACAAGCTTGTTTCCATTTCACCTCGGTCCCCTAGGAATCATGTATATTCCCTGACCATAAGAAGTTCTCAAACAACCTCTATATTTTCTTGGTGAGGTTTTTTCGTAGAATGAAATAATATGTCGAATAAATTTGTATGTTATTTAGGATATAAACAATTAGCTAGAGTCTCCCTGTAAAGGATAACCATATATTCTTCCAACTACTCACCCTTTTATGGATTTCTTCAACAAAAGGTTTGCAACTGGCAAAAATGAGTCTTCTTATAGTGTTAGACACCCCGAGGTATTCGAAGGGGGTCCTTGGCCTTAAGTCCCGTGATCAATCTAAACCAATCAACTTGTATTTTAGTGTTAGCAAATAAAATGATATGAATCTTGTCTATATTGAAGGAGAATCCAAAGAGTAGATTGAAAGCTTTTAGTCAATTAATGAGCACCATTAATGAAGAAGTATCAGGCCCATATAGAAGCAACAAATCATTCGCAAAAAGAAAGACAAACAATCCTTATTTCCTTACATTTATGGTGGTATACAAATCTTTTCACCCTCTAGTTCCTTACACTTATGGTGTTATACAATTCTTTTTACCCTCTAGCTATAAACTAGTAACTTGTTCAAGAATTCTACGAAAAGTGTAAAAGGTATAAGGATAATGGATCTCCTTATCAAAGACCATTAGCTGCTTTAAAGATTTTTGCTAGCTCTTTATTGTAAAGCAAACTAAAAGAAGTGGCTAGAATGCATTGTTGGATCTAATTCCTTAACTTTATAGGAAAACAAAAAGCTTCCAGTATGGGTTGGATAAACTTAATGGAATCAAAAGCTTTTTAAAAGTCAATCTTTATGGCATAACATTTTGTTCCAATTTTTTTTATCAAAACTCCTAAAAAATTCATATAAAAATAGGATAATATCCCTAATGCTTCTAACTTTTATAAAGGCACCTTGATAAGGATTGACAATTGAGTTAAGAATAGCCTCTAATCTATTAGCAATTAGTTTAGAGATCAATTTGTATATCAGATTGCAGCAATATATGAGTCTATACTCACCAAGCTCGTCAGGATTTGGAACTTTTGGAACGAAGGTGATGAAAGTACTATTTAGCTCTTTTAACATGACTCCCTTGGAGAAGAATTCCAACAAACATTTTGGTAACTGACTTCTTGACAAAGCTCCAAGTTTTTTTTTTTTGATAATGGAACTCAATAAATCCATTTAGACTTAGTCTTTTGTTTGGATTCATAAAGAATATCACTCATTCAACATCTTCAAAGGAGAACGGTTTGATGAGTCCTTCCTCCTAGTCCTTGCTGATTGAGTGATTATTAAAATATTAGAGAATTTGCACATAAGAAGATGTGTTAGTGATAACAACTAAGAATTTTTGGAAAAAAATCATATTTATTGTTGAGTAGGTCATCTTGCTTCCAAATCAATTCTCCATTATTATTTTTAAGAGAGGAGATCCTGTAATAATTCCTCTTAAAGATGATAGAGTTATAAAAAAAATTGGTATTTATTATGGATCCGAAATTTTACTTAAGCAAGGATTAGTAATTTCTAAGAGCCTGTAGTCAACAAGAGTTTACTTTTCCTTTACTCTTATCTGCTCATTTTTAAGGTTAACCAATGATTACAAATATAATCGATTCAAACAATTTAACTATAAAAACCTTGAATTGATCAATTTTTTAGTTAAGCTTTCTAACTTTTCAGTTTGATTTACTTTAATAACCTTTTTTTATTAAAAGCCAATCACTTAATTAATTAATTAATCAATTTTTAAAAACTAATCAATTTTATAAACCAAAATAAACTAATTAATTTTATTTTATAGTCTCCTTTTCAATTAAACTTTAAATTTTTTAAGGAGTAAGGATAGTCTCCTTTAATCATATTTCAACTTCTTTAGTTTTATTCAATCTTTGACTGATTTTATAATGATCTAATACTAATTGTACCTTTTAAACCTTAAACATAATCTGATCATTTTAACTTTAGGTTTGGTTTTTAAAACATTAGGGTCAACATTCACTTCTGTTTGAAGCTTAGCCAAAGATTCTCTAGTCCTATGAGGTTCTAAACATATTCCAGAGTTCCAACCTTAATTCAAGGATTTTAGTTTAGTTCTTATAGCACCAAGCTTCATAACACACTTGAATGCCTCATTTCCCTCTATTTGTTGCTCCATCCCTCTTTTAATAACATCCTCAAACCTTGGCATATTAAGCAAATGGCTGTGAAATCTGAATGGGGCTTTTTTGTATGTATTCTAAATTAGATAGTTTATCTCAATTAGTGTGTGATCATAACTCAAGTAGTTGGAAAAAGTAGCCTTACTAAGAGGAAAGATGCTTTCAAAAGCTTGATTAAATATACCTTTATATAATTTTTTACGAATTGACCATTCCCCACTCTGGTTATTCTTCCAGGTGAAGTAGTTCCCATTGTGGCTTAGATCCATTAACCCAAGGATGGTGAAACATTTCCTTCATCCCTCACTATAAAGTCTAATATTATGCCTATCTCCTTCTACCACTGTAGGGTAAATGGTGGTGTTGAAGTCACTAAGTAGAAGCCAAGGATCAGATAACCAACTTCCTTGTTAAATTAGTTTGTTTTATAGTTGTCTTCTTTGAAAGTCTAAATTAGCAACATAGAAGAAAGTGATATATAAATCCCTTAGATAAGGCATGATTTGTAACTTAACTAAGATATGTTAGTCCGAGGAAGCAATGTGAGTCAGTTGGACCTTAGAAGTTTCAAAAGTTATTATGATATAGCTATTAAAGTGAGCATAATTGTTTATAAGGGACCAACTTTTCTTTGCAAACTAAAGCTTCTTAGTATAATATTTAGACTTTAGCTTAGTCTCTGAAAGGTCAATAATGAAAGGATTACTTTTATTCAAAAAGGTATGTCTTATGTTTTGGGATACTTCAATGCCCTTGTGTTCTAGGCAATGATAAACATTAAAGGTGATTTTATCTGGAGGCTCAGTTCTTGCCTTCCTTCTAGACCTCTTTATTATAGTTTACACGAACTCCTTCCCCTTTTATTAGAGATTATTGCAGTTGGGAGTGGATTCCTTTCTTACATTCTTCTCTAAATCTGTGTTTGACCTATCCTTTACAAGGAAATTGGATGAGGAAGCTAGGTTAATATTCTTGTGAACCTTTTCTTAGAGAATACATTTTCCTTTAAATCTCTGAGGAATGATGATGGTTTGTTTTACACTTTCTCATCCTTTTAGATTTCTGTCACTTACTTCAAAGGGAATGATTAATCCTAAATTAAGTTGAGTAGTAATATTTTCTTCCTCTTTAGCACTAATATCCTCAACTTAAGGTTGACTCTAGGAAGAAGAAGTTCCTCCTTTTATGATGGTTAATTCTTTATAGTTCCCTCTTCCAAAGACCTTTCTTGTAAGCCTCCACTATTTTTATCATGCTTTTAAATAAGACTTCTATTGGTAGCTTAGTTTAGTTTTTTCTTCCTTTAACTCATCGTTCACACCAATATTCAAAATGAGAATGGTATTAGGAAGTTCTTGCTTAATTTTAATCTTCACACAGACTCTCACAAACCCTACCCATTTAATGCCCATTGTGGTTGCATCTATGCAAAATGGCCTTCTTATATAGCCAGCTAGGTGTTTTAAACCCGTGGTATACTAGTATTCCAAAGGGTAATAATTAAAACTTTCTAATAAATACATATGCTTTATGCTTAATTATTCCATGTTTAGACCTGGCCCCAAGTTCTAAAGAAAGTTAGTCTTATTATTGATATGCCAAGGCCCCTAGTTTAAGATTTTGTCTTCTCCTTGAATAAAACTGAATTTAGATATGAAACAACCCTACTCACTGATTAAGACATCCTTTAGACCTTATTTCTATTTTTTGATTGCCCAATAATGTATGAGGGGGGAAGCTGGTTTCTTCTTTATAAAGAAACTAATTAGAGTAATGGTTAGCGTTTAGTATTTCAAGTGGCTTGGAAACAACCTTAGCTTTTTACATCAAAGGATGGATGAAGCTTAGCTCGAAAGTAGGAAAAAAGTCTCCAACAACTCATCTCCAAGTAACACATTTTGACATGGAGATGGTAGCTAGAACTAAAGGCTAATTATATATATCAGGAAGTAAGGTTTGGGTGGAGGTTTAAGCTAATAGAAAGGAGTTTTATGGACAAGGTAAAAGAATATAAGAGGTTCTTGAGCAGTTGGTTTAAGGAACCTAAGGTTTAATGTGAGGTTTAGCTAGTAAGGAGTAAGTTTATGGATCTAATAGAGAAGAAGCAGAGGTTCTTAAAGAAATGGTGAGTTGTGACTGGGGTTTAGTGAGTGGAGGGAAAGCATTAGGGGAAAGGCAAGCTAGGTAGGAGGAGATGGTTACAAGGTAGCTCCAAGCAAGATCAAGTCCATTCCTAAAATCAAGAATAGGTTAGCAATTAGGTCGCAAATGAAAAAGGAAAGACAATTGCCAAAAAGGGAAAATTTGTGGCAACACAAGAGGAATATAAAAAGAGCTAAAAGAGAGGATGGGAAAAAAGAGTAGGCTAAGGAAGGAGGAAGGAGCAATAACTATAAAGGAGCCATTCTAGAGTGTTAATGCCTAAAGGATTAACCAAGGAGGTAGAGAGTAACCACCCGAGAGTCATTTCTTAAAAAAGTTTTAAATATGGGTGAAGAGTGCAATATGAAAACTTCGCAATAGATTATTTGTAGCGCCTCCTTACCATAGGGTACCCACCGGGACGCCCGAAGGTCATTCCGGCACATATCCTACGATGAGGGCACGCTATCATCACTCCTGCACTTATCTTCTTTTGTAGGGGTCAGAGCAGTAGCATAACCCATCAATTCATTGAATCCGACCTCATAGTCCGCCACTGACATCTGGCCCTGCTTCAGTTCCAAGAACTCTTGCATCTTTATGTCCAAGTAGACCTTGGGCATGTGATTATCTCTGAAGACCCTCAGAAAGTCTTCCCACTTCAATCGACAAGGCCTGGTGGTATTGCCTGGAACAGTCTTCCACCACTGGTATGCTGGGCTCTGTAGGAGAGATACTGCATAATCTAACCTCTCATCAGGCTCGCAATCTATCTGATCAAACACCCTTTTTGTCCACTCTAACCATCCCTTGGCCTCAGCAGGGTCTGTGCTGCCATAGAAGTCTACAGCTCCCTGCTTTCGCAGCCTATCATACCTCCTTTCCCTTCTCTCGGAAACTCTAGGAGGTAACCCCTAAGATCGTGGTACCGAGGACTCTCTACTGGCTCCTACAGATCCTTGGTCAGCTGGTTGCTCAATCTGATCACCTAAGGCGGATGACCTATGACAAATAATAGCTTCGATCATTATCCGCATTGTTCAAGATATTTCATACTTATCATTCCTATATGTCCCAATAGATGCTAAACCATGCTCTGATACCACCCATGTGTAGCGCCCCCTTACCGTAAGATACCCACCGGGACGCCCGAAGGTCATTCCGGCACATATCCTATGATGAGGGCACGCTACAATCGATCACTACATTCCCTTCATATGGCATGGTAACATAATTCACTTAAAGCATCATAAG
>JANIJH010000005.1:24217185-24227591 GCA_024520975.1 Erythroxylum areolatum | reverse complement strand
CGACAATCCCTAATGACATTATAAATGTAGTTACAATCTTCATAATGATCAAGTTGACATCCCAAAATTTATTATCTAGAATAATAGCACAAACTTCTTTTCCTTTTGTACTTTTTGATAAGTTATGACTTAAAAAATGTTTGCCTACCACTAAATTTTGAAGTAGTTTTTTTTATATTCATAAACATTTCTCAAAGTAATAAATATAATTGCAAACCTAGTAATAGCAGGACCTACAATCTTAGCCTAATATTTTTTGCTTTCTTAATCAAGTCAAAAATGTAATATGATTATATATAAAAGTTGTAACCTTAGATGTATGTGAAGTAAGACTAGAAATATGGTCCATAACACCAATATCTTTTGAAATAAGGTTTATATAATAAGCAGCGTATGAAGACTAATAAATATGTCCATACTTTGATTATGATAAGTACCCAACTCATACATAATTAACCATATTATCTATAACAAAGTGCACAATATTTTTTGGTCCAACCAACTCGAAAATTTCAGAAAATAATTCATTTAAAGCATGAGCACTTTTTACCATAATAGAAGCATCAATAGATTTGATAAAAGTTGTTCTAATATTATAATAAACCAAGAAATTAATCAAGGGTCTTAGTCTATGATCAGTCCACTCATTTATCATAATAGTGCATCTTGTTAATTCCTAACTAGGCTTATATGTATCCATAATCAACTGATATTCTTTTTTTAATTCTTAGAGTAAAGGCATATGAATCTCATAATAAGAAAGTACCTTAAATCCTAGACCTATAGTTGTTGTAGCATTTATTACTTCTTGAAAATATGGTGGATTTAAAGAATTTAAAGGAAAACATGAGTGATATAACCATCTGGCCCATGCTGGTTTACATCACAAAGCAACATTCTTATCAACCAAAACATTTTTTAAACTATGTTGAGAACTAGAAGCAATTCTTAGAGGGAAATAAAAATCTATGTCAATAGTAGTTTTCATTTTTCTTTTATCAAATACTTGTGGCACTTTATTATCTCTAAAAGATATATCATGAGCCTCTTTATTTTTATTTTTATTTTTATTTTTTCCTTGTTACTACAAATAATTTCCAATCCTCTCACGTACAACAAATGGTACTTCATTGGAAGAAGTAATATCACCCTTAACATCAGCAAGATGTTCTTTCATTATATAAATTCCTCAACTTTTAAATATCCTACCGTAAAACATACAATTATATTGGATATTCCCATCAGATGCTTGAGAAAAAGAAAAATAATTCTATGCTAGATCAGACTTACCACGAGAAGAGGATGCTAAGTTCATTGAATCTTTTTCTGATGATTTCGTACACTCCATTGTAATTTTAACATGAAAATATGAGACAATTAATTTTGTTATTTTTGTATAAAATAAGTCACAAAAGATGAAATGAAAAGATAAAAGTGTGAAAACAAAAATACCCATTAGCTTTGTCTTCTTAATTCTTTGTCTTTTATGTCTAGTTTGAGATTTGACTTTAATCACCACAACCAACACAAGAAATAACAATAAAAGGATAATTAATTTGTGATCTTGATACAAAGAATCAAAGTATAAATAGAAAACATAAAAGAGGTTGAAAAAGAATTGAAAACACTAAAGAAAATCAATTCAAATAGGACATAGAAATTGAAATCAAAATCTTTTCCAAGATTGAATAAATCTAAAAGGTCACTAAAAAAGTTGAAGTATGTTTAAAAACGAACACAAAAAATTTCAGTATTCTTCTTTAAACATACTTCTTTAAAACTTAAACATCACTCCTTAACATATTTTAAATTATCCCAAATAAAATTGTTTATCTATCCTAAATTACTAATTAATAACTTTTTCAATGTCCTTCTTTAAACATACTTCTTCAAAGTTTAAACATCACCCTTTAACATACTCTTAAATTTTATGAAACAAAATTACTTATTTACACTAAATTAGTAATTAATAACTTTTTTAGTGTCCTTCTTTAAATATACTTCTTTACAATTTAAATATAACTTCTTAACACATTTTTAAATTATCTTGGCAAAAGGGTGACTTTTGACCTTAAGTTTTACACCAATCGATAAGTTTAATCCTAACATTCTAGAGAGAACAATTATAACCCTAATATTTAAAAACAAGTTAAAATTGGACTTCACCATAATGGAATTATTAACTCCTGTCTATTAAGTTTCAAGTCAGTGTTGACCTAACACCTTTTAATAATTTTTTATTTTTTATAAGCCCCATAATGGAACGTCATTGCTAACGTAGCAAGATGAGACCTACTTTTTCAAAAATAAAATAACTTAGATTATTTATAAGTATGGGACCCACCTTTTTATTAAGCATGCCCTAAATTAAATAAATATTACTTAACAAAACGATCCCTCCCTCACCACTCGTCTAAATGCACCTCTTTTTTCCAAAGCAATTCAAAGGACCAAGAAATATGGTCTCTATATTGACATTAAAATCCTAAAATTTCCTTTAGTTGAGGCAGGTTTGCCCCAAGGGTGCAAGAACGTGGAATCAATCACCTCTCATGAAAATGGTTGGCAATTGATCAACAAATCTTTCTTAGTTATAGTTATACTCCAATAATCTCTTAAACAGCTCCTACAAGAGCACCGCCCTGATTGTCGTGTACTGACATGTTCTTTCCTTAGGCAATAGAAGCTACTTCCAAATTTGGGACTCCAAGGCTAGTGTTTCACGGAACAAGTTTCTTCTTATTGTGCACTGAAGAGTGTATCAGATTATACCAGCCACATAAGAAAGTTTCGTTAAACGATGAGTTCTTTCCTATAACTAATGTTCTAGGGGACATTAAGTTAACTAGAAATTAGTTGTTAGATATTGAGTAACAAGGCATCGAATTAGACTTTTCCAAGTCGGTGAAAGCTTTGAGAGAGTCTGAGTTGAAGAGCTTTGGTGCAATCGTCAATAGCTTCTAATAGCTTAAGCTTGCGTATGTTAAATTTTACAAGGATGCTTTAGGTCAAAGAGAATGGCATATCAGACCAATTTTTTTTATGCAAAAGAGGGATTAAGGATAAAGCATAGAGAGGAAGAGAAGCATTCATTAATAAGCATGAGTGCTTGAAATGGCTTGACTCTAAGAAACGTAATTCAGTTATTTACATATGTTTTGGAAGTGTAGCCAATATTAGAAACTCTTAGCTCAAGGAAATAGCAATAGCACTCGAAAACTCAAAGTAGTAGTTCATATAAGTGGTCAAGAAAGACAAAAAAAATATATAAAACAATGAAGAAGATTGGTTGCCAGAACTATTTGAGAAGAGAGCGGAAGACAATAAAAATATACAAGGATGGGTGTGTTAGATAATAAACATGAATTATGATTGTTAGATTCCTAGCTAGAGTTATTAGTTAGAGTCATTGTTTAAGTTAAATAGTAGTAGTTTAGTTTATCAAGAGCTCGTTTTGTAAACCTATATTTACTTGGGCATATTTTATGTTTTATTTGATAGCAATTTAACTTATAATATAGAAGATTGTTTAGCCTCTATTCCTCTATTTCTTTTGGCTCTTCCATATTTTTTGTTGTCCAACAAAGTGTTATTAGAGCTAAAAATCAACTTTCCACCATCCATCTCTTTGAGACATTTTATTAAACACCTCTCAGGTAGAACACTAAAACTAGCAACGACCAGAATAACAGGCATAAAGAGCAGAAGATAGAGAAAGAAGAAGAAGACAAGTCGCAGAGAGGAAGGCGTGAGATTCAGAGATCGTGAGTTGGAGAGACTAGAGAATAGAGACATTTGAAGGGAAAATAGAAAATTAGTTTTCACGTGTAGTTTGGTTTTTGGGATTCGACCATAAGACCTAGAGTAAAGGGATGCATTTTGACCGTTGGGCTGCAGATCTCCATAACATAAGACATGAATGAATCTATTCAAGAAATTGTTTCTCAATTCAACTGAATAAGAGAGGATTTGAACTCAAAAACCCCTAGACGAAAGAAGAACATTGCTACCGTTTAGCCACTGCCAGAAGATATACAAAAGCACCAGAAACTGTATTTTGAAGGTGTTTCATAGTAAAAACCAAGATGAATGGAATTTTACCATTTCAGTTTTTGAAACTTAACAAGGAGAATTATGACAATTGGTGTATCAGAATAAAAGCATTGCTAAGATCTCAAGATGTGTGGGATATTATAGAAAAAGGCTACAATCATCCAGAACGTGAAGAACTGTTAACGATAGCGAAAAAGGAAGCACTACAAAAAACTAGAAAGAAGGATCAACAAGTGCTCACTCTTATTCATATGTGCTTAGATAAAAATATGTTTGAAAAAGTATCTACTGCAACTACGGCAAAAGAAGTGCGGGAGGTTTTACAAAATTGTTTTAAAGGAAAAGACGAAGTAATTAAAGTACACCTGTAGACTTTGAGATATGACTATGAAAATCTCAAGATGAAATATTCTAAATCTTTATGAGAGTATTTGGTAAATCCTTGACTATTGTGAATCAATTAAAGAGATGTGGAGAGCCGATGGAAGACATTCGAGCGATTAAAAAAAGTCTTCAATCACTAATTTTAAAATTTAATTACATTGTGACTACTTTTGAAGAATCAAAGGATTGGATTCGATGTCTATAGATCACCTTTTGGGTTCGTTACAAGCCCATGAAGAGAAATTGAAGAAAAGAGAAGAATCAGATTCTCAAGAGTTACAGGTAAAGTTGATTTTAAGTGAAAAGGAAGGCAATCAACATCAAGGAATTAGTAGAGGAAGAGGAGGCGGAGGTCGTGGTTGAGGCTGGAATCATGGAAATCATGGAAGAGATAGAGGAGGTAGAAATAATTTGAATGACAATGAAGAGTCAGATTTTCAACAAAATATCCAAGAAAACATGGTAGAGGTGGATCATTTCAACGAGGTCATGGTCAAAGATCAAATATACAATATTACAATTACGAAAGATTTGGTCACTATGCAGCAGAATGTAGATGGAATTCAAATAAAGAAGAAAACACAAATTATGTTGAGGTTGAAGAAGAAGATGAAGAAGCATATTCCTTGTTATTAACGTGCAATGGTGACAAAGAAAGAAGTGAGGAATCTTGGTATCTCGACTCAGAAGCCAACAATCATATAACTTGTAATAAAGATTTATTTTGTAGTCTTGATGAATATGTTAAAGGCAATATTTCTTTGGTGATAAAACTAAGGTTCCAATTAAAGTTAAAGGAGAAATTTTGATTAAATTGAAGAATGGAGATCATCAGTTTATATCTCATGTTTATTATGCTCCTGCTTTAAAAACAAATATATTGAGTATTAGACAACTTTTGGAGAAAGGCTTTGAAATATAGATAAGAAAGAGTGGATTGGTCATGCCAAACAGAAAAGGAAGATTGATTGCAAAAGTGTCAATATCGAAGAACAAGATGTTTATATTGAAGATCAATAAAGATAGTCCTATATGTTTAAAAGCTACTACGAATGATTCATCATGGTTGTGGCATCTTGGCTGGGCTGCTTGAATTTCGATGGATTGGAGCTATTTTATAAGAAAAGGATGGTACATGGCTTGCCTTTTATAAGTCATCCTGATCAAATTTGTGAAGATTGTATGTATGGTTAGCAGTCTAGGAGGAGCTTTCCGAAGGAGTTTCTATCTCAAGCTACCCAACCACTTGAATTGGTGTATGCTGATATATATGGTCCTATCGCACCAAGTTCATATGGAAAGAACAAGTACTCTTTATTGTTTATTGATGATTATACTTGCAAGACTTGGGTTTATTTTTTGAAAGAAAAATCTGAAGCATTTGAAGTATTTAAGAAATTTAAAGCTCAAGTTGAGAATGAAAGTAGTTATCTAATTAAAGCAATTCAGATCGATCAAGGAGGTGAATTCGTGTCGAATAAATTTAATCAATTATATGAGTATCTTGGTATTTGGCATCCTTTGATGGTTCCTAGATCACCTCAACAAAATGGAGTTGTGGAGTATAAAAATAGAACTATTCTTAACATAGCTCGTAGTATACTGAAGAGTAAGAGGATGGCAAAGGAGTTTTTAACTGAAGCAGTAACATGTGCAGTGTATTTGAATAATCATAGTCTCACAAAGAGTCTAATGCAAATGACTCCATAAGAAGCATGGAGTATTTCATAGTTAAGAGTATTTGGAAGTATTGGCTATGTGTATGTTCCTAATGAAACAAAAAGTAAGTTGGATGATAAGAGTCAGAAGTTCATATTTGTTGGCTATACTGAAAATTCAAAAGGGTATAAATTTTACGATCTCCTGAATGGAAAAAAGTCATTAGTAGAGATGTTGAGCTTGATGAAGAAGGCTTATGGGAGTGGAATGTACCACAGGATGAAAATTATGAATTTCTTCCTTTGTTTGATAAATTTTTTGATGTAGATAAGTCCCGGAATCAAATTGTTACTAATGTTACACCAAAAACTCATCCACGTGAAGTTCAAACAACTCAAACGATTATGTCTCCATAAAGCTCCTCCGAGAGGCCACATCATATGCGGAGTTTAGAAGAAATATATGAAGTAACAGAAGAAATCAATGATTCTACTCTGTTTTGTTTATTAGCGGATAAAGAACCAATGATGTTTGAAGAAGCTGTCAAAGATGAAAGATGGAGATTTGCTACGGATAAAAAGATGAAAGCAATTAAAAAGAATGATACTTAGCAATTGATAGATCTTCCAAAAGGGAAGCAATCTGTAGCAGTAAAGTGAATTTATAAAGTGAAGAAAAATGCAAAAGGAGAAGTAGAGAAGTACAAAGCTTGACTTGTTGCAAAAGGATTCACTCAGAAAGCTATAATTGATTATAGTGAAGTCTTTGCTCCAGTGGCTTGCTCTGAGATTGTTCGACTAATTATTTCATTAGCAGCTCAACAAAGATGGAAGATTTATCAGATGGATGTAAAATCAACCTTCTTGAATGGAACTTTAGAGGAAGAGGTTTATGTGGAACAACCATTGGGTTACATCGTTGAAGGATAAGAAGACAAGGTGTTGAAGTTGAATAAAGCCTTATATGGTCTTAAACAAGCTCCAAGGGCTTATTATACATGTATTGATGATTATTTTCAAAAGGATGGTTTCTCAAAATGTTCGTATGAGCATGCCTTATATGTCAAGGAGAACAATAATGGAGAAATTATGTATGTTTGTTTATATGTTGATAATTTGATTTTTACAGGTAGTAATCCTATGATGTTTGAAGAATTTAAGAAGAAAATGACTAAAAAATTTGAGACGATTGATTTGGGGTTTATAACTTATTATCTTGGAATTGAAGTGAAGCAAAGTGAAGATAGGAATTTTCTTTTATAGAAAACTTATGTTGAAGCAATTTTAAAGGAGTTCAAAATGGATAGAATCAAATCAGTTTCTACTATAATGGAATGTGGGATCAAGTTTTATAAGTTCGATAATGCAAAAAAGGTAAGCCCAACTTTATTCAGAAGAATGGTTGGAAGATTGTGATTTTTAACTTGTACAAGACCAGATATCTTGTATAGAGTTGGTGTCATTAGTCATTACATGGAAGCTCCAACTTTGACGCACATGAAAGCAGCAAAGAAAATTCTTTGATACGTTAAAGGAACACTAGAGTATGGCTTATTTTATACTGCTATAAATAATTTGAGATTATCTGCAATTAGTGATAGTGATTAGGGAGGAGACATCAATGATAGAAAAAGTACAAGTGGTTTTGTTTTCTTTATGGGAAGTATTGTTTTTGCTTGGTGTTCAAAGAAGCAACCTATTGTTACTCTTTCATCTTATGAAGCTAAGTATGTTGCAGTTGCTTCCTATGCTTGTCATACTATTTGGTTGAGGAAGTTATTGAAAGAGCTAAAGTTTGAATAAGATGGAGCTATGGATATTTTTTTTGATAATAAGTTTGTTATTGCTTCAGGAAAGAATCCAGTTTTTCATGATAGAAGTAAACATATAGACATCTAGTACCATTTTATAAAAGAATGCATTGGGAACAAAGAGATTCAACTGAAGCATGTGACATCTAAAAATCAAGTTATCGATATGTTTACCAAATCTTTAAAATTGAGGCTATTCTTGGAGTTATTAAAGGTTGAATTACAAGTTTAAGAGAGGGTGTTAGATAATAAACTTGAATAATGATTGTTAAAGTCCTAGTTATAGTTACTAGTTAGAGTCATTGTTTAAGTTAAATAATAGTAGTTTAGTTTATTAAGAATTGGTTTTGTAAGCCTATATTTGTATTGGCATATTTCATGTTTTATTTGATAGCAATTTACCTTATAATACAGAAGATTGTTTAGCCTCTATTCTTCTGTTTCTTTTGCCTCTTCTGTATTTTTTTGCTATCCAATAATGTGCCGCAAATATTGATACTTGTCCATGATGCAATAGGAGGGTTTATGACACATTGTGGATGGAACTTAATGCTTGAAGGCATAATAGCTGGGAAGGCAATGGCAATATGGCCAGTGTCAGCCGAGCAGTTCTATAATAAGAAGTGGTGACATATTTTTTAAAAATTGGAGTTGGTGTCGGAGTGAAACAGAAGATGACAAGGGAGGGATTCTAAAGAAAAGTTAAACAAATTGGTGAGGGTAAGATCGTTTAATAAAAAGGTTGGGCCCCACATTTATAAATAAAAATAAAAATTTAATATTTTTAAAAGTGGGTCCTACCTTATCATGTCAGCAATGACTTAACACTGTAGGGCTCACCAAAGTAAAATTATTAAAAAGTGCTAGGTCAACCTAACCTAACACGTAATAGATGAACGTTAATAATTTTGTTATGGTGGGTTCCGATTTTAAATTTTTCTAAATGTTAGGGTTATAATTGTTCTCTTTGGAACATTGAGGTTAAACTTGTCGATTGGGGTAAAACTTAGGGTTAAAAGTGACTCTTTTGTCAATTATCTTAAACAAAATTACTTATCTATACTAAATTACTAATTAATAACTTTTTTAGTTTCATTCTTCAAATATATTTCTTTAAAGTTTAAACATCACTCATTAATACACTCTTAAATTATCTTAAATAAGATTAATTATCTATGCTAAATTACTAAATCATAATTTTTTTATGTCTTTCTCTGAATATAATTCTTTAAAATTTTAAAAAATTTTATTTTTTAATTTTGATCAATAAATACTAATATTCTTAATTTCATAAAAATGAAATTTATTTATTGTTATAAATTCGCTAGATGTAAAAATTCGTTGAATGTTGTGTTAAGTATGAGGGTATAAATGCTTGTGAGATTAGATCTAAGGTTTTAAAGCCTGGTCATTATGATTTGGCATTCCCGGTCGTCTTTTTAGTGCTCTGACATAAGTGGTAGCTAGTTGTTGCCATAAAAGAGGAGACAAAATATTTATTAGTTTGGGCATTGGAGAAGGAGAAGAAGCATACAGTTTTTCATGATTTAGAGTAAACCGACCAATTTATTATTTAACTAGCCAATTTTCATCCATAATGGTCAAAAATAGAAACCAAACTAGAAATTAGGTTAGTTTGTGTTTAATTTGATCTAATCGGTTGATCCAGTGTATTTTTTATATCATTGATTTTTATATGCTTTAAAAAGGTACGATAAAAAGTGTAGAGTTTAAATTCAATTAATTAATTATAATTAAATTAAATTAAAGTATTTTAAATTAAAAAATTAAACAGTTAATGTTCAATCCTAAAACATATCAAACTAAATAAAATCCTATTCTAACAACAAAATAAAAATTAAAAAAGGGAATGTAAAATAAAACCTAAAATAATTCATGGGTTGCCTCTCATATGATACTTGTTTCTCGTCATTAACTCAATGTACCTTTTAAGCTCAAGAAGCCTTGTACAAATTAGGTTTTTGTAGCTTTACCATAAGTTCCATATCCTACAAGTAGGCTACCTTTGATTGCTTGTTGCCACATTTCTCTTCGATTTATTCCCTTGAACTTGTGAAGGTTCCAGTGGACTTTTAAATGTAGAGACCTGTAAAATATCATGACAAGACTTGATATGTGCTTAATTATTGATATTTTTAATTATTTTTACTTAGCGATTATTGATATAAAAATGATTAAAATATTCACTTTAACTCATATTTTATTTTAGGTACAATTTTGGAGCAAAGAAATTAAAGTGGGTCAAAAGTACTGCGTTTGAGATATTTTCTGAAGATTTAATTTTGCTTGTCGTTATGGAGCAAGAAAAAAAAGAGACAAGAAAAAGGAAGTACAAAAACGACATAGCAACATTACAAAACACATATAAGCTTGCGTTTCAAGAAGCTACAAAGGAGATGGCTGCATAATTGGAAGCATGCAGCCAGCGTTAATTAAATCAATCAAGAGGAGGCAGCGTCGTTTTGGAGAGGAAACAAGT
>JANIJH010000005.1:24178362-24196347 GCA_024520975.1 Erythroxylum areolatum | reverse complement strand
ATGTTCTTATTCCTAATAGGAATAGGGATTAGGTTTTCTCTATAAATAGAGAAACTTATGTCTCATTAGATGAGAGATGAAAACCCTAGCCACCTAAACCTAGTTGCGTTCTTCTTCCGAGAGAAAAATTGTGCGGTGTTCAAAAAGGGTTTTAGAACGTGCTAGCACACATTAGCCACTTCCCGAATCGTTCATCCTCGTGTGGATACTGGTAGAGGACATTCACGCACTACAGCGTCTACAAATATGAAAAGAAACAAATACCAATCCGCATCAAGAGGTAATTTCGTAAATGTTATAATTTTTGGTTATACATCTTGTTGTGTAGTATGGTCCATTCTGCTGTGTATTGTGAATGCCCGGGCCATATACAATCCAACAACATGTTCCCTCTAAGTTAGCTTTTTGTATTTGAGTAAAACACTTGCCTATTTAGTTTTAAGTAAAGTGGCTTTGTTTGATGCAATGAATTTCATATAAGCATCTTTAATATGTTGATTCTCCTTTTACTAATATTGTTGTAGAAATCGTTCCATGTATAGTTGTAATAACTACTCCACTTTAGATTATAAGTATTCTTATATAAGGTATTCTGAGGCTAATTCTTTATAGTAATTGGATGCTCTTATATATAGTTTGATACCTAACATTCATGATCATGGTGGTTATCCCTAAAAATGTCACAACTCACTATGGATATTAATTGAACTTCCTCGTATGTGTTACCATGCCACTCTTTCTAAGCTCTTAAAGTTGTCATAAGTGATGGCATACTATAGCCCTCTTGAGATTATTGCCTTCTCCATCATTACATCATGTTTTGTAGCTATGATAGTAAATACCCAAATCCTAAAAATGATCCATAAAAATTAATAGATTAATAAAAATAAAAGAAACAAGAGCTACATAAAAATTAATAGATTAATAAAAATAACGTTTTCCTAATATTACAATCCCCAGCAATAGAGGTAAAAACTAGATATATAATTTTATATTTTAAATTGCAAGTGATGATGTAGTTGTAGCTAGAACTCACGTATGGACCAACTCTACAAGGAATAGAATTACTAATACTCGCAAACTTTCGATTGTCTAGCCTAATAAATTATTAAGTTTAAGATAAATCAAATGCAAAATTTTGAAAAATAAAATAAAATAGATTAACACAATTAACTAACCAGAATGAAAAATAAACAAAGAAACAATTAACATAAATAATGGTACGTCGATTTCGTATCTCCTTAGGACTTTTCATGCAATCAAGATTTCACTGATAAATTTAATATTTAGTTCATTAGAACATGAAAATTCCTAGTTTGTCCTAATATCTTTCTTAAGACTATTAGCACCAAACCCTAGGTTTATTATCTGAAATCTCTTTCTAGTTAAGACCCCTAAGATTGCATTAATTGATTTGTGATTTTACTATTAGGTTTAACCCTAATTAATACAATTTATGTCAACCTATCTCTAGGTTTATATGAAACTTCTTCTAATTATAGTAGATGTATTCATATAAATGGATTCCTCAATCTTAGTCATATAAAATCATAAATTGAACTAATATATTGGACATATCAATTGAAGAATTAAACACATAATTGAATTGCATTGAATCAACTTTCAAATTACATTACATAAAAAAATGAAATCACGAGGTCCAATCCAACTTAGTGTTCTTCTAATCTATGTACCAATAAAAGTTTGGTTCATAATCATAGAAGAGATAACATTAAAACTAAAAGAAAATCGGAAAACTAAAAGAGACATGATGAAATCCCTTTTGCAAATCCCTTTTGCTCTTTAAGAAATCAACTTTATAGTGATGGAAATCCACTTTGAATGTGCTCACTTGCTTGCTCTTCATCTCTCTATTATTTTGGGCCATCAATTTGTGCTTATGTGAGCCTCCTACGAACCTCCTACAAATTCTCCTTTATCTTCTCTTCCTTTTTTCCCTTTTATAGCTGAAAATTAGGGTTTTTAAAGTGGACACGGTCACCTATATAGTCGTTTGCATAACTGTGTTCCTTAATCTTACTTCAATTCTTCAAAAATCATAAAGAAGCACGATCCTAAAGAGCTACTCACTCGTGTGGTTGTTTGTACTCACACGGGTCTCTCTGATATAGCTCCAAATTCTTTGATTTCCTATCCTAATTTTTCCCTAATTCTTCTCTTTTTATCCATGAAGGTAAATAAGACCTAAAAAGACAATAAAAACCAAGAAGCACCAAAAACAATAAGAAACTTTCAAATAAACAAGCAAAACGCATTAAATATGGTATTCGAAATATATTCTATTTAGCAATTATACACCTTTATGGAAGATCAAATTAAATGCAAGATTAGAGATTGGAAAACAATCATAATTTTCTATGACAATTGGTGTTTGGCAGGTTCCCTATATAAAAACCAATAACTCATATCCTTAATGATTGTGATTCTAAGTGATGCTAAGGTGGCAACATAGGTGTGTGACAACCAAAAGAGTGTAGTTGAACAATTTATTCCTTCTTATAGAAACAATTCGAGCAAGTAAAATGGGTATATATGGATGAGAATAATGACTGGCCAATATTCCAACCATTCTTTTAAGGATATATTAAATGTTGGAGGGATAACCAGGCCTAGCATAAAATAGTATAGGATGGATGCTTACTGCCCAAAAGTATCATTCCATATGTGTCAATAGCCAGAGGAAGATTAAACACGATCAATAGGCTACGATACCTAAAATTGCCTAATGTCTATCTATTATGCAAAGGGGATGCTAAAACTCTAGATCACATCTTCTTCAAATGCAATTTTTCTAATGGGATTTAGGGTATAATCGAAACTTTATGCCACTAATACAAGATCGGTGATAATTTTTAGGGTGTATTCAAATGGCTACAAACTCATTCCCTCCCTAAGAATGACAAAGCTCTAGTGTTAATCACTCTTGGGACTTGACTCTATAAAGTATGGGAAGAGAGAAATGCTATGTGCTATAAGGGCTTGAAAAATTAGGAGCACTACTAGTTTTAGAGACAATCTAGTGGGCTATAAAGAAAATTATATTGGACGCATATGCAAGCAATTATGGTAAAATCCTATCCAATTTATTGAGAATTTGTTAATCTATAATATGTAAAGATTACTAGATTTAAAAACATCATTTCATGGTGGAAAAAAACATATAGTATATGGAGTACACATGCACATATAATATATATGTAGTGAATTCAAAGTACAGAAAGTTAAGAGGACTTATAGAAACCAAGTAGTTGAGAAGAGAAAAAGGATATTGAGTACAAAGTAGTGAAAAGGAAAGCTAAGCAATACAAAACCTGGGATAAAGCATTAAGTTAGTTCTCTTAAAACTGATCAGCAAGGAGTGAATTGTAAAGAAAAAATACCTTAAAAGATTATGAGAGTGCTATCTGAACATAAGGACTCTATGGAATAGAGGAGTAAGACATGTGGGGTATAAAATTCATGAAACTTATCAAAGATTATTCCAGTACTAACCTTATAAGCTTAATGTATAAGTTTTTACTTATATTAGAATGTCAATATGATGGACTATCAACATATATATATATATATATATATATATATATATATATATATATTGGTGTCGCAAATTAACTATAAGGGTCTTTTGACACGGTCTTGGAACTTGGTTTCCTTACAATTAATGAATCATTATTTAATTTTTCAAAAAAATATTAAAGGTTAAGTTAAAAGCTTTGAGTAAGAAGATTGATAATATGGCCATACTAGATTAACTGATATAATTGATAGATTATGACATTTATAGTGATGGATATCCCAATAACAAATGTCAAGCACCTAACGACAAAAGACAAACCTACCAAGCATGTTGATTTTGAAGAGAATTGGCCTAAAGATAAGTCTCTATAATAATACTTATAATTCACAATAGATGAACCATACTAACTTTTTGTAGAATAATCAAGCAAAAAAATAAAGATCAAGGATTCTACCCAGATTTCAACAACAACAATAGCAAGAAACGAAGCTAAGTTCTGAAAATCTCTTGATAAAATTCATTAATGCATTTAAAGCTCATTTCTAAAGTATTGAAGCATCTCTTCAAAATTAACAAACCTCTATTCACAATTTTAAAAGATCATATTAGACAACTTGCTAAGTTTGGTTCTGAAAGGTAACTAGGTACTTTGTCTAGCAACATCGAGCCAAACTTAAGGGAGCATGTGAATGTGATAACTTTAAGGAGTTGAAAGTTAAAGAGAAAGTGAAAGAAAAGAAATATGATGATAAGGAGAAGAGAAGGAAGAGGAGCCAAAGAAAAAAGTTATTAAAAAGTACCAACTGAAGATTTCACATCCTAGTATACTTGAGAAGGATAGAAAGAAACATTGATTTGGTAAGTTATTCATGTTTTTTTTATATTCTTTCATTATTGGATATTGATACCCACTAGCAATTCATACTTCTCAAATTGCATCTACTTAAACTTTATTGTTAGGGGATTATCAGTTATCATAATTTCCTTCTTCTTCCCTTGTTTTCTAGTTTCATTATTCTTGTATGTTATGTAGGTTGAGGACAATGTACAATTTAAATATGTGTAATTACTTATACTTATCAATTTTGTTATCATTAGCTTAATAGGGAATAATTATGGGAAAATATTTAACATTTAAATAATATTGATTGGCATAATCTATGATAAGTTTGGTTGTTTTGTTATTTGATTTGTTTAAGTATAAAGTCATGAACTTTTATGATTAATTAATTCCTATTTTGCTTCATTAAGTTTTATAAAATGTAAACTTGATTTTCACTATGATAATTTGTGTATAATTTGAACATAAAATTAGTTTAAAGTGAATTATTTTTAAGCATTTTTAGTATTCCAAAAAAATATAGAATGTATTAATACGTGAGTATAAAATAAATTTACTTTACTAGCTTTAAACGAAATAAAAAGGTTAAAGTTAAATAGTGATGCTAGTAACTATTTGAAAAGTAACCTAATTAATCTAGAGTATTTATGACAAGGTACTTAGTTTCATGTCAAAAGGTAGGATGACTTTTTAATCAAGCCTTTAATTGCTCTAGTGTTAATCTAATATAGTTTTTTTTGCTTCTCTATCAATAATGGTCATGAAAATGTTTTCGAGTTGAAAAATCTTTCTTATGTATGTTCACTTTATGCATTAGTTTAAATTTTTTTGTATACAATTAAAGTTTGAAGGATTATGGAGTTAAATTAAATTAATTTACGACTTAACACAACTAGCAAAGTGCTTAAAAAATTGATGAACTTTACAATTGCTTAAATGATGGAGAGTTCTGATTGATTCAGTTATTTTATTAAATTATTTCTTAGAGTTGCTACATATTTAAGTTATGTTAAAATTGATTTGCTTGAACTACTTAAGTGTAGGCAAGCAAATGCTTAGGTGTGGAAGAATTTTGTTCATAAGGAATGCATATTAGACTATAATCTCATAGACATAGGGTAGACGTAGGGTGATTACCGACGTAGATGTAAAATTTAGTTCAAAAGTTATATCACAAAATGAGTATTTTAAATATCTAGTATGTATCATTCAAAGAAACGGAGAGATTGATGAAGACATAATTCACCGGATTAGATCAAGATGACTTAAATAGAGAAATGCATCAAGAGTTTTGTGTGGCAAGAAGATACCATTCAAACTTAAGGGAAAATTCTATCGTTTTACAATTAGGATAGTCATACTCTATAGGGTGAAATATTGGCCTATTAAGCTATTGCATATTAATAAACTAATAGTGACAAAGATAAGAATATTCTGTTAGGTGTGCAACTTTACTAAAAAAAGATAACGTTAAAAATGTAATAACAAGGGACAAATTAAAGGTAGCTAATATTATTGACAAATTAAGAAAGACAAGACTTAGGTAGTTTGAATATGTTAAGAGAAAACATTCAAACGCTCTAGTGAAAAGGTGCGAGGAGATTGTACTTAGTAAAAGGAAAAAAGAAAAGCCTTAGAAGAATTGGAAAAAAATAATCAAGAATGATATGATAATGTTAAAACTTATCAAATAAATGACCCACAATAGAAGACTTTAGCCGATTAAGATTCAGATAAAGGACCCTCATAAAGAGTTCCTTATAGTTCCCATTAGAAATATCTCAATTAATTGGAAGAACAAAAATTTCTCTTAATAATATCTCGGCTTGTCGAAGGTGGAGACATCTCCAACCACCTGGCTCCAGAAATTTTTAATCAAGCTAGGTACAAGATTTAAAAATGGAAGAACCGGGGGGTGGGGGTACAAGATTTAAAAATGGAAGAAGGGGGGGAGAAAAAGAAGATGCTTCTTTAAAAATGAAATAAGGGGGGGAAAAGCAGAAGCTTCTAGGAGCAAAAAGTGGCCTAGAAAGAATATGAGAGATAGAAGATGGTTCACGAGACAGTAATAAAGTTAAAGCTTCTATGAGAGCAAAAGCAGGAATTGAGAAAAGGATGATAGTTGGTAGGGTCGAAGAGAATACTTTGGAGCACAAGGAAACAAAAGCTGTAACAGGTAAGGGATTGGCTGTCACAGGAGAAATCTGGAATGAGGTGACAGACAGAAAGGTTTGAGATAAGTTGAAAGATAGGACTGAGCAAAAGCTCAGGGCTCGGGAGATGAGAATTAGGGTGTTAGGAAAGAGTGTAGACTGAAGATCTGCACAAGGAGAAGAGAGGCTAGCGCGCAAGCTGGAGTGCTTCTTGGTCCCTGAGCTTTGTAGAGGTGATGAAATAGTTCCTGATATATTGGAAATTTGCCATGGCCTGGGATCTCCCACCGTGGGACGCCGGTGGGAGAGGTTTGTTAATTTGATTGATAGATTGAAGCAACATTTGTCTGGATCAAAAAACTGCCTTAAAGACAATGAAAACTTAAATCGACCCAAGTCAGGCTTTTTTGTATATAGAGATGCATCAAGGCTCCACTAAAACTATGAACAGAACTCTTACATTTCAGCAATCCTCTTTCCTTTCCAACTGATTGACGGAGAACCATCCCAATTATAGCACCAAACACGAAAAGGTCGGCATCAGAAATTATGCGAAGACACTTACTCTGCAAAAATCAAACTAGAATTGGGAACAGTCACAGTATGAACCGGACACAGAGCTGCAAACCGTACCACAGAACTGCCTGTACAAAGCTCAAAGGCTTCACACAGGAAGAGAAACAAAAACAAAAAATAAGCAGGCCGTAGCACTGTGCCACCCCTTTTCTTCATTCTTTACTTTTCCTATATTCTCTTTTCTTTTTTTCGGTAAATCCAATTTTCTTCTGTTTTCATAATTTTCGGTATTTTGCAGTATTATCGTTTCTCCTATCTACACTGGATAAAACATTCCAAAAGTTTTCTTCACTGTACTGAATAAAGCATATATGCAAAAGAAGAGAACGATTTTCTTTGATGCTAATATCCTGAGATTCACCCTCACACCATGCTTTCTCATCAATCCCACCAACGATGCAATCAACATGAGAAGCCATGAGCCAATAGCACACAACACCATCTTCATGGTTTCCATTGATCCACAAACCTTTTCGCTGTCACCTGCAACTTCCACGTATGACCACTTTGGACCCATACAGCTGCTCTCGGAGTGACTTAACCGAAGATTTTCGTTCAGCCAATTTGACAACCATATGAGCAATTTGGCAAGCCAAGCTACTTCATCATCAGAAATGGGTCGCTTCATCCAGTCACCCTTGTACTTGATGTCAGCTGAAGACTTGTTGCCAGTTCTTCGGGGCCTGAAAATCTCATCTCGGGAGTGCTCACACTGGATTGCTTCTGATGTTTTACAGATCTGTTTAACAGTATAGCCACCAAATAAACAGCTTACTTGCTCCTTTAATGAGTCTATGTGACTTAGGTTATCTGCCAAATTATCACCAGAATTGGCTTGCAACTCAGCTTCAGCTCGCAGTATGAACAGCTGTTTTTAGAAACCAAAATTAGCAAGCATTTGCCATACGTTAAATACAAGTAACTCATTTAAATGACAAACAAATGAATTACCTGAAGCAGATGTTGTCCACCATCTTCCCTGTTGCAAAAGAGTTTCAAGTCTCTGTTCCAATTCTCATGCAAGAAAGATCCGTCTGCATCAGTCTCACACAAACCATCCTCCCAATCCTGTCCAAAAAGACGAGGTCAGTTAAATATCAGCAAATGGAGTAACCACCTGGGCATACCGTGCTTGTTTCTCTATAAATTAACATGCTGGATTCGGGAATAATTTAGGAGACAATATCCACACTCAGGACAAACAAATACATAAGATAAAATTGTCTAGTTCAATGAAAAAGACATGGGAATTACCAGCGACTTGCACCATGGTCACATCTAAAGACTAGACAAGTTAATTAAGAGATAAATTGACTGCACAAAAGAAACAGCAGCTGGTAGATATGTACCTGTAACTGTTCTCGAATTAGAGGTATGTAGCCATATAAGCTGTTAAACATTGATTTGCTCAATCCAGCTTGTTTAGAATGAAAAAGAATATCCACGCTCTTCATAAGATGAATCACCTCTTTAGATGCAGTAAGTACCTTCATAACCTGGCCAACCAATGTAAAGCAGAAATGTAAATATTGACCGCAAATCTTTTGAAAGTAATGGTCATCAATTGCAAGTCTTAACCAGGAGTTCCCCAGTCATTAGGCTTTTAAGCTATTACTCTCACAGAAAAATAGGAGGGTAACAATGCAAAAGAACCTCTGCCAGGTGAAGTTATTACAGGAAACTCTAATCTCAAAAGCCACTCCATTGGACAACAGATTAATGCTAGCAACATTAATACATACACATGAGACATAAAATCAGTTACCATGGATCTACACAAGACACCATTCTTTTCCTCCCAAAGACAACGCTCACAACCCTGATGCATTGTAGATGTGACCACAGTGGTCAATTTGAACCCTATTCACTCAAAATCAAAACTCTAGCAATCCCTAAAATGCTTATTTTAAGTTACCTGGAAAAAGATAAACATAAACTACTTGAGATAGTCAATATTTAATAGTCAAACAGTGTTGTACTCCAACAATATAAAATATCCATGACATTAGTTCTTCCACTGATCATACATCCAAATTTGTACGTTAATCACTTTCAACTACTATGCCACCAACGCGCATGCTTGTTTCCAGTTTTATGAAGTTAAAGAAGGTTTTCAACGTTTCTATTCACTAAGATCAAGGACTAAGAGAAACAGAAAAGATTCATTTATGGACATAGGGAGTGCGAGAGAGTAGTGTTGATCAAGTGAAAGCAGTATCAGTTGCAATCTTAAAGTTATTAGGGAAGTGACGCTGTAGCCTACAAAGAAAGGACAAAGATAGAAAAATACATCAAGCGTATAAGGACTCACAAAAAGCCTTCAAAGAGTGATATAAACATCAAGAAATGGATGATTATTCACATACCTTTGATACCATCTGGATTACAGCTTCTGGATCAGTGTGAAGAAACTTGTGGGCAAACCCAATAAAATGCATAACCAAAGAACTATAATATAAGTAATTGGAAAGCACATAGCCTCTCCACATTGTTTTATAACCACACTCTTCAGTACTCTCACCCTCCTTTA
Organism: Erythroxylum areolatum; assembly: GCA_024520975.1. NCBI lineage: Eukaryota > Viridiplantae > Streptophyta > Magnoliopsida > Malpighiales > Erythroxylaceae > Erythroxylum > Erythroxylum areolatum. The sequence continues at coordinate 24,186,709 of JANIJH010000005.1, read as the reverse complement.
CATTCTTTAGTGGCCCATCCACAATCGCATCAAGCTCCATAAAATCATCCAGTCCAATATTCCAAGGTTCCATATAAGTAACCCAAACAGAAAAGACCTGTGAAGCGTTCTTAATGGAAGTCCCAACTGGGCAGAATAGAAACGTCCTCAGAATAAACCTATACACCGGCCTCTGAATCCAAGAATTCCATGACTCAACAACACGCATAGAATTGTTCAACGATGGAACCAATTCCCTTGACTTCGAATCAATTGAACCTGGAGAAACATTATAATCAAACCCTTCTTTAACCTCGATCGCACTCAAATTCAAATACCTAACCAACAACTTCACCACCTCACCTAAATTAGAACTAGGCGGAGACTCCCCTAGAACTGACCTCAAGGGAAGCCACAATCCAAACGACTTGCAGAAACTAACAGGCAGAGGCGAGAAATCATTCTCAGCCAACCAATAATGCACCAAAGTATCAACAAAGAACTCGGCCCTCAACAATGTCGATCCATCACTTCCATGTCCATAATTTAAAAGGGAGCTACGACAAGGCTGGTGTGAACCCAAATCAAAAATAGGCACAAAAGCTCGCAAATAGGCGTACAAAAGCCGCAGATACACATTACACTCCAATTTCTGCTCATTTCCACGCTTAACCCCCGAAAAGCCAGTAACAGAAGAAGCCCAATTCTCCAAATTGAATCTTTTAGGTCTTTTAATAGATAGCGTGTTGAAATTCTCACTATTGCCTTTGCAAATTGGGTAATAAGCAAACCAGAAGATAAAATACTGGAAAACATTAAGTTGAACTTGGTAATGAGAAGACCCTTTCATTGAATCCTCTTTAATTTTACCTTTGAATATAATACAGAGCTCGCTTAGAAGATTACAATCTTTCCCGCTCGACAGCAAGAGTCGGGCCCACTCAGGCAAGCGTTCGACCGGAAACACGTACTTGACGAGCGATAGACGATCGACGGCTGAGATTGACTGAAAAAGAGTGCCGTTTGGAGAGAGGAGGTTGAAGATTCTAGAAGCAAGATTGGGGTCGTTGGATTGGAGGACAACGTCGATCCAGCCACCCCCGGACGGCGAGGGTGAGGGGTGGTGGGTAGCGTTTGGAGTGGCGGTGGCGTCATCGAAGCCGTAAAGCTTGCAAATTAGGATTGGAAAAGTTAGAGAGAAGAAGTGGCGAGATTGATCGGGTGTGAGGGAGTGGAGGAAGGTGTCGATGGAGGCGCAGACGGAGGAGACGTGTGCGGGCGTAGATGAAGCGAGGATTGCGGCGGCGAGATCCTGGGATTTGGAAACGGAATCGATAGTGTAGGAGTGCGGGCGCATGTTAATTGGAATGTCAGGGGAATTCTAGGGTTTTGTAGCAGAGCGTATAATTGGGAAAAAAAAAAGGAAAAGAAATAAAAACGACGAGACACAGAGATAAAGAGGACAGAGGAGAAGAGAGGCGAGGAGAGGTATTTGGTTTGGTTAAAGTTTGAAATGAGAGTGGCAAATGGCGGGTTCACAAGGGGTGTGCTACGTGGCGACACACTTGGGGATCGAGTGACCGAGTGTGTGAAATGTGGGGCCACTCTTGTTGTTTTTGAATTAAAATCTGGAGTGAACTGATTTGGTACATAATAAAGGGGAAAGAAACAAAAGCTAGTAAGAGCCAATTCCCTTGTTATGACCAGTAATTCGTGCGTAAACAAATGGCTCTTGACAAAGTTAGGGATCACATTTATGTTAATAATGTAATTGTAAAAATTGGCTTGACTGCTAATTCATGAAAAAATTGAATAATAACTCAACATAAGTGCAAAGCATTGTGCAATTGGAGAATACATTGACAACAAACTTTAAGAATTTTATATTAATTAGGCTTTGATTCTTCATTTGATTTAAGTACTTTGATAATTGCAATGGTTATTGTTAGCTTTCTAAATCCAAAGTGATGAACCGCATAAGTGTTTGTGAGCCTTGGCTAATGTTTAACACTTGGGTTGATATGTAAATGAAATGTTGACAATAGAATAAGAGAAGATAAAGACATGAATAGATGAGAAAAATGAGCATTGTTGACAAAAGCTCGAGAATAGCTAAGTGTTAACATATATTGGTGCGAATTATAGAAAATCTTTAACAAATGCGAGACCTAAAATAAGAGGCACAACTAAGTACTATTAAATATAAAGATGCATAAAGGTACTTAACTTCCATAATAAGGACAAAAGGTATGTAAATTTGTAGTTTTATTATACAATAACTTGGATTGTTAGGCCAAAAGAACAAAATGACACCTAACGTTTATACTAGTGCACAAAATGGACCCTAACATTTCAGGGTGTTCAAAGTGAACCTTAACATTTACAAAATATTCAAATTGACTCCTAACATATGGAAAACATTTAAATTGAACCCTGACCTGTTAAGCCCCCTTAGTTATTTGCTGACGTGGTGAAACTTTTTCTGACATGAATTTTTTATAATTTTTTTAATGCGGAACCCACCATTTGATGTGAAACATTTTTAAAGGTGGTCCCACATTAGTTTATAACGTTGCGTTTTGCTATTTAAACGCAGCACCCCACCTAATCAAGACACAATGAGAATTGTCGTGAAGAATCGAATGACATGGTACAATGAGTTCCTCCAGTATAACCAGTGTTGTTTCTAGAAAACAAGCCTTGCACAAATTTATGAATCTTTGGGAATACTATGAAGGGAAATGAAGATCCTTAGAACCTAGTTAGGGAATGTTTAACTCTTTGATAAGTTGCTAATTGCTTCTGTAATAAATAGGAGCAACAAGAATGAACCATCATTTTTCACGTTAAAAATGAAGGAAGAATATTAAACTCTCTTGTTTCTTACTTATCTATAGAGATTAGAGTGGACATATATCTTTGTGAAGTCAATATCAAGTTGAGCTTCTATCGTAGGAGAACTGATCTCCAACATCCATGTTGCAAGGCTATGGTCCTTTTTCATTTGTGGTATTCTTGGAATAGGCTGGAATAAAAGAATTCCTAAATATAAATGTCTCAACAGATGCATTTGGTTCATTTGATTAGCCAAAACAATGGTTGATATTAGATGGATTTGCCTCAAAATAATCAATAAGCCTGTAGGAATGTAGATCAAGAGGTCCAACATATATCAGTCTTCCTCCTTTTTTCATCAACAAGAGATACAAGATATTTCAAACTAAGGTGGATTTCACTTGGAAGATGTAGCATCATATATGGAGGAAAGTGTAGTTTCAATAAAAAAGGAAAAGCACCTCATTGAAGGCTTCGAATATGTCAATGCTTAGTAAGTGTATTGTGCAGACAATAGTTCTTCCTATATCCACTGCATTTCTTATAGTGCATATAATAATTGCAGCTGCTCTAACATTAAAGCCTGATGTAGTTTCATCCATGAAAATGATGGATGGATTAGCCACCAATTCCACTACTATTGTTAGCATCTTTCTCTACTCTATATTTTTTCCTCATGAACGATGGAATGATTAGAGGTTGCTATCCTACTGGCTAAAGCATGATAATGCTACTGATCACCTATGCTTATATTAAAATTTATTAGATGAATTTGATTTATTGGGTGACCGTGGACTTAACTATTTAGATTATTAACTTATAAGTATACTTGCTTAGATATTGAACTAGGGTCGTACATTATATTTGCCTTGAAATTTTCAGTAAATGATGTACATGCATTAGGTGTAAATATTAATTATTTGTTAAAACATGGAATATCTGTAAAAAGAGAAAGAGCTTCATGGCCCTTATTTTCTTATTTTTATAGAATTGTTTAAACATTAAAATTTCCATGTATTCATGATATCCACAAATGGAAGAGGAATAATTAAAAACTCTTTCATGTTTATAAAATGATGGTATATTGCCATGTAGTAGATAACTTTTAATTAGATAATGTCAATAATTTTCCATCTTTATTTCAGGTGAGCTCTTGACTAAAGAGTATGAAACTAATATTGTTGATGGATTCCTATGTCTTCTTGTGTTATAAAGTAGAAAGAGCATTGATTCATCAACAGATGAACAGTAACCTGCCATGATTTGAGGTCCTAATGTCAACTAGTGTTCTAAAAAGCCATGTTGAGGTTAGATCCATGAAGAGATGCTAAGGTCTTCAAGATGGTGATCTTTTTCTTTTTTGTGAGAGTCACAAGGAATTTTAATTGTATAGTCTATCTTTGGTATACATCCCCAAAGGAAAACTATTGGACCCTATTTCTGAAGTCCAACTCCGAAATCATGAAACTCTTTGATATCATAAGATGTTGTGCTCAGGTCCTGTTACTCATCCCGAGGTGACCACTTGAGGCTGTCGAGTGCAGCTCATGCGAGAGGAAAGATAAAAACATTTAATTTAAATGAAAAGTTCACTATCAGCAAAGGTGGGTTTGCCACAGCAAGGTAATGTTTCACTGTAGTGAAACTGTGGAAATAATTCTAGGGACCTTCAGGAAAGGTTCTCTGCGACCAACGTTTGTCTTCGTTGCGGTGAAGTCTCAAGGTTGAGCACTTGCACCCTTCAGGACAAATACGCTATGACGAAGGTACCAAAATCAAACAAAATATCCTTCGGGCAAGGTTCACCATGGCCAAAGTTTGGCTTTGTCACTGTGAAACCTTCAATTCAGATACCCAAAACCCAACTATCAAACATTAACATTTTTCACATACAATTCCACAACCCTTAATCACTCAACCAAAAGATAATTACCAACATATACAAAAACACTTCTTCTAAATCTTAGTCTCTTGAGAATGAGATGTGAAACTTGGAAATTCATAAGCTAAAACACAATTATGTTTCATTACCATCAAAAGAAGAGTTTTACAAAGCTTTAATAGGCATTTCAAGCTACAATACATCATAATCCAAAAATACAAAATTTATATAAACGAGTAATACTTGAAATGCTGCTAAAGCCTTATGTTTTGCAAAAACTAACTCAAAATACAAAATATGCATAATTGGAGTGATGCCTTGACTCTCAACTCGATCACTTGATCTCTTGCTCATCACTTGAAGATGGGGATGAAATGGGGGTGAGTTTAAAAGCTTGTGGCTAATGAGTTTATAATGAAGAAACAAGCTAAACCATCACAAATATTTATTGAATCCATAAAGCACGTATTTCTTAAATTCTCAACTTGTCAAACATTTCATAATCACAAAAGTATGTATTCATCAAATTAGTCAACAAATCATATACACATAAGCAAATGAGAATGGTTGGGTAGGTCCATGAGGTAGTTTTTGTGAATCTCTAGATCTAACTGAGCAAACTATCTCAAACTCACGTAATTGTTTTGTATAGTTTGTAAACATGAAGGAGTTCGTGAAGGAACTCCATGCCATTAACGAGTAGGTGATAGAAGTCTTTAACAGAGTCGACGTGCACATGGCATAAGAGAATGGACCACCCTTAACCCACACAACATGAATTTCATGACTTGAAAACATATTGCCTAAAAAGGCACATTTTGGGAACATGATTTTCATAATCATGATACATTTCAAATACTATTTCATAAATCGTCAACAAAATTCAAGTACTAAACGTGTAGCAATTTCTCAAATCATTTAAGAAGCAATAAATGCAATATTTAAGAAGCAATAAATGCAACATTTATAAAGTGGTTGAAATCATTTAACTATATTGATTTGGAAAACGTTCATGGCTCATTAACTCTACTATAAACATGTAACCCACCTTGAATTCCTTGCTTAAAAAATTGCTTAAAAGTGTCTCTCCTCTAGCTCCTCTTGCCTTTCTTGATTCCCTTTAACATTGGAAAAAATCTCATTCAATAGGAATACAAATTGAAAACCCAAATAAAGCTTATTCCCTAAAATTGATTCTAAAATACTTAAACCCATGCGTTCCCTAAGCTTTATGAATCAAAACCTTTCCAAAAATACAAAAGATTAAAATTCAACTTACCTTGAATCTTCACTAAATGAAAAGATTATTGGCTCAAATGGAAGCTCTTCTCTGCCTCTTTTTTTTTTCCTCTTCTTGAAAAACCTCAAAATCACTCTTAAAAGCTATGAAAAGATGAAACCTAACTTGAACTTCCTTCTTTTCTCTCCTTTCTCTCTTATTTTTGTTATTTTCTCTTCTTCTCTTGCTCATTCACATTTTCTTCTTCTTCTAAGAGCAAGACACACTTGTTCTTCCAATTTTACCCTAATGAGTGTAAAATGTCCACTTTGCCCTTCCTTTAATGCTTTGTGGCTTTTAAACTTAAGTGACTTGCCAAATTTGCCCTTGTACACTGTTACTACTTTAATTCTAACATTTCTATTCTAAATTCTAATTGCTACTTATGCTTGCTAATTTAATGACTAAATACTAAGAAAATAAATAAAGAAAATTTTGGGTACAACAAGAACAATATTGCAAACCTTGTTTATATACTAGCAGAAAGATAACGCATTCTTAATGTCAAGCTAACGAGCCTATTAGGTGGATATATTTTGTTGCCCAGAGAATGAATTCTAAAATGGTTTTAGTCCTTGTGAAGTTGTGATTATGATTAGGTTTAATAAGTAGCATGTTGGTTGTTTAAAGCATTACACAGAAGAAAGTGAAAGAAAAATACCTATCAAAGGATGACAAGAAGATGAAGATTTTCTAAGGATAAGTTAGATAAATAAGATTAAATATTATTTGGTTTTGAAGGGATTTAGGTTTCTATTTGCCATGTTTACAATTTATGTATTAATTTGTTTAACAATTACACCATATTTTGAGAAAGTAATAGCTTTAGCTCATCCATGCTTCTTACAGTAAGTGATCGATCCTTAAGATATTTTATCTTGGCCATAAAAATACAACATTGCATTTAAGTTTTAAAGAATTTAGTGACAGTTTAGACACTTTTTTCATCACCAAAAAATATAATCAAATATTGTAGAAAATTCTTTCCTTTGGGGGTCTGAGAGAAATCTTTTAAGCTTAGAGTACCATTATGTTCTTTTCCAATTTGGAAAAAAACAAGAAAGGAATTAACACAGATGTCAAGAAGTCTCATTGGTGCAAATGGCTAACTATTTCTTTGCTAAGCAGGTTCTAAAGTCAAATCCACTTATGCATTAATTATCTCCTTCCATATGAGACAAACTTATAAGGAAATAAAATCGAGAAAGAGGAAACCAAACTAGAAGAAACATGGAAAAATGGAAAGAATGGGCAGAGTCATAGATATGGAGGACGTGGTTTACAATGAAAGGAACAAATTTTTTCTACAAGAAAACCCTTAAAAAGAAAGACTAATTTTAAATGAAGTTAGGTAGGGTGAGGTATATGATATGCGCATATATATATATATATATGTTGGGCCCCGATTCTCATTAAGCATGTTTATTTATTTTGAGGTTTAGATTGATCATTCCTTTTTGTTAGAATAATTTGGGATACTAGTGGGATTTTAGTGTTTAATAAATGGAAATGCATTGAAGGAATTTATTTAAAATTAGAATTTTTATAAGTTGTTAGAATTTAAAGGCATAAGTTGGTGTAAAGGGCAAATTAGGAAGTCCACCAATGTTAGGAAGACTAAAGGCTTTTAAGGAGGGGTTTTTAGTCCTTTTAAATGCCATTAAATGAAGAAAAGAGGAAAAAAATTAAGGAGTAGCCGTATGGTGAAGGGAAGAGCCATGAATTTTCAAGGAAATGAAGAGACTTATTTAAAACTACGTAGTTTAGCTTAGGTTTTAATAAGTTAGAACTAATTCCCTAAGTCTTTTAAAAGAGGACCACCGAAACTATCAAGAAAAAGGAGACTTTTGAAACTTAGAAGAGAAAAAGAGAGGGAGCCTTAGGTGGAAGAAGAAGAAGAAGAAGAAGAAGAGAAGAAGAAGGCTTAGGTTTTTATGCTTTAGAAAGGAAGGTTTAAGAGTTTTCTTCAAGAGTAAAGTGGAAAGGAAGGGTTAATCCTCCATTGGAGGCAAAAGAAGAAATTCGTGGGTTTCATATAGGTAAGAGGATTTTCGAAATTAGTTGGTTATTTAGATAGGTTTTGATGCTAATGGTTTAGATAAGGTATGGGTAAGGTTATATGGAATCAATTTCATGTTTTCTTTTCCTAAGGATTGTGAATTTTGTTATCTCTTTTAATATGGGATTATTATGCTTGATGAAGGTCTAGAGAGGCTATTGGAAGTAGAGGAGAGGCAAATTGATCAACCTCAAAGCTAAAGGACTTAAGGTGGGTGATTTTCTTAATAATTGAGATAATAGGCTTATTAACGTTTTTATAATAAAGGCTAATTATGCTTTCCAATGAGTTACGATTTTTGAATTAAGTACTC
>JANIJH010000005.1:24163061-24178262 GCA_024520975.1 Erythroxylum areolatum | reverse complement strand
AAGGAGAAAAGAGAGGAAGAAGAGGAAGTTTTGGCCATCATCAAAATTCACCCTTCTTTTTGATTCTTCAACCTCAACCAAGGTTTTCTAAGCTACTTTGGGGTCAAGGAACTCAAATCTATCATTAGATTTGAGAAATTCTCAAAGGATTTGAAGATATCACTAAAGGAAGATATAGGTAAATTTTGTCTCATCTCTCTTTACATTATGATTTTGAGTTCGGTGATAAGATATATTGTTCTCCATGCTTGAATATGCATTCAACATGGTTTAGATGAATGAAATGTGCCATGGAGAGGGTTCTTTAAGTCAAAACCAAAATTATCCCCTTTTGGTGAAAGTTTGTAAAATTTTGAATATCTTTTGAAACTGATGGTTTAAATGAACTCTATGATATTAATAATGTATGTATGAGGTGAATTGATGATGGAAAATGAGGAAGTACATTAGAAGGAGGTTTTCAAGTTTATGCCTTTAGGTGTTTGATAAATTTAAGGATTTTGATGGTGTGCATTAGAAAACACTTCCATGTTTACTTAGAGTAAACTTGAAATGTTGCCTAGATTGATGAATAATGGCCTAATATGCTTGGATAAAGATGTGCTTAATTGTGTTATGAAATGAGTGAGTTTGGATTAAAGGCATTAAATGCCTTAGAAAATGCAAAAGAGAGCTAATGTGATGGTATATAAATATGAAATTTATGTTTAAGTCGTATTTTCATCATATGCCTTTTTATGCATAAAGGCTCGGAGCTATAAATTAAGGAGATTGTATCGAGGATTGTTGAAGTTAAGGAAGTGAATATCTTCTTTGAGATGAGTTGGGGAGATCATATTTCTCAAATAGAATTAAAACATCCTAAAACAAGTATGATGACTTGTATGTGAATTTTGAACCTAGGCAATGTATGGTAGACTTGAATTTTAGATGGATGTTAATATGCTTATGTATATAATAGATGACATTGTTTTTAATAACTCTTTGCACTTGGAGTGCAGCTGATGTTTTTATTGTCTATTTTGAGAAATGATATTGTTTTCCACCAATTTGAACTTGAAATGTACGCTTTCTTTTCTGAGACTACATTTTTGATCAACTTTTCAGTTGGAGTACAAAAGATGGTTTTTATTTTATAAAATAATGTTTTGGAATTTACATATGCATAATTGAGTCATGTATGCTGCATGTTTTTGTTCTCTTTTGACTTAGAGCCATGGCATGGTTTTATTTTATCGGTTGGACCGATAAATAAAGATATGGTACCTTACTTAATTTTATACTTAATAATTGGACATGATTTGTTTTGTGATTGGTGAGAAAAAGATTGGCCAATCATATGCTAGGCACAATTGATTAAGTGACCCCCGTACCCTTAACGTTGGTACATGAAAGTTGAGTCATCATATCAACACTTTTCTATGAGACTTGCGAGTGATTCCATACCCAGGATCTGGACACTGATGAGGTCATCACCTAAGGTCATGATGCTCTTATCGACTATAGTCCGGACTCACCATGGATGAAAGTCGAGCCAACATCGAGTATCGGTGGGTGTGCACATTAGTTTGGTTAACTAGTGGTGTCATACATGATTGTTTTGGCTTATCCTATTATTGGTTTTCCTATCGATATTTGATTTATACATATGATGTTTTTATGCTTTTGTGTATTGGAACTAGAACCTATGTTCACCGGATGAGTGAGTTAATAGGCTAGGCCTATATGGCTCCTAACCAGTATATGATGAGGCATAGGCTAGGCCTATGTTTTTTTTATGTCATGTATATTCCCTTCATAGGTTATCTACACCATCTTGATATGATCGAATTCTATTTATGATATATGTCTTTCCTGCTCACTAAGTACCTAATATACTCACTCCCTCCGCTTTCCAACCATGCAGGTTATTTTAGTGAGTTTGAGGCTTTGAGTGGATCGTGTGGTCTTTTGACATTTTCGGGGTATTACCATACGTGGTAGTTCTTATTTTGTACTTTATTATCTAGTGCATCATGAACTGTGTTTATATAGATAAGTTTTATGATTTTGTAAGTTAATTTTTAATTGCCTTGAGTTTTATAAATGACTTTATGGATGAATCTTTTGATACTATTGTTGAGATTACCTTGAGTAGACTTTAAAGTCCTAAAGTTGTGGTTGGATGTGAATATAGATGTGATTTTAAAATTGTTTGTAGCTTTTGGGATTTCTAAAATACAGCCGTTGTGTTACCCAAAATTTTCAAAAGAATAAAATAATAAAAAAGAAAAAAAGATATTCAGTTAGCCTTGCATAGTCGGATTAAGGATACCGATAGTATCCTTAGCCCGGTTATGCGACGGTTGTCATGAGCCCGATGTGGTACCAGGTCGTGACAAAATACTCCCATGGCATTGACTTGTTCTGTACTTTCCTCTTGCAAAATCGGGCATGCATCAATAGAGTGTCCTAAAATTAAACATATTCCATATGCCTTTACTTCTTTCTTTATGATTGCAAGTTGCCATACCAAAGATGTAAGATCGTCTGATCTCTTCTCCAATGCTAACACATTCACCTCATTCACTTGTTTTGAACTATCGCTAGAACATATCCCAAATTGTTGTGTATTAAAAGCCATGTTTGCTATCAAATCTCTTGCGGATGCTAGTGTTTTATCAACTAAAGCTCCACCACTTGCAGCATCAATCATGCTCCTATCTATCAACAAAAGACATTTATAGAAGTATTGAATCAATAGGTGATCATTTATTTGGTGATTGGGTCGACTCGCACACAGCCTATTAAATCTTTCCGAATATTCATATAGTGTCTCACCTGTATGTTGTCGAATGGCACAAATTTCTTTTCTAATATTGGCAGCTCTTGAAACTAGAAAATATTTTTTAAAGAATAGTCTCTTCAGTTGAGCCCATATCTGCACATTTTCTCTAGCGGAGTGATTCAACCAAACTTGAGCATCATCTTTGAGAGAAAATATGAAGGCTCTTAATTTGATTTGCTTCTTAGTCACATTTATAGGCTTCATGCCCATACAAACCACATCAAATTCCTTTAAATGCTTGTAAGGATTCTCTCTCGATAGACCTAAAAAAATTGGCAATAAGTGAATCAGCCCCATCTTCAATTCAAAGGTATTGTTATCCCCTAAATTTGGAAAATCACAATGAGACTGTTAGCGTCCGTGGGGTTAGCTAATTCACAAAGGTTATGATTTGTAGCCATCTTTTCTTTCTTTTACATTTTTTTGTCTTTGTTTTGTCTGCTTCTATAACTTTTTGACTATTTTTCTATCTCTGAATTGAATATCAACTGTGTTGTTTTGTTTACTCATGTAACATACGTATACCGTCAAGATTTCCCCAGCAGCTTAAATAACATGATTATAAGGAATTAAAATTGACAAAAATTAGAAATAAATAGAAATAATCAAATTTGGAAAATTAATGAACAAACTTTGGTTTCGGGTCACCTATGTTATCAAACTAGTATGGATCATCGATACAAATTTAAATTAAATCCATTAACAAATACTCATTGAATGGTGTTCTCTATTAGGATTAAATGAATAGAACATGAATCCTAACCACTCTTATTAACCAACAACTTAGATACGATTTTAAGTTTAATTAATTAATAGCTTTAAGAACTAAGAGAATTAATGAGCAAGACGATACACATATGATATGTATTTAATCTAGATAAATATCTTTCTTAGAATTTCTAATCTCTAACGTAAAAGATGGTAATCCTATTTGCCACTTTTGATTAGCAAAATTGAACATCAAATCCTACTAATCTAGTTGTAAATTAAATCAATCAACTCCTAGTTGCACACCTTAGAGATCAATCAATTCAATCATGACAAGTAATGCGAAAGACACTTAATATTAGTCAATGAAATAAACTTTATTAAGAAAATCTCACATATACTAGATGATAATGTTGGTTTCCTTCAACTAAGAAGAAGGATTTAACTACTCATGACATTGATGAAACTTGACAGAAGAATAGAAAAACATCTGGTCTCCATATCTACCTTTTTTTCGAGAAAAACAAAAAAACTGTCTAAAAGAAAATAAGAACGTGAATGATCAGTGGCCAGAGGGGGTCTTCCTCCCTTTTTAAAGTTATTTGATCAGATACATTCCCCCGCTCCCCCCCTAAAAAAAAAAAGGTAGAAGATCCCTATATAAGAAAAACAAATTAATTCTCAAAATAATTAGAATCCTAAGTCTATTGAATCTCCTTTCAAATTAGACTCTAGTGATAAACTTTTCCCTTACACATGCCAACATTTAGTCAAAAACTTTTCTGCTATCTAAAAATTCAAATTGTCTTTGCTTTTCTTGCATCTTTTTAATTCAAAATCAACTCCTATGTATTCAAAATCTCCTGATAAGAATTAAGAAAAAATATTATGTTTAAATAAAAATTTCAACACATTAAAGAGATTTGTATCCAAAATTAGCCCCAAAATAATAACTTATCATTCAGCCATGAATAACATCTTTGACTTACTAATTTTAACTCTTTCAAAGACTTAACGTTTCATATCTAATATGAAATCTCGCTAATTGATTGAATTAGAACTACTGGAGATAATTCATTGTACTAGGCATAGTTATAAAAAAATATTTCATTTTACAATATCTAATATTCTATTTTACTCTATACATAAATATGCACTCTTTTGAAATTTTATTATAAAGGTATTTACTAGAGAATCTCATTCCTTATAGATAACCAAAAATTTAAAACTTACCACAACGATTTAAAACTTACTAGAGAATCTCAATGTTTACTATATAATTAGATTGAAAAAATTTAAACTTTTTAAAATTGTAAATCAACATTTCATTCAATAATTATGGCTATATCACATAAATTCATTAGTAATCTAATGAAGTATAAGTATTATCCTTTTATGAATTATTATTCCATCCAATACATCATACGTATAAGATTTAACAATTCAATACTATCATCATTCTTTCACTAAAAATTGATTTGGTTATTTTTTAAGTTAACAAGTTTCATATGATTTGTAATTGATAGTTGTAGGTTGCATTATGTTTTAGTGGGTAATTTAGTATGTTTTTAGTTTTTAATTAGATTATTTATGCATGTTTAGGGTTAGAATTGAGTTAGTGTGAGTGTTATGTGGTTTAGAACATGTTATTGATCTTTAATTTTGTGTGTTTGAGGTCTTTTAATAATTTTGTTAGTATCTGAGATTACGTAAAAAAGATCGAAGAAGATTTGGAGAAAGCTCAAAGGAGTCAAGGCCACAATCATGACATGCCAGTCACAATCGTGATAGAAGCAACTTGACCAGGTTCACAATCATGACTTTCTTCTATAAGCCAACCAGCATGGGCCATGATCATGTGACTCATCAACCATGATCATAACATAAGCCTAATTTTAAGTGTCACGATTGTGACTCATTGGCCATGATCGTGACAAGAGTGATAACAAATATGGGAACTACTTCTGAACTCAACTTTTTAAGGGTTATTTTAGATATTTGGGCCTAAGTAAAACCTAGTTTTTACCGTATATGGAAAAAACATATAAAAGAAAAAGAAATAAACCCTAAAGAGAAGCCTCCATTTGCTACATTTGGAAAGAACCAAGGGAGAGAGAGAAGAGGAGAGAGTAAAAACGAGTTGCTACTGCCACTGCCACTCCCAGTCCTCTCTAAGTGAACTTCTTTATTTCATCTTGTTATTTCTTTCATTTGATGTATAAGATGGATATGATAATGATCAATTTGTGTTTAAGGACTTTCTAAACTTTTGTTAGGGATTTGTTCTTGAATTAATGTTAATTTGTTTTCTTTGATGTTAATGAGTTAGGCATTGTGATTTTTTGCCATATTTGTATGCTTCGATAGTAAGTCAAGATAGTGAACTGATAAAAAAAATGATTAGTCTAGGTAATGAGAGAAACAATCTGATAGATCACAAAAACAATCAAATCGGTAATTTATATAAAGACTGATCCCATATGAGGAGCCGATTGTCTATTAGAGTACTAAAGATCTAATTGAATGTTTAGGTTGTTTGCTAATTGAGAGATTGCAAATTCCTTAACTCAATTCAAGTAGGGTTTATGATTTAGGGTTAAGATTAGAACTTGAGAGAGAATGATCCACCATTCAAAATTCTAGGAACGATACCAAATTAACTCAAAAGTAATCAAGTTAGCATTAAAATGTTAGGATAAATCCCACTTCTCTCATAATTAGTTAATCTTCCTTGTGTGAATTTTCAATTGTTAATTGGTTATGCTTAATTTTAATTTCCTTGCATTAATTTAGAATTTTAATTTTCAAATAAATTCATATTTAATTGCTTAATTTTTTGCTCATTTTTATTTTTCATTTTAATTAAAATTTTAGGCTTTAAACAAGTTAGGATTTGAATAGTTCACTGATTCCTTATGGGATCGATAGCTTATATACTATGCTTAAGACTCGTGCACTTGTGGAATATTGAGGGTTTTATAAAATTAAAACTTGCTCAATAAGTTTCTGACACTGCTGTTAGGGAGTTAGTTAGGATTAGTTGAATTTTTTAGTTTAAGGAATTTGTGCCTCTATCATGTCCTTGCAGTTGCATGAACACAAGAGTTACTCGAACTTTAAGTAAGATTGTTGAAACATTAGAACTAGAGATCACTCGTTTAGAGTGAGCATTCCGAAGAGCAAGATGTGAAGAAGAAATAGAAGAACCGATGGTGGATGAATTCAATCAAGAAAGAAATCTAGGAGACTAGTTGCAAACTCATGGATTTCATAAGATCAATGTTCAACACTATGAATCAAGGCATGACTCGACCACTAGTACAAGCATCCTCATTTAAAATAAGTCAGCCTTGCTAAACATGCTACAAACAAATGTGTAATTCTATAGATTGACTAATGAGGACCCGAACGTGCATATAATAAACTTCCTAGAAATATGCGATACTTTTTTGTATCTTGGGAAGTCAGAAGACATCAATATCATGAGGCTCTTTCTTTTCATGCTAAGGGATGGAGCCAAGGCATAGTATCATTCCCTCAATCCCACAAATGTCATAACTTGGGAGCAACTGGTGTGAACATTCCTAGATAAGTACTTCCCACTCATGAAGACTACAATGCTAATAAAAGGAAATCACGAATTTCCAACAAAGTGATGTGGAGTCGCTTTACGAAGCATAGGAAAGGTACAAGGATTTGTAAAGGAGGTGTTCTCACCATAATTTACCTAAGGAATTCCTACTATAAACCTTCTATAATGGAGTCACTCCATCCACACGAGGAATAATAGAAGCAGCATCTAGAGTATCTTTAATGAGGAAGACGGATGAGTAAATGGAGTAGCTATAGGAGTAGATGGCAAGTAACAGTTGTCTTTAGACAATGGATAGAATTGGACAACACATAACGCTTTAATATCAAAAAGGAGCCACAGTTGTTAACCCTATAACAAAAATACAAGTTAAAATTGACAGCTTAACCTGACAGTTGAATAATATGAAAACCTCATATTCAGCTTCTGTTAAAGCAATTCAATAGAGATGTGAGTTATATGGACAAGACAACTATGATACCATCGACTGCTTTTTAATGACAAACAACAAACCAGAGTGGCTCAATTATATGGTAGCACAGTTTGGTCGAGGAGGGGTGAAGAAACCCTATTTAAACACGTATAATCCAGTATAGAAGAACCACTTGAACTTCTCTTAGTCAAACAATGCAGGAGGTCAATTTCGACCTCTTAGGCCACTTGGATTCTAGCAATTCCATAGATGCTAAGTTAGACAAAATTTTGGAAAAGATTGGGAGAATAAAGGAAGCTCACAAGAGGTTGGAAGGATGATTTGAACAAGTAACAAAGAACCACGCCTCTTCTATCCACAACTTAGAGGTTCAAATGAGCCAATTGGCAGATGCATTATCGACACGAAGTGTGGTAAGTCTTTTGAGCAACATCAAGACAAATATAAAGGAACGGATAATGGTAATCACCCAGACCACTGAAGAGAAGCCCAACCAAGTTAAAGAGGAAAGGGAAGAAGAAAAGAAAAGGGCTAATGAACATTTCCTATAAAGTAAATATAACCTTAAAGAAATCAAGGAATATTGGCCTGTAATTCCATACCTATCCTAGCATAGAGGAAGTCAATGAAAGCATAATTGAATGAAGTTCTTAGTATAATAAAGCAACTAAAAATGTGACTCGCTCTTATGGATTGCATAAAAGAGAATTTGGTAAATGATAGTGGTAGATTGCATAATGTTTTAGTTAGTTTAGTATGTGTTTTGTTGTTAAATTGAATGATTATTGCATGTTTAAGTTATGATTGTGTTATTTAGTAAGATATTTGTGTTTCGATTATTTTATGATTTAGAGCATGCTATTGAGCTTAAATTTTATGAATTTGTGGTGCCTTTATGTGTTTGTCAGTATTTGAGATCAGATATCAAAAAACGAAGAAGATTTGAAGCAAGCCTGGTGAAAGATCTAGGCCCACGATTATGATAGAAGAAAAATGGACAGGCCATAATTATAGCCTGGGGGGCCACGGTCGTCACCTTTGTGACAACAAATGTGGATCAACTTCAAAAACTCAACTTTGCTGGGTTTTTAGAATTTTTAGGTCAGGTAAAATTTAGATTTTACCCTAAATAGAAAAGACTCCAGAGAGAGAGAAGAACCCAAATTTTTTCACAAGCCTCCATCTGCCATTTTGGGAGGGAGCATAAAGAAGAGAGAAGAAGGAGAGAAAGGGAGAAGACCATTTACAGCTGTTGTTTAGCCACTCCAACCCATCCATCTCAAGTTCTTTCCTACTTTCTCCTGTTTATTTACTTCATTTTGATATATGGCTTGGGTTTAAGAATGTTGAACATGTTGTTAATGATGTTATAAACTCCTCTAGGTATTTGTTCTTGAATTAATGTTAATGTGATTTCTTTTGATGTTAATACATTGGGTATTATGATTATTTATTTTTATTTGCAAGCTTCAGTAACAAATCGAGAGAGTGAGCTAATAGCAAAACAATTATATTGGGTAATGAGAGTTAAACAATCTAATAGATCACACAAATAATTAAATCAGTAATTTATATGAACAAAGATCTCATTTGAGGACCTAATAGTCTATTAGAAGGCTTAAGATCTAATTGAATGTGTGGGTTTTTGTTAATTAAGAGATTGCAAATTTCATAATTTAATTAGGGTTTAAGATTTAGGATTTAATGATTATAACTCGATAGAGAATAATCCACCCTTCAAAAGTCTAGGATCGATACCATATTAACTCAAAAGTAATCGTGTTAGCATTTAATGATAGGATAAATCACCCTTCTCATAATTCTTTGATCTTGTCTTATCATGATATCTCACTTGTTAAATGGTTATGCTTCATTTTGATCTACTTTTGTTAATTTCAGAATTTTGTTTTCATTCAACCCCTACTTGATTGTTTAACTTTTCGTTTATCTTTATTTTCATTTAAATCACGTTTTTACAACCTTAGATAAAGTCAGGATTCAATTAGTTCACTAATTTCTCTTAAGATTGACACCTCAACTACTATGCTTATGAACTGTGCACTTGTGGAACATTGAGGGTTTTATAAATTGTAAAACTTGCTCAATAGTAAAATGAGATCAATAAAAAAAAGTTAGAGAGTAAAGTACTAAGCAAAGAGAACTCAAACAAAGTGGCAGCACCATCATGGAAGCAAGATGATCTAAGAGATTTTTACATTCCATGCACTATTGGTAGTGTCAAAATGGATAAGGCTTTTATAGACTTAGGAGCTGGTATAAGTATAATGCCTTACATTTTATACAGAAGGATGGAACTAGGTGAAATAACACCCATTAGAATGTCCTTGACTGATGGGTGTGCAAATGGATGATAGATCAATCCACCGTCTTAGAGGTGTAATCAAAGATGTTCTTGTTAAGGTTAACAAATTCATTTTTACGATGGACTTCTTCATTTAGACATAGAGGAATATTTAGAGACACCCATTATCCTTGGACAACCATTTTTAGCTACTTCTTGATCTCTTATTGACATTGATAGGGCCGAGTTAACTCTAATAGTAGGGGATGAGGAGTCATTTAAAGTGTCTAATGGTAAAAGAAATTCTTTCAAATTTGTGGACACTATCAAAAGAAAGAGTCTTGTGAAAAGGTTGAGTAGATTTGTACTCATAAAGACTAAATAGAATAGTCACAAAGTCAAAAAAATACTCAAAGGAAGAAAATAAGAAAGAAAGGTGGTAGAGCGCATAGTTCGGTAGCTCGCTTATGTTGTATCTAGTTTTTGTTGCTTTTAATTGCTTTCATATCTTGATTTTGGTTATAAATCATTGTGTTTTGATCCAAACGGGAGATAGAGTAAGTAAAATTGGTGTGGATGTTGCATGAATATTAATTTTGTGAATGTGGCATGAAGTGCATGCAAGTCACAGCCTGTGACTTGCATGCACAGTTGTGTATAAGTAAGTCACAGCTGTGACTTACATGCATAACCGTCCATGTGCAAGTGACGGTCGTGACTTACATGTACGGTCGTGCATGTATGAGTCAAGGTCGTGACTTACATGCGTGTTCATGCATGTGTGAGTCATTGTCATGACTCACAATGCACAGCAGCTGTGACTTACACTCCCTCTTCATTTCCTTCATTTTCCCATAATGTTTTAGTTATTACATGGTAGTTATAGACGTTGAGGACATAAAACCTTAGACTTAGAAGCATGCTACAAATAGAAAAGAGGGCGGTGGCGAAGAGGCATCTTTCATTCATCTTTTATTCTTCACTCTTCATACTCAACAAAGGAGAATATAACCGATGATAAAAACAAAAAGATACAGAGCTTCAACTAAGAGAAGAAAGGAGAGAGAGAAGAGAGAAACACAACATAGAGGTCGAAGGTTGGGACAGAGGCAGAAAACAAAAGTTGAAGCTGAATCTTGGTGAACTTGAGCAATCATGCATCTGGGCAAGACGAGAGTAGAGGTAAAAGGCAAGAGCCAATGCCATAAAGCTTAAGTTTGGCAAGACACCCGCCACCAACTTCTATATCTGAGAGTCTTCATTTTGTTTTCTCATCTTATTTCATCTTTTTCTGATAACGTTGAACTCATTTATCTTCTATCTATTAACTTACTTTCTCCATTGTTATTCTGTTGCTTATTAGTCGATCTTTAGTTTATTTATTCCATTCATCATTTTTATATTTATCTATTTACATTTAACACAGGATTGAACTGTATGGAGATGATGAACTATAATGGGTTGATTTTTTTCTTAAGAATTAATGTAGCTATTTTGGTCAACTATACATGATTGAGTTATCATTTTGTTATCTTATTTATTAATGTGGTTTTTGAACTAGATGGGTATAATAACATGATCAAATTTTCTTCATTTTAGTATTAATTGAAGGACTAAGGGGAGAAGTTTAATATGGAACGAGAAATTATAGACGTTTAGGTTAGGATTAAGAAATATATTAACTTAAGTGGTAATTAGTAGTCGAGTTTCCATAATTAACTCGAGTGATAACTTGTCAAATATAAAAGTTAGTTAGTTAATTACTCGAGTTGATCTTAGGGCCAAATTGTTAATTTTAGTAAGACAACTACCCAATCATTTCCCCTTAATCATGTATAGGAGATTAAATTAGTGAAATTATTTTTTAAGAGTTTTCCACTTCAATTTCTACTTGTTTTTGCTTCCGATTGATTCATTTATTTTTTGGACTAATTTGTTATTTTTTTAAAAGCTTTCACTCAACAATTAGGATCAAATGTTTTGGATTGAATCTATTTTTAGTTTTGTTCAAAATTAATTTAAGTGAACCAATTTCACCTTTGAGAGAGACGACCCTAGTTAATCACTACAACTACCTCGTATTCTTGCAAGTAGGATGGGCTAAGTAATTTTTAGAACTTTTTAGGCACAATAGCTTATAGTTCATGAAATCTATAGTAGCGTTATCATTACATGACCCATTTGAACCATTGTGAGCAAAAGAGATATATTGAGCTAGCGACAGTAAATGAAGCGCTATATGAGAGGCAACCTATGATTTTTTAACTTGTGTGTTTCATCTTTCATACTATATTAGGTTTCCAATTATGTTTTTGCATGTTTTCGATACAAGATGAACACCTTGAAGAAATCAAGCATAATTATAACTTGGGTTTTCTTTATCCTTCACTTTTTTTAAAATTGATGGTAATGTTGTGGAAAGGAAAACAATAAGGTGATTGTGCAATTATAAGGTATGGAAGGAATTCGGTAGTGACATGAAGGAAAGAATCAAAAATGGGAAACAAGTGTGAAAATTTTCAGTGTCCATTTCTGAACCTTCTGTCACAATTGTGGCCTACATCGTGATATATGGCAGGGGAAAAATGGGACATATGATTTTCATTCCATTTTTCCAATTTCACCCCTCATTTCTCCTCCCTAACCTATATATTCACCTTTACCCTCATTTTTCTCACCCACACCACACTCTCCTCTCTCTCTCTAGCAACCAAACTCTCAAATCCTCTCCCTTCTCTCTATAAAAATCTTTATCTCTCTAAATTCTTCATACCTCTCATTTTAATGGGACTGAAATTTAAGCAAATAGTCAAGTGTGATCAACCAAAGGGCAAAGTTCAAGTATTGGGCTATAAATAAAGAAACCAGGGGACAGATTATGAAGCACCTTTTCTAATATACTCAAAAGAAGAAGGTAACTTGTTCCAAACCCTTAGTTTAAAAAAATTTGTGCCTCGATAGTTGGATTTTCAAATATTATAAACAATTAGATTAAGAGAACAGATTGAAATCTTAGGGGGATGAATTCAATGGGAAAATTTTATATGTTTTTAACTATGTCATTTATGAAGAACTAACCTTAGAATTTTTTACCTCTCTCCAATTTGAGCTTAGTAATGTTAAGGATCTATGGTTTTGATTCTGAGGTCAACTGTCTGAGTTAAGATACGAGATTTTGTGTGAAATCAGTGGATTTCTAGAGTAAACCATAATGGACTAGTACAATGACTTCTGTGCCATATGTTATTAGACTGAACTGACTGGGTTGGACAATTTTGACTCTAAAATGCCCACAATAACATAATTCGTAGTCCCAAGCATTTTTTGTTACAAAAGTTTATGCATTAAATTATTTTTGAAAAAAGTGAAAGTAGTAAGTGTTCGGTTAAGGAACTTTTCATGTTAAGGTGTATGGACCATAACATCCAAGTTTACACCTCCACCCACAACTTTAACACTATTATTATTATTCCAAAAAAGAGAAGCAATAATCTGCACATGAGGTACTTGGTTATGGTTATTATGAAGTATTATGGTGTCAATTATAATAGACTAACTGTACATTTTCCTTAGATCCTTAACACTCATCACTTGACAAGAGTTGAGATCTTAAAGTCCCATAATATGGAATTTTGATATATCAACGCAAAATCTCATGTTAAGAACAGGATGGGACAAGCTAGTTTGAGCTCGACACTATCGCAACAAGAGGAGAAATTGATAAGATGTTATCTTGCTATATTATTTGATATTATCTCCTTTGTTTTAGATTTATTTAGTGCTTAAGTATGAAAATTAATGTTTGTTTTGTTTTGTGAGATGAAAAGTGGAGATTGCATCAAATTGGGGCATTATTGGTGATAATTACAAAATTTGGATAAAGTAAAAAGATTGTTATAATGGATAAGGCTTATTAATTGAAAATTTGGAGTTTAACTGGGGAACTTCTTTTTATCCCTATCATATAGGAGTTTGAATTTGAATTTCTTTTAGATAGACATCTTTACAAGTTAGAATTAGATTAGGATTAGATAAACCCTATCCTTATAACAAAAAGGGGTTCTCTCTTTTTATGTTTTTTGCAATTCTTTATTTTTCTTCTATTTTTGTTATTGGAGCAAAATTCATGTATGGCTAAACTCAATCTTTTTTATTCAAGGGGGTTCGATGTTTTAGTTGTAACATTATGAGGTTTTATGTTCCAAACTTTTATTCACGTTTTATTTTAAGTATTTCTTGTTTTGAGTTCTTATATTTCATGAATGATTAATATTCGATTAATTTGATAATTTAATTTAATATTGATTATTATATTGCTATTTAGGAATTCAATGATCCTTAATTGTCATGAAAGGTTGGTACAAGTAGCAAATAGGTTATTTATGAATTTCCATATTTAACTTATGATAAGCAAGACAACTAAATTGAATAGTTGCAGTTATCTCGATTATTTAATTTAGGGTTTAGTCATTTTTACGAAACTTATTGCTATGATTTATTTGATATGGAATGTTATCACACCCATTCAATAGATGATAAACTTTAGTTTGGACACTGGGTTTGAACCAATTAATTCAAAAAAATTTGAGACTTATTACGGCTATCCTAATATGTTTTGGACTAGCTACTTAAATCATAAAATATTCTTTTTAGACCAATGATCAATGTTACGTTTAGATAAGATCTTTCCCTTGAATCGGAGTTTAGTAATCTTGACTTTCTCATTTTTAAATTCAGTTGATATAATTTTTTTGTTTTAATTTTTCAATAAGTTATTTAATCAAAAAAGCTCCCTATTTAATTTTATTTCCTGAAATTAAGAAACTAGTGTTTAGTTCTTTAGGGATTCGACCTAGTTCTACGATTATTATAAGAAGTTTAAAGAATTAGATTTATTTTGGAAGTTTTGACAACCTGACCAAAATTTGACACTGTTGCCAGGGAACTATTTTTGTAACACCCCACTCCCCTAAGACCCGAAACCGACATCGATGGTGATATCCGAGTCCGTGCCTTGCGAGGTGGCGTGCTACATCACTCAGTCAAATCACAGAGTATATATATATATATATATATTTGAAACAACAAACACTTACACTATACAATATGCGAAAAACCCTTTTATATTACATAACCCATAAATATAATGACCATGAGGGTCCTCTTATAAATACACAATAATATGATACCCAAAATTATTACGCTAAAGCAGACACAACTGATCCCGTCCTCTTCTATCACTCTCAAGTGATCATTATACATCCGTTGCCTAACAGGGTATTCTTCTGAGTCCTGAAAAATAATTGCAAATTTTGGGTGAGTTTTGCGAACTCAATGAG
>JANIJH010000005.1:24046651-24059958 GCA_024520975.1 Erythroxylum areolatum | reverse complement strand
AAAGGTTTCAACTTTCTTCTTCCTCATCAAGCATCATCGATTCTTCTCTTCTCCAAGGCAAGGATTCCAACGTCTCCTCAAGCTCTCCAGGACAGAGGTAGGCTCTAGCAGGCTTTATTCTGTTCTAGCTATTCCCGGGTCAAAGGTGTTTGATCCGGTTAGGTTTTCTGATCTCTGCGTGGATACCTTTAGAGATAGTCTCTATTGGCTATTCTGGTTTGAATTTTCATACCGACACCGGGATCCTGGGTTTCGGGAAGGTTCCGGGAATAAAAATTTTTGTTTCCGCTGCTGGAACATGTGATGTTCCTCCCGGGATTTTCCTACATCACATCCACACCTATAGATTTCAACTTTGCAGCTACGTTTGACATATAAGTTACATGATCATGAATAGGCTATGACCAATCAAACTTCTTGATTGTTAGCTCACTCATTAAAGTCCCTACTGTGGACTTGTCAGCTATATCAGATTGGGAGTATTCGTTAAGCTTTAACATTAACTCCTTTGCACTATCCGTCTTAGGCATTGATGGCTTCACATTTTCTGCGATTGTCATTCCCATCAAATTCAAACTTAGTCTATTAGGCCGTTCCCAGGCCTCATAATAAGACTTGTTAGCTTTAGAACTAGTCTCAGTTATGACTGTAGGCCTTACGTCTAAAACTATGGCCAAGTCCAAATCCATTACACCTAGTTGGAACTGGATTTGTTTAGACTAGTCCCTATAGTTCAGACCATTAAACTTGATCAAGCCATTTCCTCAGGAGAACAAATTAGTAGATGTTGCACATACAACATATAGTCCATACATTAATGCTTTGATTAAACCTAAATGGATTCAAACTAACTAATAAACTTTGATTATGTATTTAAATTCTCCTTTGGGTGAAATTTAAATACATAGAAGTAACCTATTATGATGCATATATATTTCTATAATGGACAATCAATCATATTATAGTCAACATGCATGTTATCTTTGAATATACAATCATATTAACTAAATATGTTGATAAAGTCCCTTTAATGTCATTAATTATAAGCAATGGTCCACCTTTAAGTGACCTCCTAGCGTTATAATTAATAACCTCAATTATTCAGTTCAACCTTCATGTTATTTTAGCATTATATCATATTGAACAATTGAAACAAATCATAATTAAATGATTAATATCTTTCAAGCTAGGCTACTTTAGTGACTAACAAGCTTTCCATGTAATAAACATTTAATTGGACAATTATTATACATGAAAAAATTTAATTTAATTAGTTTGATCACTTTGGTGACTAACAAACTATTCTAAACATCCATGATGTCATGTATTACACTCAACATATAATAGGAAATTTTAATTCCAACTTTTAGATAATATAAAATATTCAAAGTACCAAAGAAATATATAATATGGCACTAATTTTCAAATTTATATTATGTATAGAAAATAGATCAATTATGAATTAAATAATCCATCATATTCCATCAAAACATTGTTTTTTACTTAGGGTTAAAGTCCATAAATATTTACTAACCCTATGTTATCCTTTAATGGTCCAAAAGCCTAAAAAATTAATCTATAATATGATTTTTGGGCCTAGAAGCCTGTCTGGCACATGTTGAGCACAAGTCAGCATCTGCGAGCATAAAGGCAACGTCTGACGTGTGCATTAGCCGTCTGCCTAATGACTGCATGCGCCAGACACTACATCATTGTCTTCCCACAGCGCTTCTGGGTTTTTTTTCTAAAAAAACTCTATTCTAACGTTTCTTTCTTGCATGGATTCTTCTTCATACTACAAAACATCCCAACATCATTCTTCCAAATGTTTTATCATACCACAGAAACACATCCTCAATATTTGTTTAAGACAACCACGGTAATAACCAAGGAAATAAACCCAGATTTCCTCACTCTAGACCATCCCTCTCTATGTTGTTTTGGTCCATCCATAGATATTATGTTTTAGTTAAGCAGTGAGAATGGGTTTGCAAAACCTTAAAAATATTGATTCTATTAACAACCAAAAATCACTTTTCCATTCCATACAAACCAAAAGTTTATATCATGTTTATGTTTTGTATTTCTTTCATGGCACTGTATCTAAGAAAGGTATGCCATTACAAATATAGACAAACATTATAATCATAGAGGATGGTCTTCAAAACAAATACTTTACGATTTTGAGGATTTTCAATTCTCTCTACTATCCATAACCATACAAAACATACAAAATCATTCATGACGGTTTTGATGATTTTCAATTCTCTCTACTATCCATAACTATACAAAACCTACAGAATCATTCATGACGCTAAAATTCAAATAATGCATCAATCTTGCTCTGATACCAATTGTAAAAACAATTAATGGATCGATTAAGTTTGGCGTAACTGTATCCATTATGTTTTTGTAAGACGTTGATGTTCTTGGTACAAGTTTATTCCCTCTCTTCCTTTCTTTTCTGTAATGTGTTTCTTCAATGGTTCAAAATGATTGAGATTACTTCCATAAGTTTTGTTTCTAAAACTTATATACTCATTTACCAACCATCATGTTAGTTCACTAACCATCATGAGGTTTCAGGTATGAAAAAGATAGGGAAAGGGTCTTTGACCCATTTTATTTCCATCATTTAATACCCAGTAACCATTATCTTGGGTTTATCTTATGGGACTCAAACTATAAATCAAATGGGTCATTTAATATTCTAACATCACCAGCCAGCGTCTCCAGCCACTCCGAGTATTATAACTGTTGCATCTCCTAGCCAAGTCGATAGATGTCACACCTCCTGCATCTCTTCCCATCGTCATTTGTGCTTGTGACATCATCCATCACTTAACTGATGCCCTCTGTTGTCAGCCAGCTCTAGCGAGTACCTTCTTACACCACTGCAAATCCATTCACATAACCTTATTCACTCAAGCATCCATCTTCAAAAAAATTACCCATAACTCCAATCACACAAGACCAAAACAATATGTTTAAACAACACTCATTCTCTGATGCCTTATTCATCAACTATTGTTGGTATTCCACAATAATTAGGATCATATGCAAGTTACACAAAATTTTAATAGACATATATGGAATGAGATGAAGGTAATTAATGACGGTGAAATTTTCTCCTAGTGTGTAGTGTAGATGAAATGCATAATTAGAAATGATACTTAAGTTCAAGCTCAAATTTAGTCCAATCTAATTTAGAATTATAGATTTAATTTGATAAAACTTATGATAAATTTTGATTTTTTATAATTTCAAACTTTATGTCGGACCTATTTCTTTGTTTTATCCAAAAACCTAATTCTCCTATTCATTGAGCAACAATTGCCTCTCTCCACTTTACATCTATCTTATTTTGCCTTTCTCACTCAACATCTCTCTAATATCTATAAAGTTCAAATGGTGAAAAATCGAACCTCACTCTTTGACTGAGATTTTATTGCCAGGTTTGTCTAATTAAAATATTTTTTTAGAAACCGAAAAAAGGTGAACAAAAAGATTATTTATTACTCCAAGTAGTGGCTTTTACAAATCATGGAGGAACCATCAAATGAGAAAGTTGAAGAGACCTAAATGGTGAAAAAAAAGGAAGAATATACTAAGAAAATTTTCAACGACATCAAAGGAATCAAGTGAAGATGAATTAGTCTGTGAAAAAGGCTGATCATAATGGTTGTTTAGTAGAGAAGGAAGAAATTAAAGACAAGAAACCACCGTTAAAGAAATCAACTTTAGAGGAGTTGGAGAATGAAGTTGCTAACACTGTTGAAGAATCATCATCACTTTGTGTGAAAGATTTGGTCCAAGTTGTGGAAATTATAAATAGGTTAATTATATACTTTTCGAGCTTGATCTGATTCAATAAGACTTTGAACTTGTCCCAATTTGATTAGATTCAGACCTAGACCCTATTCTGATACCCAATTGATTCAATAAGACTTTGAACTTGTCCCAATTCGATTAGATTCAGACCTAGAGACCCTATTCTGATACCCAATTGAATTTTAGCCGCTCAAAACCTAATCTGTCTCTAGTTTAGAATGCGAATCCTAGGCTTGTTGAAGTTGCGAACCAAGCTTGGAATTCTATATAAATTTCTTGGTATGAATCCATGATCTTATATAAATTTTCTTGAACTGAGTCCAACCCTACTCAACACCATCTCTACTGATGATAAGTAACCCTAGGTGCAACAATTATACTTTTAATGTTGTAATCAAACTGGTTATTGTATCCGTAAGTAACATTTGTATTGTTAATGTTGTAATCAAACTGGTTTTTGTATCAACTTGTGAGCGTATATTAGGTAATTTATCTTTCACATTAGTGAGCACTGACCAGTCAAGGACTAGAAAATTCAAAGAATTACTGACAGTAGGTAAATAACGCGCATCCTGGGAAGTGAGGACTGATAACTCATGGCCTAGGGAATTCTAAGTTATTGCTTTATAATGAATTATTAGGATTCCGAGCGTTACCCTCTCCATTTTTAGCTTATTATATGGGATAGATATCTCACCTACTGTTATTATTGCATGTATTTTAACTTATAATCATAAATATAATGATTAGGTTAAATTTTATATATCCTAATTAATTAGTGTTTTTTTTAAAAATGGAACAGAAACTGCAAGGCATGCTCTGCTCATTGTTGAGGCATCGATTCTAACTTGTCTTCCAAGTGTTCTGCTGGCGGGGGCATAATTTTCATTCCCTTTTACTTTTGTTTAATTCTTCGCCTTTGAGTTTCTTTGCCTCCTCTTACATTGGAGGGGAATATCGTTAATTTCCACAGAAGCGACAACAAATGTAATATAATAATTAATCATGTACACGCACTGATACACGTAATATATAACTATGCTTAGCGAACCACTAATCCTAAGTTAACAGCAAGTGCTTGTCTAATTCCATGGTCGAGAACAATGGTGACAACAACTATTATCTATATAACAATTCAGTGCATCCACAGTGCATGTATGCATGATTCTTTTATTAAAAAATTACCAAAATATAAAGAATTTTGTTGCATATATATGTAAATATAATTCTATGAAACCAAATGAGGTTTTCCTTAGGCTGGATGGATTCCTTTGCTGCCTGGTTACATACTTAACAATGTTCTTTTATTTGTTTCTTGTCGATTTTATACTCAAAGTTAGTTCCAATTTATTTCAGAAATATTATGTATAGTACTTCACTACTTTTGAATTGATGAAGATTCCATGGGCAATTATTTCGAGTGTTCTAAAATGCTTCTTTTATTAAAAAGATAAAGATTTTTTAATCAAATCAATAGTAAGACACGTGATGTCATCTAGGTTGTTTTCGGACTTGGAGGATGTCTTTATGAATGACTTGCTTTTATTTATTCCAACTAATCTTTGTCCATCGCACTTGGCCTACTTAGCCCCAAGAAAATAAAACTAGGGTTAGGTTCTCCTTGTCTCTCTTTCACAAACCTAACAATAGTCCATGGAGTTTTAATTCAATGTATAATGAACAATTTAAAGCCGTGCATCATGCATTTTTTAGGATATCAATATGCATGAATTCAAGACAAGTAGATTATATAGAAAATAGTAGTTTGTGTTTCAAAAGAGCACGAAAGGATTATCAATATTGGCAATATGCTGACAATTGCAAGGGAAACATGATGTTTTGTTGATATGACACATTTATTATTATTATTATTATTATTATTATTATAATGATGATTATGAGACGACGACCAACTTATTACATGCTAACAAATAATGATTGATAAGAAATGATCAGTGAGGAAACCGATTAAGCTGGACTAGCAAGCGTTAGGACACATAAAAAGTTGGTGTAGGATTCATTTTTATATGTTGTTTCGTAGAGGTAAACATCGGGGGCGTACGTTATGGTCTTAGCCGAAGCTTGTTTTCGTTTGGTCCATCTTCACCTACAAAGATTTGAAGGAAACAGACCCATGGCTGGGTTTGATTTTAGAAACTTGAATCCGAAGTTGAAGCATGATCATCATACATAATTGTGTCTAAATTTCTTGGATTCGCTTTGAAAAAGGACTTTTTTTTTTAATGGGCATGAAATTCATTGACTCGTTATCATTTCCCTACGTTGGCTAGTTGCAGGATTTCTCAATATATATATCATCCATTCAATCTAAATATTTAGGCTCGAAATTATACAAGTAATGAAAAATCCACTTTAAATAATTTAGGGGAATATTGTCTACTCTTGGTTCCTTTCACTTATAAATATCGTGATAGTATTAATAAATTATTCAATCTAAAAGATGAAACTATTGGGGTTCAGAGATTAATCAAATATGGGGTTTCATATTTTATCCAATAGATTTCGTGGTCACATTGTTGATTTCAAGGGTTAATATGTGTTGAGCTAGGGGATAGTGTGAATGGAACAACATAATTTAGTGAATTGGAAAACTAATTTGTCCTTTTTCTTTTTCTTTCTCATATATTTATAATTGGGTGATATAGATTTACTCATCATATGCAATGCCTGATTTCTAATTTTAGGAGAGGCAGTAAACGCAGTTCAAACATAGATGGCTTACTTAAAATTAAGACCAAGTTAACTAAGAATTTAGTCTCATGTGTCAAATCTAACAAAGAATTTTGATTGCAAAATTTGGATAGAAAGAAAAGTTTTAACTATTATGATGCTTATTTCTTGTGGAGTTCATAGCCACTCTCAACATGATAAAACTAATGTTAACTTGTGAGAATTATGACAATTAAAATTTTGACTTTACGTAGAAAACAATTTCCAGGGACATAGTTCTTCTAATCCCAAGGTTATGAATAAGGCTTAATGATTTAAATTGTGGTGACCACATTAAGAAATATGCTTCTTTTATTGGAGTAGTTGGTTATATACCCCTTTGGTAAACACTTGCTGGCGTCCAAGAATCTTGAAGAATGTCTTGATCGCCTACAATTAATAACTGATTTATTTAGCTTCTACTTATAAAGAGAAATAGCTTACAATCAGCAACTCTAGGTCATTGATGATATTTTGAAACATCCCCGCATAATTGTTTTTGTAAGCATATCTCTCTTTTAAGTAATTTTTATTGCTAAGATTTTAATGAAAATTGTTCTATTTGATCAACACTTGGTGAAAGATAGATGAAGAAGAGAATTGTTTTTGTATGTTTTTTATAAGAGAATTGTACAGCCATTTATACAAGTGATGAAAGTATAAAACATAGAAATATAATTAGACAGTAGAAGATTTCAAGGCTAAAATTATGTTGATGAAATCATGGAATTTGACTATTGTAGTTGAATCAAAGCATAATGATAGATGAAGAAGATAATTGTTTTTGTGTGTTTTTTATAAGAGAATTGTACAGCTATTTATACAAGTGATGAAAGTATAAACATGGAGATATAATTATACAGTAGAAGATTTCAAGGCTAAAATTATGTTGCTAAAATCATAGAATTTGACTGTTGTAGCTGAATCAAAGGCATGCGTTATCATCCCCCCTCAAGCTTAAGGTGGAAGCAATAGTGAGCTTATCTCGTAGCTGGTGAAAAGCTATGGTAGGTAAGGGTTTGATCATGACATCAACAATTTGTTCCTTGGCTGAAATATGTCAGAAGAAGAGAGCTTTCTTAGCGACCAGATCACGAACAAAATAAATATCTATTTCAATATGTTTGGTGCAAGCATGAGCAATAGGATCAGCAGTGAGGAAAGTGGCACCAAGATTGTCACACCATAGTGTTGGTGGTGGGGTAGAAAGACTAATTTCATGAAGAAGTGATGTAATCCAACATACTTCTACTAAAGCAAGTGCAATACTCCGATATTCGACTTCAGTACTAGAGCAAGCAATTATAGGTTGTTTCTTAGCACTCTAGGAAATAAGATTAGGGCCCAAATAAACACAATAGCTAGAGGTAGAGCGACGATCATCAGGGCATCCTGCTTAGTCAGCATCAAAATAGTTGCGAGGGTAAGTGTTGGTGATTTTATGAAGTGTAAACCATGAGAGAAGGTGGAACGTAGATACTGGAGGATTTGCTTGATGACTGTTTAGTAAACATCAATAGGACAATGCAGGAATTGGGAGATTTTGTTGACTGCAAATTGAATATCCAGACGGGTGAGGCAAAGATATTGGAGGCCCCAACAGTACTTCTGTATTCAGTTGGGTTTGAAAGTGGGATTCTATGGTTTTTGGAGAGGGATAAGGTAGGAGTCATCGGAGTTGGTGTAGGTTTAGATTGATCAAGATTTGTACGAGATAGGAGGTCTTTGGTATATTTGGGTTAGGTAAGGAGAAGTCCATTTAGTGTGGTAGTGGTTTCAATTCCAAGAAAGTAGTGAAGGGGACCTAAATCTTTGATGGAGAAGGTGTTATATAGATTATCTATGAGATTGATAATGAAGGATTGG
Organism: Erythroxylum areolatum; assembly: GCA_024520975.1. Taxonomy (NCBI): domain Eukaryota; kingdom Viridiplantae; phylum Streptophyta; class Magnoliopsida; order Malpighiales; family Erythroxylaceae; genus Erythroxylum; species Erythroxylum areolatum. The sequence continues at coordinate 24,051,531 of JANIJH010000005.1, read as the reverse complement.
GAGGAGCCAGTAACTAGGATATCATCAACATAAACCAAAATAAAAGCAGTACCAGTGGAAGTGGTGTGAATGAAGAGAGAGGTATCAAATTTGGATTAAGTGAATTGAAGGTCTAAAAGTTTTTGGCTTAGACGTTGAGACCAGGTACGGGAAGCCTGCTTTAAACCATAAAGAGCTTTATGAAAGTGACAGACATAGTGAGTATATTGAGGATCTACCAATCCTGGGGATTGGAGCATGTAAATTAGATCTTGAAGATTTCCATAAAGGGATGCATTTTTTATGTCTAATTGATGGATGGGCCAAGATTTGGAGAAAGCAAGGGTGAGAATTATGCGAATGGTTGTTGGCTTGATGACAGGACTAAAGATGTCAGTATAGTCAATACCGGGTGATTAGTGATAACCTTTAGCTACTAGGCGGGCTTTGTAATGATCAATTGTCCCATCAAGTTTTCTTTTAGTTCGAAAGACCCATTTGTAAGCTACTATATTGGCATTAGTTAGTGGTGGGACAAGAGTCCAGATTTTATTTCGATGGAGAGCTTGAAGTTCATCAGACATAGCCTGACACCAATGGGAGAACTTTTAGATTTGTGTATACAGGGTGGTCAGGAGGATTAGATAAGGAGTTGGTAGTATGAAAGGTAACATAATCTGAAAATTTTCTTGGTTTTTTGGTATTTATGCGAGTGCAGGTTGTCATGGGATGATAGGTTCGCTGAGATGATTTGTTGGGTAAGGATTGGTGTGGTGATGATTGATGGTGAGTAGATGAGGTTTGTGTTCGTAGTGGTAATGGTAAGTTTATTATAGGAGGTGGGTGTAATTGAGGTGGTGGAGTGGTGAGGTCATTGTATGGAAATTGGGTTTTAGTGAAATGAACATGTCGAGAGACATGGATTTTATTTGTGCTAGAATCAAGACACTAATAACCTTTATGTTAGGAAGAATACCCAAGAAAGATGCATGGTTTGGCCTTAGGAGTGAGCTTATCAGACCATGTTGAGACAAAGAAGGGAAAGCAGGCACATCCAAAAACTCCTAAGCGTATAAGATTAGATTTGGTACAGAATAAGACTTCACGAGGTGCTTTATGGAGGAGCACTAGTGTAGGGAGAAGATTGATTAGATAGATAGCTGTTGAAAGGGATTTAAACTAGAATGTTTTTGGTAGGTAGGCATGGAGGAGTAAGGTAAGACCTGTTTTCGTGATATGCCTAATTTTGCGTTTAGCAACACCATTTTGTTGGAGTGTGTAAGGACAGGAAATGCAGTTGGTTATGCTATTATTAAATGTATACGGAGCAAAGGGGTCTTTGATGAATTCACGTGCACCATCAGTTTTTAATACTTTGAATGTGGTGGATAATAAGTTTTCGTAGATGGTTTTGAAATGACCAAATTGATCAAGAGCTTGTGATTGATGGGTTAATGGTTATATCCATGTGAAACGACTATAGTCATCAATAAAAATAATAAAGTATCGATACCCAGAGAGAGATAAAGTTAGGGATGGTCCCCAAATATCACAGGGAATGAGTTGTAATAGAGCAGTTGATTTGCGAGATGATGAGAAAAAGGAAGTCTAGTACTCTTACCATGATGACATGAAGTGCAAGGTTTTATTACATAAGGTTTATTAAAGAGACTTTGAAACAAACTAGAGGTTGTGGTATGGCAAGGATGACCAAGTCACTAATGTTAGATTATAGGAGGCACTGTTTGAGCAGTAAGAGCAATTGGATTGTGGAAGGTGCTAAGTATCCTCATTGGGTAAAGATTGCCATGTATGTTACCCTTGAGAAGGGATGTATGGGTTTGGAGATCCTTCATAACATAACTAAAGGGGTTAAACTCGATGGAACATAAATTATTAGTGAAAAATTTACCAACAGATAGAAGATTAGTAGTTATTTATGGAACAAGCAAAACATGATTAAGGTAAAGAGATTTCGGATGGTGTGTGAGTGTGCATATACTAGTGGAAGTGATAGAAAGGGCTTTGCTGTTACCAACAAGTACTTGTTTTGTTCCATTATAGGGCTCAACATTGTCTAGGAGTTGTGGGTTAAGTGTCTTGTGAGCAGAAGCACCAGTGTCAGGAAGCCATTCAATGATAGTGCTAGTGGTGAGATTTGAAATACTTGTGTGATCATTGATATTCATAGTAGAGAATGCACTATGAAATGTGATTTGGTTAGGGTATGGTTGGGCATTTCTAGAGTTGGAATATCTAAAGCGACACTTAGCAAAGTTGTGTCCTATTTTTTAGCAAATTTGACAAAGAGGAGGTGTATGGTTATAGTTTGATTTTGTATTATGGTTGGGTTGAAAAGATTGCTGGTGGGCCAAGAGAAATGGTTTGGACTGGGTTGGATAGGAGTTGAAGTGGGTCTAGTGGGTTTGATAGAGGAAGGGATTAGTTGATTAGGTTGGAAAGGAAGGATAAAGGGCGTGGGCTGGAGGGCTTGAGTGATTTCTGTGGGTTATAGATGGATGGGTTAGTGGCCTAGAGCCTAGGTGGTGGGTTGATCTAGGGAAGGCTAGGTGATTTTGGTAAGAGGGTTGGTGGTTTTGGTGACTCCTTCGTCCTCCTTGTCCATGGATGCTACATGTGGTGCTTGCGGTTGTGAAGGGGACGCCAGGGTCTAGTGGAGCTAGTGAGTGATACAATGACAGCCTTTGCTTATAAAGGAGAATCTTGGCTCCAAGCTCGATGAAGGAAGGTTAGACCTCGCGATTCTCTATGGTGGTGACAAAAGCTTCATAGTTGGCTGGTAAACCATTGAAGGTTAGGACGATCAAGTAATCATCTGAGACTAAAGATCTTATTGCGGCAAGATCCTATGTTATTGAGGACAGAACGGTGACATATTCGAAGATGGAGGTGTTACCTTTTCTGGTGGTGTGCAATCGACAACAAAGGAGAGAGTGTTGGGCTATCGTCTGTTGTAAAAAATGAGTCTCCAGTCGGGTCCACAGCTAGTGGGTAGTAATACACCTAAGGGCCAGAGAAAATACCACTAGAGATAGGGTAGCGGTTAGCGTACAATAAACCAATCCATCATGTTTGTTCCAGTCAAGTGATTGTTGAGAGGATGTTTGCGATATAACGGTTGGTGGTAGTGGAGCTAGTGTGCCGTTGATGTGCCCTAGTAAGTTACAAGTACATAATATTGTTCAGACTTGATTGCTCCAAACAAGGTTATTGGAGTGGTCTAATGTCGTAGTTATGAAATTTGTAATGTTCTAAAAAGGGAAGGTTGGGGTTAGTGTTGAGTTCAGTGCTTGTTCTGTGTGTTAGGTGGCCGCTGACATAGGTTGGGATTCTTCTATGTGGCAACTGTGTTGGAAGTTTGTGAAGTGAAGTTGTAGAAGGTATGTGTTAATAGAGTTACTGTGGAGTCTGATAGTGGAAAATAGGTTTAGTGATGCTTGAAAAAAAAAGTGTATATAGGACAGAATGTCTGGAAGGGATGTAGTTTGTGTTGGAATCCAACCGTGATCGAATCACAGGCATAGCAGAAAATAAAATTTTTTACAGATTCCTAACGAATCCCAATAATTGAATAAGCTTGAATTAAATATAATAACGATTTAGAAATCATAACTTGTTCGCTTTCCGAAGAAAAATCTTTGAATCTTTTCTCTAATTGATCAATCACGAGCTATTCACTTGTCTAGCCTCTGATGATATCCACAGAGCAATTTCCAAACTATCGTTAGAGGAAGAAGACAAAAATGCTAGCTTCTATAACGCTCTTCCCTTTAAATAGAAAAATCTTAACAGTTTTGTATTAAAATTAAAACTCTTTAATTATAATTAGAATCAAATTATAATTTTAATTAATTTAATTTAAATAAAAATAAATATCTCATATTTGATTCCCAAAGTTTCTCAAACTTTATAATTAAGTTCAACTTAATTAAATTAATTTTTCTTTCACAAATTGCTCTTTGATGTGTGACCCATTAGGTTTCTAATAAATTGGCAAAGATTATAAATTATAATTATAATTCACAATTATAATTAGATAAATTAAAACTTCTTTTTAATTTATCTTTAATTGTCTAATTAAAATATTAATAATCATAAATCATGATTGACGTCTGGCAACATATCATGATTACCTAAATATTAGGAATGTCAAAGTGAATGACTTAACCTGTCCGTGCATGGCTATAATATATAATTTAATCATTTCGTCATCTAGTATTCTAATTGGAAAGAGTACGAATATAGTGTCTACTCTTATCATCTAATTATGTTCGTTCTTGCTAATTAATAATTGATTTATAATTGAAATTTGAAAGCTCCTTTTTAAATATCAATTCACTCTGACTAGAAAATTCCATAAATCATTACCAATCAAGAACAATAGAATATTCTCTCTAATTACTTTAGAGTAACGAATCTTTTATCGACTTACTCAATTATCTACATATGGTTCATACTGTATCCAATTATTACCGACAGAATTATTCTAGAACGATTCATAAGTAGCATCAAAGCATAATAATTCTCACATTAGATACCTTGATAATCTCAAGTCTGAGGATTAATTATACAACCATCATTATGAGATAGTCCATAGATACATAAGTAATATTCTATTCGGAATTCTCATAATCGGGTCAGTTCAGTAACTTATTCTCTAATAATCACCTAAATATTAGTTTAAGTATTTCTATACTTTAATTAATGAGATCAATTACTTTCTTCATACGAAAGAAATATAATGTGTGCTAGTTTTACCATTTCAACAACATCCAGTCTTGATGAAACTATAACTATGAATATTTAAGAATAATAAATAAGTGTAAATTGAATCTCATAATTATGATCTCATCATAATTTTAATTATACAGTATTTATTC
>JANIJH010000005.1:24030647-24046613 GCA_024520975.1 Erythroxylum areolatum | reverse complement strand
AAATACATAAAGATAAAGAATGTCTTTTATTAATTAATAATAATGTCATACAAATATTTACAACCAAAATAAATTGGTTGCAAAGGCATAAACTAACAATTTGAGGTTGTGAATATAGAAGCTATGTAATTGTCAGATGAGTTTGGGAAAGGTGGGTAGAAGAAGGCTAAATTGTGGGCTCTGATACCATGAAAGATAGATAAAGAAGATAATAGTTTTTGTGTGCTTTTTATAAGAGAATTGTATAACTATTTATACAGCTGATAAAAGTATAAATATGAAAATATAATTATACAGTAGAAAATTTTAAGGCTAAAATTATACTGCTGAAATCATAAAATTTGACTGTTATAGTTTAATCGAAGGCATGCATTATCACTTGAAGTTGAAATATGTTAGGGTTATCATTATCAACTTGTCAAGTTGAGCTTAATCTTTTTTGCTGCATTTATTCATGTCAAGCTAGAAATAAAATTAAGCATTCTGTTCGTAATTACGGAATTACCAAAATGTTTAAATACTTACAATACCTCAAGCAATCGATTGCTTATAAGAACTGAAAGAATGTCGTGCCGATGAATGCCCTTTTCACTTCAATCTTTTAGTTGATATTCATAGAAATGAGGGTTAGAAGAGAGAGAATCTTGGACTGATGCTCTAAGGGTGATTGTGAATGATGGGACATAGGTCCTTTTAGTAATAACGTGTAATGTAGCAGCTTAAACAAGTGGCAATTGCAGATGGATCGGCTTTTGGGTACACGATGCCAATAGCCTTCTTTTCTTTTTTGAGAAAAGAAGAGGTTTGTAATAACATAATCAAAATGAAATTGACCACCAACATCTCTTTAATTCGCAGCTCTGGTGGCGATGACAGGACAAGGTTAGCACATGGTCGTCTTGTTCTTGACTCTTGTGGTACTTCAATTTTTACATCTCTCTCTCAAAGACGAAGAAAACAAGATCTGTATGCATCAAAAGTACACAAGGATCTAATGATTGTAAAAAGCAATCTCCAAATCTAAAGGTCGAGAGAGATTCTTTTGGACTCCTGCGTCTCTCTATTGTAACGTGAGCAATAAAGTTCAAACAAGTCAAAGTAGAAACAACTAGGACAGAGAATGTTGCGTGTACCTATAATATGCCTACTGCTTAAAGAGGGTTTCTCACTTTCTCTATATTTAAGACTTAATCTGGATGGTAATAAGTAGATAAGCATATCTCATCTCATCTCATCAATTGTGGATACGACATCTATACAGTGAATTTTAACATGAAGCATCTTTATAAATTAAATACCAAAATTGAGGGCCATATACAAGGGAAAAATGTTCATAGTTACAGGATCTTTCTCAACCCATCAAAATGTTATCATCTATCAAATGAAATTTACATGATATCTCAGTGAAAATAAAATTGTTAATAAGGTTGATAAAAGAGAAAATGGTTGCTTATAACTCCAGAGAGAGAGTAACAAGTTTTATGTCCCCTTAGGCCTTTATATGGTCAATTTGGTCAAATCAACTTCTGAACATCGGATGCTTCTATAGTCACATTCACATGGGCTGCTTTCTATTTTGTAAATATAATGTAATTCAACAAGATTTCATTTTAATTAGATATATTTAGAAACTCCAAGTTGGTTTTGCCTTATTATCAGCCATACAAATTCTATAATCAATTCTTTTGGTTTCTTGTTGATACTATGACCTATGAGGATGGGGATGGCTTCTGATTGGTGCAACTTTAAATGAAATATCTGGAAAATCACAGGAATCTTCTTAATGATTGGACAATGAGAATGACGTGGTTAAATATTCTTATCAGTGTTTTTTTCCCTTGGAAAAAGGAGGAGTTAATGTCTGTCGTTTTTCAACATTATTATAAATTTAACTAATTAAATAAAAAATTAATCAAATTATTATTAAAATAAAAAAATTGACTGGTTCAAAATTTTTACAATTAAACCATCTGAGCCGGTTTAATTTTTTAATCATTGAAAAAGAACTATCATTAACTCAATAATATTGAATACCATGGTGTTCAAATCTAATTTAAATAATAAATATTTTTAACAAAATAAATCTAAAATTAAAAATTTTCAATTTCATCTACATTGTGATTCTTAAGTTATAAAATTGACACGCGAAAAGTAATTTAGTAAGCAAATGATTTTGCCACATTCTTTTGTAATATTGTCTTTACTTCTAATTGATTAGTGATCAATATCTGAGTTGAAAGCAATGTTTCTCTTGCTAGTGCTATCTGTATCTACAGCCTGTGGTCCATAATGCAGACAGTTATCAACGACCTTTTTATGACTAATGTCATTATGTTATTGAGAAATAGTCAAATTTTCTTTCGTTTCCAATCGATTCTATCAATCTAATATGGTTATAATGCTGATTCGACTAGTAATATGGTTTTAGGTCTTGAAAAAGGTTGCAGAGCCAGTAACTCCACCAGGCTTGTGGGGTATGATATGTATATTTGATGATTCTTTATTGGCCTTACATTAGCAAGTTAAATGTGATTGCGCTAAGGAAAGTGGACGATAAAAGGGATTGGATAGAGATTGCAAGTTCAAAGTACTACATGAGCCATTATATTTCTTCTTTTTGTTTTCTTTTTCTGGTACAATGAGCCACTTTTTATTTTGTACCTTTAAACTGCTTTTAAAAATAAATTCCATAATTTCATGAACGTGAGTACATTCTATGTTTTATAAGGAGCTGATAGATTTATCAAAAGTGCCTAACATGGTGGTATTAAAGTCGCTGTCATGTCTTGAAGTTCTCCTGATTACCCTATCTTTATAAGACTAAAAAAAAGATACACTATAAGAAACTCAGAAGAACATTCTTTTTCTTTTGTTTTCTTATATAAATATATCTTCACTAATAAGGAGCACAGACAAAAGAAGAAAGAAATCCATTCCACCTAGATGCTTTCTCAATCAACAACAACAGCTTTGAACCCTTCTGGGACAGGGGATAGCATTATTTTATTGAGGTAAAAGCAAAGAAAAGAAAAACAGGGGATTCCAGGCTGTCATTAGCATATTGTGCAATTTTGGTTTAGACATCCAGATTTTAGAGTCCAATAATGCATCAAAGCAGGAGACCCTTGAAGAGATTAAACCTTAAGCCAAACGGAATACAGATGTTAAACATTTTCGAACTATATATACATGTACCTCACTCACTCTTTACATGAAACTTGCCATTTATTTCTTACACAAAGATTCACGCAGATAGCAAAAGAAGTCGGCGAAGACCTTACCTTTACCTTGAACAGTTGTATCTCAGGACAGGAAATTTATGGATATTAAAACGGTTCACGCAATTCCAGGTAGGAGTCCCAGATTGGATTTTTGGGTCACGTGCTTGTCCAAATTTGGAGTGGCCAAAACCTTATAAAGGTTTTGTTTCAGGCGTGTTAGTTGGGTGCCAAGTATTATCAATAATCCCATAAGGAGGGTCTTGAGGATGATACCAACTGAAACCAGTATCACAAGTCTCAGGTACAGCCAGCTGCCACAGAGAAAAGAAACGGAACCCATCAAACTGATTACATATGTCCGAGAAAAGGTCTGGCAAGTCCATGAACGTGTCATCATCGTTCCATCTCGGCGAACTTGACGACTCTTGAGTATCACCATAAGTTATAGAACTGTCAGGAGAGCGAGGAGCCACCGGCAATATTTCATCCTCGACATGACTCTTTTCGGGGTCCAAGGCGGCGGCTAGCGCTGCCGCAGCCTGAATGTCTTTCGGGGAGGCAGTGATCGGACGGGGGAGTTGGTGAACAAGCTCCGGAAAGTTGAGGCAAGCTGAATTACCCTTGATGGTGAGAGCTGCCACATCATGGGCTCGAGCCGCCATTTCTGGAGTTGGGAAAGTACCTAACCAAATTCTTGAGTTTTTCTTTGGTTCTCTGATTTCTGACACCCATTTTCCCCATTGGCGCATTCTCACTCCCCGATAAGTTGGCGGCCTGCTAGCATTTCCATTGCCCTTGACCTTTTTGACACATTGATCACCATCATCGCCTCTTGGTTCAGGGTTTCGTTTATAGAGCTTGGAAGTCTTTGTTTCTGTGGATTTATCAGACGTTGAAGAGTACGAACTAGACGAATTACAATATGAAGAAATAAATTGACCGTCGGACTCACTAGGTGATGTTTCCATGGGACAAATTGTTGCGGGTGGCTGGCGCTTAGTGAAGATATAAAGAGAAAGGAAATAAAGTAGTGGGGCCTAAGAAAATAATAGCAGGGGGTACTATTTTGTTTATTTTGTAGTCATGTTGATCTTTAATAATGCATGGGTTTGGCTTTATTTTCTGTAGTGTTCGTTCAATTGGTTGTCCTTTTCCTGAAGAGCTCTACTCGAGTAGGTAAGGGGTTTCTTTTTATGTAAATCATGTGTCATTTCGTCGCAAGTTTGTAGCTATAAACGGAAAAAAGAGAGAGAATAAAAAGGAGAGCATGATAAAAATTTCCAAGTTCGTAATACATGATTTGGATGGATGAAACCAACGTAGGATTCATCCCTAAGTCGGAAAATATTGTTTGATCCAAGTTATGAAATTCACTTTCCGGTAAAGTATTGAATTCCGTACCACGTTGGCCTATACCAGTCAAAAATTAGTACAAAACTATAATATTTCATACTGGTCAGTGGTATTAGTTGGTACCGGCCATTTCAATTGGTATCGTTCGGTACTGTAAAAGTTTAAAATATTCAAGGACTTAAATGCAAAAAAATATATTTAACCTTGAAGACTTTTTAAGGAAAGAAATCTATTTAATTCATTCTTATGAGATCAATATATATATATATGAGTAGTACAACAGAAGGGATCTACTGTTGTAGTATCTTATCAGTTAGTTAATATATGATCATATACAATAATAGTTGTGCATGAACTTCTGTTATGCCCAACTTATCCGATGTGTCATGGAAAGCAATCTTGGTGATAAATTTTGTAAGGAGATCTGCTAGTTGATGTCATGATTGTACATAAGGAAACTGAATGATATCATCATCTAACTTTTCTTTGATGAAATGCTTGTCAACTTCCACATGCTTTGTACAATCGTGTTGAACTGGGTTCTGTGCCATCTCAATTGTTACCTTATTATCACAATGCAAGTTCATGGGTAGTGTGACTTCGATCGCCAAGTCTCTGAAAATTCATCTTATCCCTAACAACTCACACAGTGCATGAGCTATGCTTCTAAATTCCGCTTCAGCACTTGATCTATGCACCACTTTTTGTCTTTTACTTTTCCAATTTATGAGATTACCACCCACTATTGTTAGATAGCCAGTAGTAGATCTTCTAGTAGTTTGGTCACCTGCCCAATTTGAATTTGAATACCTTTCAATCTTAATGTTTCCCTTCCTGGCAAAGAATAATCCTCGTCCAGATGTGCCTTTCAAATAATTTAACACTCATATAGCAGCATATAGATGATCTTCATTGGAAGCATGCATAAAATGGCTTAAGATACTCACAGCATATGCTAAATCTGGTTGCGTATGCGTGACCTAATTCAACCTTCCAATTAAACATTTATAACTCTCGTTGTCTGTTGGAGTATGATCTGGGTAGATTCCCAGCCTATGATTCAATTCAATTGGCGTCTCTACTAGTTTACATTCAACCAAACTCGTTTCTAAAAGTAGGTTGTTGGCCCCTGAATTTTTTTTATTAATAAGCATGATTAAATTAATTTTGAGGTTTTGCTAGATTTATTTATATTGGAGCTAATTACCATGTTAATGTGAGTAAGATATTATGATATACGTTAAGGGAATTAAAGTGTTAGAATGATAAGATTTCATAAGGGGCATTGTTGGAACATCAATTAAGTTATAAAGTCTTAAAGCATTGAAGGAAGGGAAAAATGGGAAGAAGGGATTGTAGGCTTGTGTTTTAGAAGACAAAAACGTTGGTGAAGAAGAAGAGAAGAGAGAGAAGACAAAAAATAAGAATGAAGGGAGAGAGAGTGTCGGTGATTGAGAGGAAAGAAGGGAGTTGAGCTAAGGTTTCATTTTTCTAAGCATTTAAGAGGGATTTTGAGAGTTATCAAGAAGGGAAAAAGAAAGAGGAAGATTAGAGCTCCCATTAGAGTCAAGAAATTCATTGTTTGGTGAAGATTCAAGGTAACCTTATGTTAAATCTTTTGGAGTCTTAGAAAGGTTTTGGTTCTAAGGGCTTATAAAATACACGTGTTTAAGTATTTTAGGATCAATTCATGCATGGGTTTCTTTGGGTTTCCAATTGGAGTTCTTTTTGAATGACGTTTTTGTCAATGTTGAAGGGAGGCAGGACGAGCAAGAGGAGAGACATCCTTGAACAAGTTTTCAAGCAAGGAATTCAAAGTGGGTTGCTTTTTTATAATTGAATAATAAGCCATCAATGTTTCTTTCAAGAAAATGGAAATAGATGGTTTCAACTACTTCAAAAATGTGCATTTATTACTCTTTGAATGTTTTGAGAATGTGTTGCATATTCTGCATATGAATTTTGTTTGACATATGAAAATGATTTTTGAAAGGATATTAAGCTTAAGAAACCAAGTTTCCGAAATGTGCCTTTTGGGCAATATGTTTTACAATTATGGAAATACATGTTATGTAGGTTTGTAGTGGTCCCCTAAGTTAAGTCAAGTGTACTTTGACAAAAAGGCTTCTCCCGCTTGCCCACTAATGACCTGGAGCTCGTTCATGGACTCCTATAAGTTCACGGCCACACAAGACCATTATGTGGATACGTTCTATTTTGGATCCACTCAAACCATTTTGATATGCTTATGTGCTCATGATAAATTGACAAAAGTGATGCATACATAATTTGCAATAACTTGAATTTTTGCATTAGAAATGTTACACACGGGCTTAAGCTCACCCCCCATTTTCCTCCCCCACATCCAAGTGATGAGCAAGATATCGAGTAGACAAGGGTCAAGGCATCACTCTGATCTTTGTATATTTTATATTTGAAGCCAATCTTGTAAAGCAAGGCTTTTGTTGCATTTTGAGCAAACCTTTATTCAAGTATCTTTTTTATTTTTGGGATTGTAAGATACTAATGTATTTTCGGCTTGAAATGCCCACTAAAGCTTTGTAAAACTCTTATTTTGATGTGAATGAAATACATATACATTATGGTTGTTTATGGCATTTCAAGTCTTTGTATTGAAATTTTCAAGTTTTCATTAGGGTAGGATTTGTGTCATGACATTGGGGGAAAAGCTGCTCTAAACTATGCTGATATAGGCAAATGTGCCTTCTAGAAAGTTGTAGGTCTCTCTTTTAGCTTTCCAACGGTATATAGTATAGAATTTTTGGACTTCTGAGTCGTGAGTTATGGTCCTTAGAAGGGGAGATGCTTACGAGTATACAATGGTATCGTCTGTGATGATGTCATATCATCTTTGATGACGTCATTCGTCTTAAGAGAAGCATCGTCAATAAAGACGTATCATCTGTGATGAAGTCATTTGTCTTAAGAGATGCATCGTCTATAAAGATGTATCGTCTGTGATGACGTCATTCATCTTAAGAGATGCATCGTTTGTAAAGATATATCGTCTGTGATGATGTCATTCATCTTAAGAGATGCATTGTCTGTAAAGATGTATCGTCTGTGATAACATCATATCGTTTGTGATGACATTATATCGTCTATAGAGTTGTTTCGTCTATAAAGATGCTTTGTCTTAAGAGTTGCATCTTCTTAAGTTGACTTTGCTTTATCTTAAGTTGACCCCGCTTCGTCTTAAGAGTTGCATCGTCTTAAGTTGACTTTGCTTTATCTTAAGTTGATTCCACTTCGTCTTAAGAGTTGCATCATCTTAAGTTGACTCCGCTTCGTTTATCTTTCCAGTTCGTCTGTCTTTTCGCTTCGTCCGTCTTTCTGCTTCGCCTGTCATTTTGCTTCATCTGTCTTTTTGCCTATGTAACCTAAACTTCTCCTTCTGTACACTATTCATCTAATGTTATAGTCTGCTCCATTTTTTACCCTTCAGACGATAGAATCCGCCTTTGAGGTCTTCATAGAAATTGTAGATCTCGAAGTCTGATATCTCAAATGATAGTTATGCTAACTGCCCCAAGACAGGTGCAATATGATTAAGGTCAAAACCCTGTTTGACTCTTTCAGCCATAACTTTGTTATGGGTTCTCCAAATGAGATGACTCTTATCTCTAAACAAACCAGAGACATAGAGCCACAAATGTTCTGAATAAGTCAGATTTGAAACTCCGGATTGAGGTTTCTTAAAAATCTGTCCTGAAATAGGAGAAGCGGGTTGTTTTGATGATTGTCCTGGTGTGGGCTCGTCACCCTTATAGAGCACGCGTTCAGATGTCACTTAGGATGTCAGGCCTGGGAACCACGAGGGCGGGGTGCCCAACACTTATGGTATCAGAGCCACTAGGTTTAGGAGTATCCTTGGCATGAAGTGGGTAGTATAAGACATGAAATGAACATGCATTGTTTTAAAGTGAATAACTTGCATTGTTTTGAATTGTTTTACAAGATTTGAAATTGTTTTATGTGATTTAAATTGTTTTACATGAAACATGAACTAAAGGTTTTTAATGTTTTAAATTGAAGGAGTGAAAATGCCACCTCAAAGGAAAACTCGAGGAGTTATGACTTGATCTTGCTCTCACCAAGGGAGCATGGATGAATCCTATATCCCGCAAGATGCTGGGACACGGCCTGCTCCTGATCCCGAGGCACCTAGTGTGTAACATGAAGTGTCATCGCCTCCTCCTCCTATGCCTATTATGGACCTGTGGTTCTTTCAAGTCTTTGCTCAGGCTTTCACTTATGCCATAGGCCAAGGGTCACAAGTTCCAGTGCCAACTTCAGTAGATAGAAGTGGACAGTATGACAAGCTCCACAAGTATGGAGCGATAGATTTCAGTGTTACTATAAATCCAAAAGAGGCTGAAGCCTGGTTGAAGAGGACCAAGAGAGTACTACTTTAGATGAAATGCTCAAATGAGGAGAGACTAGATTATGCGGTGGGCTTGCTGCAAGGGGATGCTCTTCATTGGTGGGAATCAGTACCCCACTGTCAGGTCATGCCTCCAGTTTTAACATGGAGAGACTTTGTGGAAGTATTCAAGAAGAAGTACCTCTCTAGAGTTTATGTACAAGAGAAGGCTAGGGAGTTTTTGAATCTCACACAGAGGGACATGAGTGTGAGTGAGTAAGAACTGAAGTTCACCCAGCTTTCCCAATATACGGCCAACATTGAAGCGAATAAGGAGGACAAATGTCGTAAGTTTGAGGGAGGTCTCCATTTAGGGATCAAGGAGAAAGTCTTAATCCACAATTTCTGTGACTATCAGTAGCTGGTAGATGCTGCATTCCAGGCTGAGAAACTGGAAAATATAAAGAGTGAAGTGAGCTGGAAGAGGAAGAACAGGGAGCAGTCTTCTAAAAAAGGAATGAGTGCTCCAATGCTTGAGAGGAGTACAAGCAGTCACCATACTCAGAGTGAAGTGGGAAGCAGTGGCCTTGCCAAGAACAAGCAGGTAACGGTAGTTTCAAGGCAAGCCTTAACTATAGGAGGAAGTAGCATGGTAGGGAGGAGTAGGAACATGAACCTCCAGTGTGAGCATTGTGGGAAGCTTCACAAAGGAGAGTGCTTCAAGTTACTTGGAGCATGTTTTTGATATGGAGAGAAGGGACACATGATCAGGGATTGTCCCCAAGTAACAAGGCGAGAGGGGTCAAAATTGCAAGCCCCAAGAAGAGCAGTAATAGGGGGAGCCAGGCTAGTCACCGAGGTAGGCAGTTCTGCAGTGGTGAGGAAGGCTATTCCTCTAGGAAGGCTAAGGGGTTAGGCTCAAGCCAGGGTATTTGCTATGACTAGAGAGGAAGCTACTGTTGCACTAGAAATTGTCACGGGTATGGCTCAGTTATTAAACTTTGCAGTATATTTTTTGATTGATTCTGGTTCTACACATTCATTTGTTTTCGCAAGCATGATTTTGCATAATGTTAATTTGGTGCCCACAAATAGTCCTTTGATTGTTAGTACTCCGTTAGGGACAAAGGTGATAATAAGTCAAGTGTATAGGGATTGTAAATTGTTTATTGAGGGTACTAAACTTGTAGTAGATTTGCTACTGTTGGAGTCGAAAGGCCTAAATGTGATATTGGGAATGGATATCATGGAGAAATATTATGAAAAGTTAGATTGTGGCCTTAAAGAGGTAGAGTTTGATCTTGGTGATGATGAGAAGGTGAACTTCAGAGGGGACAGAAGGACACCATCTCCCAAGATCGTTTCGGCTTTATTAGCAAATAGGATGATGAGGAAGGGGTGTGAAGCCTTCTTGACGCATGTTATGGACACTGATATGAATGAAGGGAAGTTAGAGGAATTTCTAGTTGTGAGGAAATTTTCAGACGTGTTTCCAGAAGATCTACCTAGTTTGCCACTAGTGAGGGAAATTGAGTTTGCCCTTGACTTGATTCCCGAAACTGCACCATTTCAGTACCACCATATAGAATGGCTCTAGCTCAACTGAAGGAGCTTAAGGAACAGTTGAAAGAATTGTCAAATAAGGGGTACATAAGGCCAAGCTTGTCACCATGAGGAGCGCCAGTTCTGTTTGTTAAGAAGTATGGAACATGGTGCATGTGCATTAATTATCGGAGACTTAACAAGGTGACTATTAAGAATGACCAGCTACAGGGAGCAAGGGTTTTCTCCAAGATTGATCTCAGGTCAGGCTATCATCAGCTCAGAATTAGGGAGTCTGATATAAACAAGATAGCCTTCAGAACACGGTATGGGCATTAAGAATTTCTAGTTATGTCTTTTGGACTGACCAATGCTCCAGTTGCTTTCATGGATCTTATGAATAGGGTCTTCAAGGAATATTTGGATCAGTTTGTCATAATGTTTATTAATGACATTCTGGGGTATTCCAAGAGTGAAGGGGAACATGAGGAGCATCTCAGGATTGTATTGCAGACACTGAGGGAGAGGGAGCTTTATGCTAAGTTCAGCAATTGTGAGTTTTGGCTTCAAGAGGTAGTATTCCTTGGACATGTGATTTCGAAGGATGGAGTACATGTTAATCCGAGGAAGGTTGAAGCTATGGTGAATTGGCATGCACCGAAGACAATGTTAGAGGTGAGGAGTTTTCTGTGTCTGGCAGGTTATTATAGAATATTTTTTGAAGGGTTTTCTATGATAGCTGCATCGATGACCAAGTTATTAAGGAAGAATCAAAATTTTATCTGGAGTGAGGAATGTCATAAAAGCTTTTAAGAGCTCAAGCGCAAATTAACAAGTGCTCCAGTTTTGATTTTACCGACTGGAGATGAGGGTTATACTGTGTATAGTGATGCCTCAAGAAAGGGTCTAGGTTGTGTATTGATGAAAGGAGACAGGGTGATAGCTTATGCTTTACGGCAACTGAAGCCTTATGAGTTGAATTACTTGACTCATGATCTGGAATTAGTAACAGTAATCTTTACCTTGAAAATTTAGAGGCATTATTTTTATGGGGTTCAGAAGAGGATCTTTACTGACCATAAAAGTCTCAAGTACTTACTGAGATAGAAAGAGTTGAATTTAAGGCAGGGAAGGTGGATTGAGTTGCTCAAGGATTATGACCTGTTGATTATCATCCAGGAAAGGCAAATGTGGTAGTGGATGCCTTGAGCAGGAAATCCTCTATAGCTTATGTCTAGACAATTTATCTGCCTATATTGGAAGAGATGGCTAAGCTTAGAATAAGTTTGAAACAGGAGGAACTTGAGTGTATTGTTGCTACCTTTAGAGTCAGACTGATACTCAGGGAGAAAGTTAGGGAGTTACAAGCACAAGATACAAAATTGAGTAAGCTTTAAAAAGAAACTCAAAATGGCAAGAAATCTGAAGTGGTAGTGAGGGATGATGGACTTATGGTTGTAGGAAACCGATTTTGTATCCTTAATTTCAAAGAATTAAAGGATGAAATACTGGATGAGGCACACAATGCACCTTATGCCATACACCCAGGTAGCATCAGGATGTACAAAGATCTGAGAGAGCATTTCTAGTGGAAAGGCATGAAAAGGGATGTAGCAGAGTATGCAAGTAAGTGTCTAGTTTGTTAGCAATTCAAGGCTAAACACCAGGCACCTTTAGGCAAGTTAAGGCGATTGTCCATTCCTGAGTGGAAATGGCAATGGGTAACCATGGATTTTCTGCCGGGTTTACCCAAAGCCAGTAGGAAGCATGATGCCATATGGGTCATTGTTGATCGGTTGACAAAGCCAACCCATTTTCTAGAAATTAAACAGACTAATTCTCTGTAAGTACTAGCAAAGAAGTATATCGATGAGATAGTGAGACTGCATGGGATTCCGGACTCTATAGTTACTAACAGAGATCCTCGGTTTACTTCGAGATTCTGGGAAAGCTTACAAGAGGCTCTAGGGACCAAGTTAAATTTTAGCACAGCTTTTCACCCCTAGACAGATGGTCAATCTGAAAGGACCATTCGGACAATTGAGGGAATGCTTAGGGCATGTGCGATGGATTTCAAAGGAGCTTGGGATGAACATTTTCCATTGGTCAAATTTGTTTATAATAATTCATATCATTCGAGCATTCAGATGGCTCCATATAAAGCACTGTATGGAAGGAGATGTAGAACTCTGATATGTTGGGATAAAGAAGGAGAAAGAAAACTAATAGGATCGGAGTTGATTCAGATGACAGTTGACAAGGTCAAGTTAGTTAAGCAAATGCTTAAGGTGGCCCAGGATAGAATGAAAAGCTATACTGATGAACACCGAAAGGAGATGGAGTATGAAGTCAGAGAGAAAGTCTTCCTTAAGACATCTCCATAGAAAAGAGTGATCAAATTCGGTAAGAAGGGCAAGTTAAGCCCAAGATATATGGGTCCCTATGAAATTATTGAGAGAATTGAACCGTTAGCCTATAGGTTAGTGTTGCCACTAGAATTGTCATAGATACATGATGTCTTTCATGTGTCCATGTTGAGGAGGTATAGATCGGATCTCCCTCACATTATTCAGACCACTGAGATTCAGTTAAGAGATGATCTGAGTTATGAGGAGATTCTAGTGGAGATCTTGGACATTAAGAAAAAGGACCTGAGGAACAAGACCATTCAACTAGTAAAAGTCCTATGGAGAAACCATTCTATAGAAGAGGCCACGTGGGAGCTCTTGGAAGTCATGAGGGATAAGTATCCACAACTCTTCAATGACTCAGGTACTAATTTCGAGGATGAAATTTTTTTAAGAGGGAGAGAAATGTTGGCTCCTGAAATTTTTTTTTATGAATAAGCATGATTAAATTAATTTTGGGGTTTTTGCTAGATTAATTTGTGTTAGAGTTAATTAGCATGTTAATATGAGTAAGATATTATGATATAGGTTAAGGGAATTAAAGTGTTAGAATGATAAGATTTCATAAGGGGCATTATTGGAATATCAATTAAGTT
Organism: Erythroxylum areolatum; assembly: GCA_024520975.1. Taxonomy (NCBI): domain Eukaryota; kingdom Viridiplantae; phylum Streptophyta; class Magnoliopsida; order Malpighiales; family Erythroxylaceae; genus Erythroxylum; species Erythroxylum areolatum. The sequence goes on along the minus strand of JANIJH010000005.1, from coordinate 24,033,109 downwards.
ATAAAGTCTTAAAGCATTAAAGGAAGGGCAAAATGGGAAGAAGGAATTGTAGACTTGTGTTTTAGAAGACAAAAACGTTGGTGAAGAAGAAGAGAAGAGAGAGAAGATGAAAAATAAGAAAGAATGGAGAGAGAGTGTCGGTGATTGAGAGGAAAGAAGGGAGTTGAGCAAGGATTTCATTTTTCTAAGCATTTCAAGAGGGATTTTGAGAGTCGTCATGAAGGGAAAAAGAAAGAGGAAGATTAGAGCTCCCATTAGAGTCAAGAAATTCATTGTTTGGTGAAGATTCAAGGTAAGCTTATGTAAAATCTTTTGGAGTCTTAGAAAGGTTTTGATTATAAGGGCTTAGAAAATGCATGAGTTTAAGTATTCTAGGATCAATTCATGCATGGGTTTCTTTGGGTTTCCAATTGGAGTTCTTTTTGAATGAGGTTTTTGTCAATGTTGAAGGGAGGCAAGACGAGCAAGGGGAGAGACATCCTTGAACAAGTTTTCAAGAAAGGAATTCAAAGTGGGTTATTTTTTTATAATTGAACAATATGCCATCAATGTTTCTTTCAACAAAATGAAAATAGATGGTTTCAACTACTTCAAAAATGTGCATTTATTACTCTTTGAATGTTTTGAGAATATGTTGCATATTCTACATATGAATTTTGTTTGACATATGAAAATGATTTTTGAAAGGATATCAACCTTAAGAAACTAAGTTTCAGAAATGTGCCTTTTGGGTAATATGTTTTACAATTATGGAAATACATGTTATATGGGTTTGTGGTGATCCCCTGAGTTAAGTTAAGTACACTTTGACAAAAAGGCTTCTCCAGCTTGCCCGCTAGTGGCTGGAGCTCCTTCGTAGACTCCTATAAGTTCACGGTTACGCAAGACCATTAAGTAAAAATGTGTAGTACATTCTGTTTTGGATCCACCCAAACCATTTTGATATGCTTATGTGCTCATGATAAATTGACAAAAGTGATGCATACATAATTTGCAATAACGTGAATTTCTGCATTAGAAATGATTTCATAAATGGTTTTGCTTGTTACCAATTATAAAATTGTTACACACGGGCTTAAGCTCACCCCCCATTTTCCTCCCCTACATCCAAGTGATGAGCAAGATATCGAGTAGACAAGGGTCAAGGCATCACTCTGATTTTTGTATATTTTGTATTTGAAGCCAATCTTGTAAAGCAAGGCTTTTGTTGCATTTTGAGCAAACCTTGGTTCAAGTATCTTTTGAATTTTTGGGATTGTAAGATACTAATGTATTTTTGACTTAAAATGCTCACTAAAGCTTTGTAAAACTCTTATTTTGATGTGAATGAAACACATATACATTATGGTTGTTTATGGCATTTCAAGTCTTTATATTGAAATTTTCAAGTTTTCATTAGGGTAGGATTTGTGTTTTGACTTTAGGGGAAAAGTTGCTCTAAACTATGTTGACATAGGCAAATGTGCCTTCTAGAAAGTTATAGGTCTCTCTTTTAGCTTTCCAACAGTATATAGTATAAAATTTTTGGACTTCTGGGTCATGAGTTATGGTCCTTAGAAGGGGAGATGCTTAGGAGCATACAATGGTATCGTCTGTGATGACGTCATTCATCTTAAGAGATGCATCATCTGTAAACATGTATCATCTGTAAAGACGTATCATCTGTGATAACATCATATTATCTGTGATGAAGTCATTCGTCTTAAGAGATGCATCGTCTGTAAAGATATATCGTCTGTGATGACGTCATTCATCTTAAGAGATGCATCGTCTATAAAGATGTATCGTCTGTAAAGACATATCGTCTGTGATGACATGATATCGTCTGTGATGATGTCATATTGTCTGTGATGACATCATTCATCTTAAGAGATGCATCGTCTGTAAAGACGTATCCTCTATGATGACGTTATATCGTCTATAGAGTTGTATCATCTGTAAAGATGCTTCGTCTTAAGAGTTCCATCGTCTTAAGTTGACTTTGCTTCGTCTTAAGTTGACTCCACTTTGTCTTAAGAATTGCATCATCTTAAGTTGACTTTGCTTCGTCTTAAGTTGACTCTGCTTCGTTTGCCTCTTCACTTCATCTGTCTTTCCGCTTCGTCTATCTTTCTGCTTTGTCTATCTTTCCACTTCATCTATCTTTCTTCTTCGTCTATCATTTTGCCTCATTTGCTTTCTGCCTACGTGAATAAACTTCTCCTTCTGTACATTATTTATCTGATGCTATCGTCTACTCCATTTTTGACCCTTCAAACGATAAAATCTGTCTTCGAGGTCTCATAGAAATTGTAGATCTCGAACACTACAAGAAAATTTAGTTTCAGCAACCAAATTCTCAGCAACCATAATAAAATGATTGCTAATTATATACATTTTGCAACCAAAAATTACTTGGTTGCAATATATAAGTTACGTATATTTTTTACCGACCAATCAATACTTGGTGGCTATAGATGGTC
>JANIJH010000005.1:23979583-24003190 GCA_024520975.1 Erythroxylum areolatum | reverse complement strand
TAACTTGCAGATCCATGTCTCTAGTCTATTTAGAAACAAAAATTAACTTAATTGGATCTCTACAGATCAAGATATCATCAAAATACCTAAGCATGCTCAGAAAAATGTCCAACTCAAACTCTTTAATCAATCATCTCACTTTGATTCAATCAATCAATCTTTTTTCAATTTGATCTCAAAAATTCACAATTTTCCATGGACAGATGGAGGGATGTCTTAGGAATCCAACGCTTCAAAAACCAAAACAATCAGATGTCGGACAGAAAAGTTATAAGCAAAAGTATGAAGAGGGTCAAATTAGAGGAAAAGTCACAAAAATCACAAAATACATAACTTGTGACTCAAGAGTCCAAAATTTACAAAATCGGTATCAAAAGAAAGCTAAAAGGAAGCTCTACAACTTCCATAAAAAATGCAAAGATCAAAACACAAATTTCAACTTTCATGATGCACTTAAAGGCAAATTCAAACTCTAACTAGATCAATTTTCTAGTCAAAGATTGTGCCAAATAATTGGTCATCCTATACCACATCCAGACTTCAAAATTTCATATCTTCCAATTTTCACAATAAAAAATAACATATTATACATCATTGTAAAGCTATGAAATTTCTCTATAACTTTCATGTAGATCACTTAACTCAATTCAAAACATATCAATCTAGAATTCGCCTCAAAGCACAACATACACAATCCTATACTTGAGAGCATTTTCAAAGACAAAGTAAAATAACCTTAACTTCAGGAAATCATAACTTTCAATCCCGATATTGAAAAATATCAAAATTTATAGTGACAGAAAGCTTTCAACATATTCTACAAGTTTCATGAAGATCAATTTCTCAAATTATGCCTAAATAAAAAAAGTCAACTCTCTATGACCAAAAAGTCAAACTTTTCTTCTTTCTCCAAAATCTCATACTCTCACTATTTATTTCTTGCTTTTCAACTTTCATTTCAATCAACTCATTCGCTTTAACTTTCATGATCCATACAAATTTACTCAATTATCAAAGTCATCAAAACTAATCGATTCTTTTCTCATTAATTTTCTTAAAGCACAATTTCATCTATAACATAATACATATACAAAAACACTCATTCAATTTCATTTTAATAATTCCTAAATTCTACTAAAAGATCGGGGTCCAACAATCAACTTTTTGTTACCAAGGTTATTGTCAATATAAACGTACGTAACAAATTAATGATAACTATTTCGTATTATACTAACATATTAAAATTAACTACTCTAATGATTAATTTTGTCATTAGTGTACAAATTTTAGGGACTAGAATGTACTTGTCACAATTTTTTCTTTAATATTATTATTTGCAAACAAATTTAAATATTTTCTTATAAAATATTTAAACTAAATATATTGATAATCCAAAAGTAATATTTTACATACCAATAGATATTTGCTAAACATAACTTTGAAATTTTATCAAAATAAAAATCAAAATAAATAAATGTTTAAATATAATAAAAGAAAAGATGAATTTTTGATCAACTAAAACTTCTTATATTTGTCTATCACAAGTCACAATAAATTGTCGATGAAATTTAATTATTCGACGATTAAATATATAACATTTTTATAAGAAGTAAAATCGCAAGCTTTGGAGATGCTATCCTTTTGGAAAGGGAAAAAATACACTAGACTTTATATATTGAATTTATTTTTAAGTTGTTTACTTTAAATATTTAATAAATTAAAAGTATAATAAATATTTGATTCATATAGTCTTGTGGAAAGTTCTTGAACAATCCAACATTAATGTACCCTTAAAATTGTGGACACCAACCACAAAAAGCTGTGGAAAATTTGAAGTTTGAAATTTGAAATTGACCAATTGAAAGCCGATATCACAAAAAAAAAAGATGAGCATGACCATATGGGATGTTCCAACACAGTCTAAACTTAAGGTTTCAATCAAAATGGTGTCGTATTAATAAATTTATAATCAATGTGGCAATGTTACGAGCCATATTCAACAAAGCGTTGACAACCATCGAGCCCTAGGCGCTAAACAATGATCTCTTTCAAACTTGATTTGACTATTTGATCTAAATAGTCTTCTTGCTTTGCATTTATAGATGTTGACATATTTTTATTCCCTAATAAAGCCTTATGATATTCATACTAAACTAGAATATCATACATCTTGATTTGCCATAAACTAAAGTTAAAATTATGATCAAATTCTTAATCTTGAATTTCGTTGCCATTATAAACTATCCATTTCTAGATTAAATATCAGTTTGTTATAAATCAAGAGCGTTAAAATAATAAGACAAAAGGGAGGAAAAACTTGATCGCATAATTTACATGATTTTGAGTCTATGTCCACATGCAAAGGAGAAAGCATAAAATTTAGTAAAAAGAAAATACAATAATTATAAGAAGAAATATTTCTCAAACTTAAAAACTCAAAAACACTTTAAACTCATAATTGTCAAGACATTCACAACTATTACTCATAAAATACAATCAAATATTATGTATTATTTAGTATCCGTAATTCTTGCAAAATTAGTTTCACATATTTCACAGGCTTAATTTCTTAGGCAGGTGAAAAGATAATTAATAGCTTTGAATATTCTTGATGGTCAAGAATATAGAGACAAACTAAAGAGCTCTTACACGTGCTCTAGTTTTGAGGAAAACAAAAGGTGAAAACCCTATAACAGGCCATTTGAAAACTTTCGAATTAGATTCATTGACGAATTAGATTCAATGACATTTGTGAGATTGAATTAAATTCGATTTACACTGTTTGGAATAAATCTATAAATATTATAATTGAATTCAATTATATTGCTTGGAACAAAATAAAAATGAATTCAGCTACTTTATATGACATTTTTATCCTTAACTAAAAATAGTATGTAATCAATGTGTGTGTATGTTGTAGTAATGTGTATATTTGGAAAAAGAATTTTTAATGTTTTCAAAAGAATTAGTTCTTCAATTCAGAATTCAATTAACATCATTTGAGAGGTGAATTGAATTCATAAAGAAAATGAGATTTAATTACGTGGTTGAATTCAAGTCATCTCTTTTTTAACGTTCCAAATGCATGAATTGAATTCAATTATATAAAATTAATGAATTGAATCCAATTCATTAGTTTCCAAACGACCTAAAAAAGGAAAAGGTGGTTCTGCGTCGTCAGGTTGTTATCTATCATTAGAGCTGCCTATTAGTAGGATTGATGTTGAGTGGGGCGGTGGTGGTCGAGGCAGAAGGGGTTTCCCCATTGGTTGGCATGATGTGGCACGTGGCGGAGGTGGCAGAGGTCACAGAGGTGGGTGAGGTTTTAACGGTTGTCACTTTGGGGGAAGAGGAAATAGGTATAGTGGAGGAGGAAGTTCGAGAGGGGACTTAGATAATATCTCTCTTCCAAGACAAGATTTTGGGAATGTAGTGCCTTTTGAGAAGAATTTCTACATTGAGAGCCCCTCGATCCGGACTACGTCTGAACACGACGTTGTGATGTATAGAGCAAGAAGGGATATCACTGTTGAAGGACATGATGTGCCTAAGCCCATCTGAATGTTTGAGGATGCCAACTTCCATGGTAAAACAGAGAAAACTTTATGCTTTCAAAAGTTCTTTCTTTGTATTTCAAATCTAATTGTTACATGCCTCGTGTTGTAGGTTATTGCATAGAGGTAATTGCTAAGTTAGGATTTGTTGAGCCTACACCAATTCAAGCTCAAGGGTGGCTAATGGCTCTAAAGGGTAGAGATTTAATTGGCATTGCAGAGACTAGTTTTAGAAAGACTTTGGCATACTTGCTACCTATTTTGGTACATGTTAGTGAACAAACTATATTAAGTCAATATCTATTGCCTTTAATTCTCGAGCTGAGGTGTTACTTTAAGTTGCTCAATATTTGAACCTACTCTGAATCCTTTGTAATTTTCAGTTCAAGGAGAGGGTCCAATTGTGTTAGTATTGGCCCCTATAAGAGAATTGGCTGTTCAAATTCAAGAAGAAGTTCTAAAGTTTGGTTCATTTTCAAACATCAAGAGTACTTATGTATATGGTGGTGCACCTAAAGGGCCATAAATTTGTGATCTGAAAAGCGGTAATTAATTTATTCAAGTAACTCAATGGGAAATTTGTTGACCTATAGTGCCATTAGTTTATTGAGCTAATTATCAAAGTTTTGTCCTTTTCCAGGTGTTGAGATTGTCATTGCTACTCCTGCTGGATTGATAGATATGTTGGAAGTTTAATACACAAACTTGAGAAGAGTGACCTACCTTGTATTGCATAAGGCCAATCGAATGTTAGACATAGGATTTGAGACTCAGATTAGAAACATTATGTCTCAAGTATTTATCTTTCTAATATTTTCTCTTTTAATTGGTGGCTATAACTTTTTGAAATTTCAAATGTAAGGTATGGATTATGGCATCCAAATAAAACCAAAGAAGTTTTTAATTTGTTTGGGTGTTATTTTTTCTTTTTGACTATATAAAACTTGTTTTGTGGAACTAGTTTTTACCTGAAGATGATACTCCAATTAAACTTATTGCACCTGAAATTTAATATATTGAAGGGCTAAGCTTTGATATAATACCTATGTATTTGTGGCAGATCCGACCAGATAGACAAACATTATGTTGGAGCGCTACATGGCCGAAAGAGGTGGAAATTTTGGCAAGCAATTTTTGTGGAATCCGTACAAGGTATAAGATCTGTATGTACTAAAGCATGCCTTTTGATTTCCATTGATTCACCATTTCTTGTTGACATTGTATGATTTTCAGGTAATCATTGGATTAGTAGTTATGAAAGCTAACCAATTAATAAACCAAGTTATTGAGGTTCTCACAAATGTGGAGAAGTACAACAAGTTTGTGTTGACAACTGTAGCTGAGGTAGTAGATCTTGTAGGATGTGGTTGTTGTTTGTCTTGATAACTTCTAAGACTTGAAGATTTTGTAGTATGTTGTTGATGCCTTATATGCTTCTCTATTTAAGTTGATTAAACTGCTAAAAGAAGTTATGGATGGAACTCAAAATTTTGATATTTGTGGAGACCATAAAGGGATGTGACCAAGTTATAAGACAATTAAGAATGGATGGATGGCCTGCTTTGTCTATTAATGACTAAAATTAGTACATAGTAATTTGAGATAATTATAATCAATGTAATTTTTTGGATATTAAATTTTCTAATTTTATATATTGGAAATTAGTATTTTGTACATTTTGGTGATATATATATATATATAGACAATATCTTGGTATTAAAAATCCTTATCATTAGTAACAACTTCTATTTTATGGCCACTAATGCAAATTTTTTTACCAATTAAGCAATTAAATTGTTAATTTTAATAATTTTATTTTTGATAAACATGAACACATCAATGATAAATTTATTGTAACATATAATCTTTATTTAGTGACAATATTATTGTAACATATAACTTTCATAATTGTGATGAAATAAGTTAGACAATATGGTCATTGATGCAAATCTCTTTTACCACTAATGCAATTCTATTGTTCAATTGATAGCTTTATTTGTGACAATAACAAACACATCAGTGACAATATTTTTGTAAGAACAAATTTTTATTTTTGTGACAAAATAATGTTGACACTTTTTCCTTAAAATATTAATGATCAAGAAGTAATGGATACTGGAAAACAAACATGAGTGACAAATATTTTGTCACTGTTTTTAATTATTTTAGTGGCGATGTTGTCTTAATAAAAGGAAACACTATTAGGACTTTATTTGTCACAATTTTATATTATTTGTATTTGTCACTATTTTATATTATTTGTGTTGACAAACTTGTCATAAATATGTAAAGTTATTGCGATCATATAGTATTGTCACATATGCCATAGTTTCTACTTTCAGTACTTTTGTCACAAAAGTATTGCATAATTGTGACTAGTTTTTAAATTAGTTACTATTTTATTAGTGACAGGTAGTTATGAAGGGAGGTGACGACTTTAAAAACTGAACACTATTAACAATAGTGACTAATATTACTACTTTTAATGGCAATTTTTTCTTTCACTAAAAATGCAATTTCTTGTAGTATTTGATCAACTTTATAGTGAAATTACTTTAACAACTGGTAATTCATATGGTAGTGACTCTACACATCATGTCACAATTTCTAAATTCAATCAAAAGTTTACATTCTATGTTTGCTTGTTTTTGCATGATAATTTCTTGTAAGTATCAAAGTCTTTTATACATATTTTGTCTCTTAATGAGTGCAATTTATATGGCAAGTGAGCTTGTGTGTCGATATGCTTATTTTGTTAATGTATGTTATGTTGCCTTCCTTTTGCCTTTGCGCTAGCATAATCTATAACCGATATCTCCACTGGTGCATATACCTACTTTTAAGACATGCCAACAATAAATAAACGAGAAGAAAACAGTTAACTCATTGTTAGTAATAGAAAGAGGAAAATATTAGAGTATTATATGTTTTTATAAAAAGATAAACGATAACATATGGAGTTTTTTAGGTATAAGTATGTGCTTAGAGTTATAAGTGAAAGTGTGCATGAGTTTAGTGTCCAGTGAGCTCCGAGAAAAGGAAAAAAAGAGAGAGAAAATATAATAAAGAATAATTAGTAATCTAGATCTTTATTTATAAGTAGTGTACTATTTTACCAATCCAAACTTTCTTAGTTTCGTGGTCATTTAATTTTGCTAATATTGCTTATATTTTGTAATCTTATTATTTTAAATAATTGAAGTTTTAGTTATCATCCTATCAGCTTTTCACGTTAAAAACAAATCTATTGTATTTTCTTACTATTTATTTACTGTAATTATGATTCAATTTAAAAGAAATTTTTTTAACAAACATTAGTTGATGGCAATAGGTCAAAATCATCTTATACTAAGATGGAAGAAGTTGACAATACCATGATCGACTTAACAACTAATTTTTTATCTGGAAGTCATTGATGGAGATGGAGAATGTTTTATCAGTAAGAATGGATGATGAAGCTAAGGTAAAACTAAAAATACAAATGACAAGAAATGAGACAAAATCAAAATACAAGTCGTTAATTCAATTTAACAATATATTGTATGTTTGTCTTGTGACTAGGGAGACAAACACACACAGATAATAGAAAAAAATAATCACCTTTGTATGAGCTTATTTGGTGAAATTGCAAGCTTGCATTTGTGTTTTTACTCTACTAAATAACCTAAAGACATTAGTCATAGCAATTCAGCTTTACAGTGCAAATCATTCTTTACTTTTATTTAATAAAAAAGTTAGAAGAGGATAATATAGCTTTAATTCACAACTATGAGCTTTCCTTTTCAATGAAAGAATGAGGTAAGAGCAAAACTAGATATCTTTAAGTTTTTTATAAACATGAAAAATCAAGGGGAGATTCAAGTTTCATAAATATGAAATGTTATCATTGTAGCAAATTGGGCAATATGAAAAGGATATATGTAATGAAAGGAGCTAACTTAAGTGAATAAAGAAGAAGCCAAAACAATTGTAGATGTAAATACATTCTTTGTAACTATTGAATTTTTTTTTAATATGGGTAGAGTGTAGAGTCCACTAACAAGAATTGGACTTGGGTACCAACCATTGTCCAAATAATTAGAACTAGTTGTTTGGATAGTTAACCCTTACCACTTATAAATCCTTTAACATTTTTCATATTTAGTCAATATCGGATACTCTAACACTCCCCCTCAAGTGCAACTGTGACTGGACATCCAGTTATCACTTGAAATATAAGCAATGGCAACCAGACCGGGCTGCTAGGATTGGACATTCAGACAAACTACTGAGAAATTAATAATCCAGACCAAATCTGCTATGATACCATATTGAATTTTTTTAATATGGGCAGAGTGTAAAATCCACTAACAAGCATTGGACTTGGGTACTAACCATTGTCCAAATAACTAGAACAAGTTGTTTGGATAGTTGACCCTTACCACTTATAAATCCTTTAAAATTTTTCATGTTTAGTCAATATGGGATACTTTAACAGTAACGATGGCCAATTGAATCTCTCTTACCAGAATTCCACATAGATAGCTGATACAATACCCTGGCGAGATTTCTTTCCCTCTTATATTATTGGAGATTTAAAATAAGAAATGACACTTTGCAAAAGTTACTAGCATATATAGGTGATGTTGTCTTAAAAGCTGATGTTAGATGTAAACTATATATTACTAAAAAGTTGTTTGACTTATTCATGATATTCGTCTTCACTTAATTTTTATCAATAGCCTTGACGGTGAAAGTTAACTTAGCACCTCGAGAAACTAATAGATTAAAACTTTGAAGTTGAATAACTTGATATAAAGGCCATCTTCTTACATGATGGTTTAGAGGGGGAAATCTACATAGAATATATAGATAGGAGGCTTCATATTCAAAGGAAATAAGCAACCAGCGTTTAAATAAGGTATAAAGCTTGCATGATCATATTTAAAATAGGCCTCCAAGATAATTGTAGAAGAATTTGACTTATTTATGATGAATTAAGGATATAAGAAAAGGCTTTAGTTTGATTCACATTTGTTGGTCCTATAGTTGCTAATTATTTCAAATTAAGTTCTCAATAATGTTTTACAACAAAGATAAAATAAAAAATATTTTTTCCTCTTGATTATATGCAAACAAGACTAGATATTATACATGTAAATAGTATTGTGAATAATTTTCTTTTAAACATTGCATAAGAGCATTAGATAGCTATGAAACGGATATTTAATTATTTCAAAAACTATTAGTAATAGTACACATGTATTAGATGAATACACAGGCTATTGATGTCAGCTTCAAACAATGTAGGTTAGGTACCAAATGATTTTTTAAAAGGGAGATATCCTTTTAATAGTCAAAATTACGTAAGTGTGTTGCACCACCTCCAAAATAGAGTAATATGTGGATGAATAAGTTTTTACAAGGATTGGACCAAAAGAAAATTATGAACAATCAAAACATCATTTCCTATAGTAGGATCCATCCTCTCACTTAAGAATATTAAAGCACAATGATCAACTACACTAAAGGATAAGATATATTTTTTTACCTAAAATTATTACAACTTTTTTTAAAAAAATCCATACATAATAATAGAGTTGACGTGATAATGAAGTATCTGCTTAAAAGAAACTTAACATATAAAGAAGGTAGTAAATAGAGATATACTTAAACATGAGAATAAGGGGAAAAGTTTGATTAGTCATACTCAAGGTAAACATTTTAAAGGTAGTTGTTAATGACAGGAAGAAAAAGTGAGATTAATATGTATCTTACAGAACATATGGAGATAAATAGGTGTTTGTGGAGTTTAAGTTAGACAAGAAGGAAAAAGAAGAGAGAGCACAAAAAAGAAGTAAAGGGAGGAAAAAGGGGGAAGTATAAAAGATAATTATGTTGAAAATAATTATGAAATTTAAGTCTCCTTATATGAGTATTATGTCATTCAACTAATATAAATAATTTTGATACTCTACTAATTTTAGTAAGATTGTTCTTCTTGTATTTTATGACATTATTATTTTAAATAGTAATTTTTTTTCTATATGTTCACTATTGTCTTATATACAATATTTTAAATTATAAAAAATTATTATTATAATATAAAAAGCATTGTCATCTATTATTTAATTATTTGCTATTATGAAGTGAACGAATTTCATATTTCATTATAGTTGTTATGATGTTGTTGTATTACAATAATAGTGGCCTACAACACTATTTTGTGTTTTTTAAAAGTGAATGATGCATTACGATAGTGGAATTATTACAAAGTTGCAATGAATTCAAGGCTTTAAGCCTGCAAAGTATTACAAAAGATCAAAAAGATTCAAGATAAATAAAGCAAAAGAACTAATTATGATATGATAGAATTAAGAAAAAATTGACCATAGAATTTAAGTTAAAAATAATGAATTAATGTTATTAGTGAATAAAGGTATAAATATTATTATTTTAGAGATGTTTCTTTGTGGCCTTAAATTTAGGCATAATAAATATTGTTCAACTCTGAACTAATTTGAAGTTAATATAATATATCGAAGTTTATGTTGTCATCCATTGGTTACCCAACAATTTCCTTATGATGGGTTGTCTCTGTTTATTTTGAAACCTCATGACCTTCTACTGTGAACTGTCATCTTCTTCTATTGTTTTGATGGAAGACAGTAGGGAGTACAAAATACGTGAAACAATATTGGGTCCCTAAGTTTAGCAATTTTTCTACACACACCGTCTGATTGCATTTGCTAAAAGTTTATAAGAGCCCTCTCATTCATTTGAACCTCTCAACATCAATGGCAGGAGGTATGAGATCGAAATTTTGCTTTTTTTTAATCATAATAGACATGTATATTGTTTCTTTTCATGTCTATCAGTTGGTATCAAATCATTTATTCACCTTTGTCTTAATGTAATTGAATTTCTATAATTTTATTCATGAATGAGCAATGTTTCTGTTGAATATATTAATATGGCTAGAGTCAATATATTGTGAAATTGATCTTGCGAGACCCGACAAGAGGTTGAAGATGATGCCTACATTTTTCATTCTTCCTTGCTATATTAACAATTTAGTTTTCATGGGGCCCACCGTTACAAACTTTAACGTGTGCTTTAACTATTTCATGCATTTGCATGAAAACTTTGACAATTCAAAACCTTTTACTAATTGGGGCTCAATCCTTGGAAAGTTTTAAATAAATGTTGCAGAAATCATGACCCACACATTCTGACTTTGTCATGCTTTTCATTGTTCCCTGATATATGTGAGAGGAAACACAACAACCTTGGTATCGTGGACCCATCGTTGGAAAGTCTTTGTATAAATTCTCCAGAACTTGTTTTAATAATGTAAACTTTTTATGTAAAGCATAAGCTTCACATTTCTGGAACTAACACTTATAACGTGGGGCATCATGAAAGTTTTAGTTTCATAGTTCTAAAGAATAAATTATATATATTTTGGATTGAAAGTGATCCATTTTTATATTGTATTGACATTTTGGACTCATAAATATTTCAACATATTAGTCCAATTTTATTAAATTGCATGATTTAAATTATTGTTTGATTTTAAATTCATGTGTGTGTGTATATATATATGCAAATATATGATATTGATGCATGATTAATAACTTTTAAAGGATTATGTGGTACCTTTATTATTCATATTTTGCATAAAACAAGGCTTCATGTGATCAATATAATTTTAATTAGTTAAATATTAGCCACTTCATCTTTGATTAACAAAAATTATATATTAAATATCATGGATCACATCTAGTAAAATGACACAAATTGTAATTAATCATATTCAAATATAATAAATTTTATCTCATAGGAGGATTTATTATATTTGCATGGTTAATTAGGATCGAATAGTAAATTGTCTTTTTGTTAATTTACCCACAGGTATTAAGAAAAGGAATATAATTTGATAGTTTCATCATAAAGGTTATATATGAATCTTTTAATTAAAGCTTAACCGATAGGCAGTTTTAATTGTTATATGATTCACATTTGAAATATGATGCATGTTTCAACATTAGTAAAAAAACATCATAAATGTTTCTATGCTTCAACAAATTTAGTGACATAAGCATGTTTATTTGAATTTTGTGTAATTATTCAACCTGTGAATTTTTCTTATATTTAATGTGATATTCCCTAATTGAATGGTGATAACTATAAAATATGGAAAGAGAGGATTCTCCTCCTGTAACATCCCGTTACCCATGCTGAGGCTAGAATAGAATATATGAAAGATTATTGAGAGATTAGAAAATGCATTTCTTGTTTATGCATAATATGACATGCACATATATGTGAATAGTGAATTTTTGCACATAGAAATGATTGTATATGCATTCAATGACCTTTCGGGTATAATTATTTCTAAATGTGATTTTTATTGAAAATTTTGGTTTTTATGTGTTGACAATTGATTTGGAGAGTGTATTTGCTTATTTAGAATTTTTGGAGAAATTTTTGAAAATTATTGGGTATTTTGGACTAGGAAAATTGTCAAGTGGCAAAACTATTAATAAATGTTAGTAGAATTTACTATCCAAAGGCAATGGAAATTTTGATAAATGACTTTAGAATTATTTGACAAGTGTCATTGAAAATTGGGCGACAATTGGAATTGATTGGACTGATTAAATAAAAGAGCTAGTTGAAATTCGTAGAAATTGGACAAGTGTCCAAGTCTAAAGTCACTATTCCTTCATTTAATTAAAAGACCAATTAAATGGTCTTGCATTTTTGCTCTCTCCTTCTTCATTTTCGTGATTATCTTCTCCTTCTTCTTTGTGGGTTCTCTTCTTCTTCATGTCATTTTGTTGCCAACCTCCACCAACACTCTCATCTCTTACTTGCTTCTCTTTCACCTTGCTCTCTCTTTCATTCTAACCATAAACCTATCCCTACCACCTTTCGAAGATGATGATCATGGGTTCTATGGGAAGCTATGGATTTTTGGTAATCTTGAAGATTTTGGAGCTAAACCAAGTAAGTAGGGCTTTAATCATTATAGGCAATGTTAAATGAAGCATCTATGATGATAGTCAGAGGTTAAATGACGTGAAATGGTGTTTTGTGTGTGATCAACGTAAGTGACGCAAAGTTTAAGTAAATATCTTGCCTTTGTGTATGCTTGATGAGTAATAAGTTATGAATTGTTATAGAGATGTTTTGAGGTTGAATGATCTTCATAATGGGGTGAGAAATGAGTGCAAAAATTTGGTGGGTGAATGTATATGTTTGTGTTCTATTTTGGGTGTTCATGATCAAGCATGGAATTTTGATTTGCATATAGATGATGTTGAGCTAAACTTGAGGTATATATGAAGTGGTTATCGACTTGAAATAATGAACTTAGGAAAGAGATATGTTATGGAAAATGAATAGGAATTTATGAATGATGAGATGTAGTTGATTGTTGATGAATAGGTACATGAACATTTTCTATTTTTAGGTTAATGATCAAATATAGATCATGAATTGTTTATGGATGAAATGGGGTTGAGAATGAGGTGTAATTGAAGTAGAAAAGGGTGATCTTTGTATAAGTTATGTTGGGTGTAAAATCCGGAAAATGGGAAGATGATTGACTGGAAAATGTTCCACTGAGTATGATTCTATTTTTTAGTCATAACTTCTTCTCTAGTTATTCAAATAAGATGATTCTTGATTTGGATTAAACTAGAGACATATGGATACATTTCTCATGAAGACATCGAATTCAAATTATGTCTTTAAGATTCTCCAAATCTGACATGAAGTTAAAAAACTAGGTATGCTTCTGTGAAAGTTCGTCGCGACAAACTCCTTGCAAGTTCGCTGCGGCGAACTTGCAAGTTTTGGCTAGGATTCCTCTCAGGAAAAGTTTTCCGTAGCCAACTCTTGGTTTTGCCATGGCGAACTTGTGATATTTTTGCAAAAATTCCTCTCGGGAGGAGTTCACCGCGGCTAACTTTTGGCTTCGCCATGGCAAACTTCCTTGCACCTTGAACATGCTTCGGTATTTTGACAATATCTTGTTCTGTAGTTATCCAAATGGAATTATTTTTAATTTGGAGTAAACTAGAGACTTGGGGATACAAATTTTATGAATAAATAAAATTTTAATTCAGTCTCTAAGAATTTCAAGTTCAGGTGGACATTGAGTATAGGGTACTGTCTCAGAATAAAATAGTCCAAAAATATTTGGAGTATATCTTTCACAATACTGAACCAAATTGAATGATTTTGATTTCATTATAAACTTAAGAGATAGGAGGAAAATTCTCAAATAGAAAGTGTTCCCAAATTACTTCATTTTCATTGTAAAAGTGGTCATGCACTGTAGACCTGAAGATGTGTTTCAGGAAAAATCTGGATTTGATCAAATAAGTTATGAATTAGGATTCTAATGATTTTTATTGAGGTATAGAACATAAGTATACATGGTACTTATATGAGTTTGTAATACGAATGTTTACATGATGAGAATAATGGATAGATACCCGGGATTGTTATGAACATGCATTGTGCATATTGCATATACGTACATATGCATTAATAAACATTTACATTATGCAAATTGTGATAGTGTTTATTGTATGATATAGATGAGCAACTAGAACGTCGACATCCAAATGTTGACGGAACTTCCAAGCATTAGCTTTGGGAGTGATCTGTGAGTAACCTAGACGGTTTCGCTTAATTAATTGTTTTCTTTAGAATATGATGTGAATGATGATGTGAAAGTGATTTGATTATGTTGATTCCGGACTTTGAAAGTCCGAAGCGTTTGATGCATGAATGAGATATTGGAAGTGTTCATTGTATGTGAATGAGAAGAAATAAGTGTTGCTCATTGCGATTGTTAAATGCCAGACATTGGTTCTAATGATAAATGTGCTTTGAATGTGTATGTGAATGTGACGAATTAGATGCTTCTTGATATGATTGATTGAATATGTGAGATGCATTCCATTTATGAATGCATGATTAGATAATGAGACTTGTGACCTAAGTAGCCACCGAAAATGAGCTTAAAGCTCCAAATGTGATTAAGAGCCAAAGGCTCACTATGTAAAATGAGCCTTGTATCTCCAACGGATAAAGGATAGTATAAATGAGCCCGGAATTCATAATAAAGACGGGACAATTTAGGCACTCGGTCACAACAACGTAATAATTGGAAAAGAGTCACGTGAACATTTAACATACATTGTTATACATATGTTGACTGATTAATTGGTATTATTGCTCTATATTGAATGAAAATGTGAAATGTGATGCTTTATGCCTATGCAAAGGTGTGAATTATATGTTACGTGTATTGATGTGATGCATGAATTGAGTAAACCATCGATAATGGTTACCTCATTGAGTTCGCAAAACTCACCAAAAATGCAACGTTGACTTTTCAGGATCGAGAGAGGACATTAGCTACTGAGAGACACTACAAGAAATGTACTCTTGTACTTTTGGGAAAAAGAAGAAATGGCTCAAAGGTCAATCAGCTAGAACTGGAAAGATTAGATAGACTTTTTGTGTAATTTCCTCTTTCATGTAGCAGATTTTTGTAATAGGTTTGGATCATATACATATTATGGATGTTTGAAAGTTACAATGTAAATATTTGGTTTATATGTAATGAAAGGAGGAAACTTGATTTTAAAATATGGTGTTTTTCATTATGATGCCCTATAAGAGAATATAGAATGATGATGCTATGTTAAGTGAATGTTGTGACTGAATATAGCGCACCATTATCATAGGTTATGTATTAGAATATCCGTCGAGAGTTCCGGTATATACCCTGTGGTATTGGGGCACCACACCTCCAATTAGGGTGGATGGATATTGATTATGCTATATGAAAAGATGAACCATTTGCACCTACTGAAACTAGCACTCAGGTTGAAATTGTTATTTATGAACATTGGGAGCAATCTAATCGCCTCAGTAAGATGTACATAAAGACCAAAATTCATGCTAGTATTCGTGGTTCTATTAGAGAGTGTGATCATGTTAGGAATCTATTAAAGGCTATTGATGAACAGTTTGAATCTTCAAATAACGCCCTAGCCAACACCTTAATGACCAAGTTATGATCAATGAAGCTCACAAATGTTAAAGGTGTGCATAAGCACATCATGTGAATGAGGGACACTATGACTCAGCTTATTAGGCCCCAAATTACACCTTAGTTGGAATGATACAAGTCCATGAAAATAAATGAGATAGGTGTTAAATTTGTTATATGAATTGAATGTGAATTGTATATGTCTTGAATTTCTAGTTTAATGGATCATACTTAGTGACTCATAATTAATTGTTACTATTAGAGAATTAAGGCATTAAAATGTACATTTGGAATAGGAAAATGTCAAATAGCAAGATAAGTTGGTAAATGAAAATTGAATGACATTTGGCATAGCTAAGGCATTGATAATTGGCAATATAATTGAATGACAAGTAGCAGGATTGATTAAAGGATAAGTGACCTAATTGAATTGCAATAATTGGCAGCTAAAATGGAGACCAAATGGGAGTCATGCATTGATGACATGTGCTAATGCATAATTGAGACACCTAGCAAATTAGTTGTTAAGCTCTTTTAAGGAAGTATTCGCAGCCCTCATTTTTACTTCTATCCACCGAAATCATCTCCTCTTCTTGCTCTAATTTTAGTTCAATTTTGATGTATTATCACACTAAACTCCTTGCCATATACTGCATTAAGAAACTACCTCAAGCTATCTTCTATGTTGTTGTCTTTTGGCTGTTAAGATCATCCTACACCTACCTAGATTTTAGAAGTGTATTGTTGCATGAAGGGCCGGTTTGGTTGGTTCTTTGAAAAAGGAATTTAAAGTTAATTATGCAAGGGAATTGTAACTTGATGGCATTTTGTAACATGAATTATATGTTACTTGAATTGGAATGGAATATGTGTGGAATTGATGATATAATAAGGTCTATATCATGATGCTTGTTTGATGGATTTTGCTATGGATTTTGTTGCATGAAAGACAATGGCTTGTGAGTTTCCAAATGAGTAATTTTGATTGAAATTGGATGTGAAATTGATGAGGAGTTGGTATATAATTGAGGTATAATTGAAACATGATCTAGGGATTGTCATGTTGGTGTTTTGAAATTTAGAAGAAAATTTTTGGATCTGGAATTCGTAGGAAAATTTGCCACAATTGTAGGTAGATGCATTAGCTTCTGTCATAATCGTGGGAATGTACCCCATGATCATAGGTAAAGCCTTACCATGGTAAGCTTTGTTTTACGTAATTGTTGAACTATATTAGGATCATATACCTTACATTGGTATAATTGAAGTTGATTAGGGTTTGTAATAAACCTAGTTTGAGATTAGATTAATTGGTTAAAGGTTAAAAAGGTTTTGGATTTTCAATTGAGGTAATAACTTATGGAAGGTGTTATTTTAATTACAATTATCTAATTTGGAACTTATAAGTTATTAAAGAAATGAAGTATACTTATGAACACAAATGTGATTTAAATGATATAATGATGTGTTAGTTATGAATGCTTGTGAATTGGAAACTTAGGTGAGTACATATAAAATGTAATAACTTAATTTCTCATTGGTATATTAATGCAAATGCTTAAATTCACAAGGCATAATGAGTTTCTTCAAGTGTGAATAAATATATTCAATTTGAGCATAAGAAGATAAATTCATATTTATGCATTATTTCATTGTCAAGTCATTCTGAAATGTAAAATGTTTCGTTTAAAACTGTCAAGTCTTAGTTGTGGGTAAATAGCCAAGCCTATAAGGGTCTACAGCTCCTCCTACAACTTGACACTAAGGTGTCCCCTAATTATTGACACTACGGTGTCCCCTAATTACCGACACTACGATGTCCCCTAATTTTGAGACATAAGTCTCTTATGTTCTGTGATACCAGTCATGGTATCTTTTGTTTTGGTCTCGTTACCCACTTTTATAAAAAGGAATAACATGCTAATCTATTTATGTTTTTGTCACACCCCACTCCCACAAGACACGTGCCTGACATCTTGGGTGATATCCGAGTTCGTGCCCCACGAAAGTGGCATGCTAGAGCACTCAATCATTTAAAAATTCGTATAAATTTATTTTAAAACAACAACAAAAATATGTGGAAGCAATAACCAATTTGGGTCCACTTTCATTCATAAACATTTTCAATCATCACAATACAATCAATAGAATTTCAATAGCCAATTGGGGCCTATTACAAATACAAAACACTTTAGTCATAATGTCTTTACGTTCCACCATAAAAACCTTTGAATACACACTATACAAAAATTTCAGAATACATTATTTTACAAAATTCACGGAATACAAATTTATACAAAAATAGGAAAACACTAATGCAGACACGTACTGATCCTGACCTCTATCTTTCCCTTGCATGCAGTAAGTATACTCCTGTTTGCCTAACGGGATATTCTTCTGAGTCCTGAAAAATATTTTCAAATTTTGGGTGAGTTTTGCAAACTCAATGAGTGACCATCATCGATGGCTCACCCAATCACGTAACATATAATTCACATCATTACACAATTCACACTTCACATTCAATACAATAAAATCACTCATATTATACATATGCAGTGCACATGAGACTCACTTTCCATTTATTACTTTGTTGTGACCGAATGCCTAAATTGTCCCGTATCTATTGTGAATATCGGGCTCATTAAATGTTGAGCCTGAGGCTCTCAATCACTTTCTGAACTCGAGGCTCTTTTAACACTTTGAGCTTTAAGCTCTGAATCACTTTCTGAGCTCGAGGCTCTTTTCACACTTTGAGCTTTAAGCTCTGATCGGTGGCTACTTAGGTCACAATTGCTATTATCTTTCATGCATTCATGAAATGGAATGCATCAATCACATTTGCATGATCCCATTCAATCACATTCCTATATCATCGGACCTTAATCTAGCATTCAACATTAAGTTGATAATCACTTTTTCACTTATATGCAAATGCTCATTCAAAACTCATTTATCATTAAATTATGTACACTTAGTTCATCTCATTCACATACAAATAACACTTCAATATCCCAATCAATTCATCACATCATCGGACCTTATGTCTGAAAACCGACACAATCAATCACATTCATATAATCGTTCAATAGTCTATCAATACAAAAATTCAAACAAAACAAACAATGAAATAAGACCATCTAGGTCTACTCACAATACGCTCCAGATTAGCATTTGCTTCCAAATTCTGGAAACGCCTGAATGCGAAAGTTTAACCTGCACATCCCATTTATGCAAGACACATGTTGCTCTCACATTAATAATTGCACACTTATAAGCATTTATTTATGCACAATTGTATAAATGGACTATGTACAATGCATGCTCAATGACAATCCCGGGTACTTTAACAAACTTCATATCTTATGCTCATTCTCATTTTATAACTTAATCACTCATCAGTTCTTTGAACCATAACCTCAATCCTTTGGTACTTTGATATCAATACTCATCCATAAATTTTGCCATATATACCCGTATGTGACTAGTGAAGAGGAAAAACAAAGTATTTATATACATAAATATATCACTATCAACTTTTTGTTTTAAAACTCAATATTTCGTCTTCATTCCTATTTCATTTCAGCTTAACTTATCACAACCAACTCAAAATCTTTAATCAATTTTTTTCCATAATCATCAAAGACAAAAAAATCACATTCACACATAATATCTTCACATTTTATGCATTTTCAACTTTTGCATTTTCTTCATTTCTTCCTCAAACTTTCATTTTAAAACATTCATTCTCATCTCAGACATCACCATACACCTATCTCTTAACTCTAAATTCATTTTTAATCATCTTTAAAAACATTCCAAAACTTTATATGTGCGTGTGTGTGTGTATGTGTGTGTGTGTGTGTGTGTGTGTGTGTGTGTGTGTGTGTATAGTGAAAACACCAACATGACAGAGCATTTAATCATTTCTCTAAATTTTTCTGTTCTCATCATATAAACATTTTTGTTGATCTTTCAACTCCAAAACTAGTTTACACTTTCTCATAACATTTCGGTCATCAAATCCACAGAAAATCAGCAACTATGATATGCCCCAATTCTCTCACTCACTTTTTTAGCAAATATGAATATCACTGTTTTCCAACCATTTTATATTGAAGTCACGATGCATGCTTTAGATCATACAAAAATACATAATCATAACAAGTTTACTTGTTTAAAGTTCCAACATCTGCAGCAATCACGTGAACCCTAATCCCTCATGCAACCTCGTACATCAACTTGAAAGTTGACAGGGGGTTCGGTTTTTCTTGGGGGAAGAAAGAAATAAAAAAGAGGAAGTGATAGTGAAAAGGGAAAACCAAGATTTTATTATGATGTAGATTTGATGAGAAACTCTGTGTTTAAGACAAACTAGGGAAAGAAGCTTCAAGAAGGATAAAGACAAGGACAGTAGCTTGACTTTCAAGGTTATTAAGGCTTAACTTTAAGGCTTGGACACCTATCCATTTCTTAACCACTTATCCACTTCCCTTTATTAAAACTCACTTAAGTATTATTTATACTTAAGTTTATGACTTAATAAAACCACAGAAATCACAAGCTATAACCCCTTAGTCACTTTCATATGTTTTCCATAAAAACATCATTTTGATTCAACTTTGCATGTTTTTTTGACCCCGATACTGAAGTCATTTTGTAACACTTTCTCTATAAACTTGTTCCCCTATGTCTTATGTCTCCATTGACATGAAAATCATTCAATTTGGTTTAGTGATTTGAAGGATATACTTCAAACATTTTCAGACTGCTCTTATCCAAAACAGTATACTATGCTCAACTTCCATCCGAAAATTGAACATCTTAGAAACTGAATCATAATTTGACTTATTTAGATTATTTGTATTCCTATGTCTCTAGTTTACTCCAAATTACAAATAATCTCATTTGGAATCCTATAGATCTAGATATAATCAAAACATTGAAGTATGTTCAGTAAATTAATCCTATCAATTATCATACTTCAGTACCTTCACATTTCCATCTTAACTTCACCAACCAAATAAATTCAGAAGGCTATGATTTTTGGCGGGGAAGTAATTCAATGTCTTATGAATCTATTGGTCTAAAAATTAAGTTATTTGGATATAGGATGACAAAGTTATGGTCGAAGGAAATCAAACAAGGTTCTATCTTCAACTATATTGAACCTATTTCGGTACAAAAGGCATAACTTGGTCTAGGGATATCAGATCAAGATCATTCTTGAAGGGTTCATAAGGTCTTCAATATCTATATCTTTCATGAAGACCTTGAAGACAAATTCTATCATCTCCATGATCAAAAATGGGACCAGAAGAAAGGATCAAATGAACAGTGCACCAAACGATATGACGTCACCATCAAACGATATGACGTCACTAGACGAAACGTCCTCATCAGACGAAATGTCCTTACCAGACGATAGGTCCTCACCAGATGACACGTCATCACTAGACGATACGTCCTTATGAGACAAAGCGTCCTCACCAGATGATGCGTCTTGTAATCCTGAGCATCTCCACTTATCAGGACCATAACTTTTGACTCCGCTATATAGAAATTCCATATTATATACCGTTAGGAAGCTAGAGAGCTAAGCTACAACTTTCTAGAAGAAACTTTATCTAATTCATCCTAGATTAGTATAGTTAATCACAAAAGTTCAAATCCAAATTTAACTCTCTAATTATACATTCTCAGTAAACTTCTCCAACGTATTTTCCTTTACTAAATCCAACAATTAAATTTTTTTTTCTAGTCTTTCTACTCCATTTCATTCAACTCATTCACTATAACCACAATTCTCAATTTACCATCTAAAATTATTTAACATCGAATCCACAAATTTTCAACTAATCCCAGGACAATTCAATTATACTCGGAATGTCAATGAGTGCATGTACAATTATTTTCATGTGTGCAAAAATTCAAATCCACATGCATGTATGATGAAATTTTGCTGAGCATGAAATGCAAATTTTTCTAACTCTCACATTGCTATTTTCTCTATTATTGAAATCTGGGTTCTAATCCTTAATATGGGGACGGGATGTTACATTTCTTCCCCCCTTAATAAATTTTGTCCCCGAAATGGGTATTATTTTCTCATATACTTCTCTATTTCCCATATAACTTCATCACCTGAATAATGGCTTCAAATTGACAATGATCAATGTAATTAATCCTTCCCCTAATCACTTCTTCAAGTATCACATTATCTTAGCAGTTTCCTCAATATAATTCAGGTTGCTCAAAATTTTCATTTCATGTGCCGATAATACCTCTTTGTCGGATCATATTAATATTTCATCTCTTTATTGCTCATACACTTAACTCTTAAGTTTGTCTCACTATATTCCATAACTTTGAGGTGATCCACTAAAATTTCATTCGTCTTTCATAAACCACTTTATTCTTATTACTGATTCATTCCACTCACTGACAGTATCTCAAATTTATTATAGCCTTTAACCGTTCTTTTTTTTTTTTGCCCTCTTCAATTCAATGTAAGGGTGAACAACTCTTTTGTCGTATGGCACCTCATACAATATTCTAATGGTATCACCAACATAACGATTGTTATGCCTATAGTCAATTTGAACTATACATTAATTTCATATTCCTATGAGCTATAGAAATATAAGCTTTAAGCATGTCTCCAACTGTCAAGACTATTGATAACTCAAATATGTAATCACTTAGTTCTACATTCTTAGTCGTCAAAAGCTATTTTGGTTTACTCCTAAGGATGTATATCATAGGTTGTTATTTATGCTTCTATAACAATCTCTTTGCTCAATCATCTTTATCAGATACAGATCCCTTTTCATTCAATCACAAGGTAACAGTTTTCCTATTCGGACTCAAAATTTATATTCATTTTCAATTTTTCAATAAGATTCATAGATTTTGAATCCTCAATTTGGATTTTTCTGAACTTTCCATGTAAAACTACTCTTTACATTCAATAGCTAGATGTACTTCATTTTTGCTCAAATCCTATGCTCTTTATTTCACTAGATTTGGTGACCCCAATATCTGAATTCATGCTTCACTGCTATTGAAATTTATGCTTAATGCATCAGATACAACACTAGCTTTACAAAAAAAATATTCATTTGTACAATCATATTCTATAAGTAACTATATTCATTGTCTTGGCTTTATATTCAATCCTTTCATGTTCAATACTTACCTCAAACTTAAATGATCTGTACATTCCAGAAATGACTCTGCACTTCTAATGTCTCCAATATCCCAAAGCAATTATTATCATAGCAATTCTAAACTATGCATCAAAATCAATTCATAAGACTTTAATTGTCTCTATGCATACAAAAATCACTTTATGCTGTTACAACAGATTGTATCTTAATCTTTGATTTGAAACTTCATTATATACCGCATAATTTCCAAATCCAAATGGCATAATTAAAATTAAGGTTATAGTTCCTCAAAATTCTTTTCACATTCATCATTCATATGGTTTACACATTTTTCCTCAAACATCTTTTTGTCAAGGGGCAAGCTCACTAAAAATCCTTTAATAGACCCTAGTAGTATCCAGCATACAACTAGTTCTAAAGAACTCTGAATCTCTCATATATTCCTTATAGTTTCTCACTTTATCATCTTCTCTGCTTTCTTTGGGTCTTCCAATAAGCCATGTTCAGATATTATACAACCCACATTTTATTTGTGATTCGGTAAAAAGGGCAAGTTGAGCCCTAGGTACATTGGTCCTTATGAGATCATTAAGAGGATTGGACCTTTGGCCTATAAGTTAGCCTTACTGAGTTAGATGTCTCAATTGCATAATGTGTTTCATGTGAGTATGCTTCGAAGATATCGATCAGATCCGACACATATGATACCAGCTCAGGAAATTGAGGTCGCTAGTAACTTAAGCTATGTTGAGGAGCCGATCAAGATTGTGGGATCACAGATTAAACAGTTGAGGAACAGGGTTATTCCATTAGTAAAATTCCTTTG
>JANIJH010000005.1:23968669-23979483 GCA_024520975.1 Erythroxylum areolatum | reverse complement strand
ACTTCAATTAAGAATGAATATGATAAAGATGAAGAAGAAAAAATTTGATTGTGTATTAACCATGAATTGGATGTTAAACCAACCTTATATAAACTTAAAGACACCCATTCATAATATACGTGATTGTTTATGGCACCTCTTGGGAAAACATGTGACCATTCATGGCATTTGAATTGAAAAGACATGTCTTTTCATTTACACTTCATTAAATTCCTTGCATTTCAAACTATTTTCCAACAATCCCCCACTTAGTTTGTAATGCAAGATTAAAGACATTTCATGTATTTAAGAGGTATCTTTCGATTTGAACCACTTATTAGTATAAACACTTCAAAGTTTTAACAAAATTTAGGTGGCATGGAAGCTTTGAACCTAGATTCCTATGTGTTAGAACCGGAAATGCTAACACATGAAACCTTCATTCTTTTTAGAAGTTCAATTAATAACTGCACTTTATGGCCTTGTGCTACCTCCTAGAATTCATGACCATTTACTATATCTATTCCTTGTTGAAGCAGCACTACTTCCATGTTCATATAGGTGAAGACCGTTAAGAATTTATTCCCTGTTAACTCTTCATTAAGAGTGCTTAACACTCACCCTCCTCTAGTACTAATCGTTTGACTCTTTTAGGATCAAACTTAGTACTTAGTCCCTTGGTTATAACTTATTGTTACCCATTGAACTTCTGACTAATGATGTGTTAGGAAAAGTTAGGTTTCCATTACAAGCAAAGTTAATTCATATGTCTCAATTCCAAACCTGTTGATGTGCTCTTTATCAAATCTCTCGAGAGACCCTTTGTAAATGGATCCGCCAGGCTATCATAGGATTTGACATATATGATGACAATAATACCATCTGAAATCAATTGTCTTACATATTCATGTCTAAGGCTTATATGTCTGGATTTTTCATTATAAATTTTACTATATGCTCTAGATATAGTTGCTTGGTTGTCACAATATAAAGATATGGCCGGCATCGGTTGTGGCCACAACTTGATATCCAATAATAAATTTCTCAGCCAGTCCATTTCCTTACCCGCAACCCCTAATACTATAAATTCGGATTCCTTTGTTGAATGCATTATACAAGTTTGTTTCTTTGATACCCAAGAAACTGCACCTCCTCTCAAGATGAACACCCAACCCAATGTTGACTTGTTATAACTCACACTAGCTATCCAACTAGCATCCGTGTAACCTTCCAACATGACTGGAAAGTTGTAACATCCCACTCCTGCAAGGCACGTGCTCGACATCTTGGGTAATATCCAAGTTCGTGCCCTACGAGGGTGGCATACTAGAATACTCAATCATTCAAAAATCGGTATAATTTAAAAAAAAAAATAACAACAACAAACATAAGCGGAAATAATAATCACTTCGGGCCCACTTTCATTCATAAACATTTTCAATCAACACAATACAATCAATAGAATTTCAATAGCCAATTGAGGCCCATTATAAATACAAAACACTTTAGTCATAATGTCTTTACATTCCACCATAAAAGCCTTTGTATAAACATTAGACATAAATTTCAGAATACTTTATTTTACAGAATTCGTGGAATACAAATTTATACAAAAATAGGAAAACACTAATGCAGATGCAAACGGATCTCGACCTCTATCTTTCCCTTGCATGCAATAAGTATACTCCCGTTTGCTTAACGGGGTATTCTTCTGAGTCCTGAAAAATATTTGCAAGTTTTGGGTGAGTTTTACGAACTCAATGAGTGATCATCATAGATGGCTCACCCAATCACGTAACGCATAATTCATATCATTACACATTTCACACTTCACATTCAATACAATTTAATCACTCATATTATGCATATGCAGTGCACATGAGACCCACTTTCCATTTGTTACTTTGTTGTGACCGAGTGCCTAAACTGTCCCGTATCCATTGGATACCGGGCTCATTACTAACTGTCCCTTATTCGATAGGGATAGGGCTCATTTTACATAGTGAGCCTTAGGCTCTTAATCACTGTCTGAGCTTGAGGCTCTTTCGCACTTTGAGCTTTAAGCTATGATTGGTGGCTACTCAGGTCACAACCGTCATTATCTTTCATGCATTCATAAAATGAAATGCATCAATCACATTTGCACAATCCCATTTAATCACATTCCCATATCATCGAACCTTAGTCCGGCATTCAACATTAAGTTGAGAATCACATTTTCACTTACATGCAAATGCTCATTCAAAACAAATTTATCATCAAATTATGTACACTTAGTTAATCTCATTCACATACAAGTAACACTTCAATATCCCAATCAATTCATCACATCATCGGACCTTCTGTCTGAAAACCAACACAATCAATCACATTCATATAATCATTCAATAGTCAATCAAAACAAAAATTCAAACAAAACAAACAATGAAATGAAACCATCTAGGTCTACTCACAGTACGCTCTAGATTAGCATTTGCTTCTAAATTCTAGAAATGCCTGAACGCTGAAATTTAACCTGCACAACCCATTTATACAAGACACATATTGCACTCACATTAATAATTGCACACTTATAAGCATTTATTTATACACAATTGTATAAATGGACTATGTACAATGCATGCTCAATGACAATCCTGGGTACTTTAAGAAACTTCATATCTTATGCTTATTCTCATTTCACAACTTAATCACTCATCAGTTCTTTGAATCACAACCTCAATCCTTTGGTACTTTGATATCAATAACTCATCCATAAATTTTCCCATATATACCCGTATGTGAATAGTGAAGAGGAAAAACAAAGTATTTATATACATAAATATATCACTATCAACTTTTTGTTTTAAAACTCAATATTTTCTCTTCATTCCTATTTCATTTCAGCTCAATTTATCACAATCAACTCAAAATCTATCATCATTTTTTCCATAATCATCAAAGATAAAAAATCACATTCATACATAATATCTTCACATTTTCTACATTTTCAACTTTTGCATTTTCTTCATTTCTTCCTAAAACTTTCATTTTAAAACATTCATTCTCATCTCAGACATCACCATACACCCATCTCTTAACTCTAAATTCATTTTTAATCATCTCTAAAAATACTCCAAAACTTATATATATATATATATATAGTGAAAACATCAACATGACAGAGCATTCACATAATCATTTCTCCAAATTTTTCTGCTCTTATCACATTCACATTTTTGTTGATCTTTTAACTCCAAAACTAGTTTAACACTATCTCATAACATTTCGGTCATCAAATCCACAGAAAATCAACAAATACGATATACCCCAATTTTCTCACTCACTTTTCGGCAAATATGAATATCATTGTTTCCCAACCATTTTACAGTGAACTCACGATGCATGCTTCAGCTCATGCAAAAATACATAATCATAACAAGCTTACTTGTTTGAAGTTCCAACATCTGCAGCAATCACATGAACCCTAATCCCTCATGCAACCACGTGAACCCTAGTCCCTCATGCAACCACGTACATCAACTTGAAAGTTGATAGGGAGTTCAGTTTTTCTTGGGATAGAAGAAAGAAATAACAAAGAGGAAATGGTAGTGAAAAGGAAAAAACCAAGATTTTATTATGGTATAGATTTGATGAGAAACTCTGTGTTTAAGAAAAACTAGGGAAAGAAACTTCAAGAAAGATAAAGACAAGGAGAGCAACTTGTCTTTCAAGGTTATTAAAGCTTAACTTTAAAGCTTGGAAACCTGTCCATTTCTCAACCACTTATCCACTTCCCTTTATTAAAACTCAATTAAGTATGATTTATACTTAAGTTTATGACTTAATAAAACCATTGAAATCACAAGTCATAACCCTTTACTCACTTTCAAATTTTTTCCATAAAAACGTCATTTCGGGTCAGCATTGCATGTTCTTTTTGACCCCGATATTGAAGTCATTTTGTAACACTTTCTTCTAGAAACATGTTCCCATATGTCTTATGTCTCCCTAGATACCAAAATCATTCAATTTGGTCCAGTCATTTGAAGGATATACTTCAAACATTTTCGGACTGCTCTTGTCCAAAATAGTATACTATGAACAACTTCTATCTGGATATTGAACAACTTAGAAACTGAATCATAATTCGACTTATTCAGATGATTTGTAGTCCTATGTCTCTAGTTTATTCCAAATCACAAATTATCTCATTTGGAATCCAATAGATCTAGATATAATCAAAACACTGAAGTATGTTCAGTAAATTAATCCTATCAATTATCATACTTCAGCACCATCACATTTCCATGTTAACTTCACCAACCAATCAATTCAGAAAACGATGAATTTTGGTTGAGAAGTAATTCAATGTCTTATGAATCTATTGATCCAAGAATTAAGTCATTTGGACATCGGATGACAAAATTATGGCCAAAGGAAATCAAACAAGGTTCTATCCTCATCCATATTAAACATATTTCGGTACAAAAGGCATAACTTGCTCATGGGATATCAAATCAAGATCATTTTTGAAGGGTTCGAAAGAGGAATTCAATATCTACATCTTTTATAAAGACTTTGAAGTTGGACCAGATAAAATTATCAGATGAACAGTGCACCAGATGATATGACGTCACCAGACGAAGCGTCCTCATAAGACGAAGTGTCCTCACCAGACGATACATCCTCACCAGACAATACGTCCTCACCAGATGAAGCGTCCTCACTAGACGATACATCCTCACTAGATGACACGTCATCACCAGACGATACGTCATCACCAGACGATAAGTCCTCACCAGATGATACATCCTCTACTCCTGAGTGTCTCCACTTATAAGGACCATAACTTTTGCCTCTGCTATCCAAAAATTCCATACTATATACCGTTGGGAAGCTAGAAAGCTAAGTTACAACTTTCTGGAAGACAACTTTGTCTAATTCAGCCTTAATTAGTACAGTAAAATCACAAAAGTTCAAATCCAACACTTAAATTTTTATTTCTAGTCTTTCTACTCCATTTCATTCAACTCATTTACTATAACCACAATTCTCAATCTACCATCTAAAATCATTTAACATCGAATCCATAAATTTTCAACTAATCCCATGACAATTTAATTATACCCAGAATGTCAATGAGTGCATATATAATTATTTTCATATGTGCAAAAATTCAAATCCACATGCATGTATGCTAACATTTTGCTGAGCATGAAACGCAAGTTTTTCTAACTCTCACATTGCTATTTTCTCCTTTATTGAAATCTAGGTTCTAACCCTTAATATGGGGACGGGATGTTACATATCTTCCCCCCTAATAAATTTCGTCCCCAAAATTCTCATCTGATTGATCAATAAGGTAGGAGTATTATTTCCTCATATGCTTCTCTATTTCCCATATAACTTCATCACCCAAATAATGTCTTCAAATTGACCATGATCACTATAATTAATCCTTCCCCTAATCACTTCTTCAAGTATCACATTATCTTAGCAGTTTCCTCAAATAATTCAGGTTGCTCAAAATTTTCATTTCATATGCCGAAAATACCTCTTTGTCATATCGTATTAATATTTCATCTCTTTATTGCTGATACACTTAACTCTTAAGTTTGTCTCACTATATTCCATAACTTCGAGGTGATCCACTAAAATTTCATTCGTCTTTCATAAACCACTTTATTCTTATTACTGATTCATTCCATTCAATGACAGTATCTCAAATTTATTACTCCCTCCGTTTCATAATAAAAGTCATTTTAGAAAAATACACGCTTATTAAGAAAACTAATAAAATTATAGATATACCCTTATTAAATATGCACCTCGGTAATTTGCAATAATTAGCATGTGAGAGAAATTGCCTTGAAATTGTGATTGTATAATTAAGATGAGAGAGAAATGAAAGGTTAATTTTGGAAGAAAAGTTATAAACATGCATACAAAATCAACAA
Organism: Erythroxylum areolatum; assembly: GCA_024520975.1. NCBI lineage: Eukaryota > Viridiplantae > Streptophyta > Magnoliopsida > Malpighiales > Erythroxylaceae > Erythroxylum > Erythroxylum areolatum. Next base: position 23,973,565 of record JANIJH010000005.1, on the reverse strand, counting down.
TGACACTTATTTTGAATAATTAAAATGTTTCTAAAACGACTTTTATTATGAAACGGAGGGAGTATAGCCTTTAACCATTTTGTTTTTTGGCCCTCTTCAATTCAATGTAAGGGAGAACAACTCTTTTGTCATATGACACCTCATACAATATTCTAATGGTATCACCAACATAAGCTCCAGAAATATAAGCTTTAAGCACGTCTCCAATGGTAAAGACTATTGGTAACTCAAACATGTAATCACTCAGTTCTACGTTCTTAGTCGTCAAAAGCTATTTTGGTTTATTCCTAAGGATGTATATCATAGGTTGTTATTTATGCTTCTATAACAATCTCTTTGCTCAATCATCTTTATCGGATACACATCCCTTTTCATTTCAATCACAAGGTAACAGTTTTCCTATTCAAACTCAAAATTTATATTCATTTTCAATTTCTCAATAAGATTCATAGATTGTGAATCCTCAATTTGGACTTTTCTGAACTTTCCATGTAAAATTGCTCTTTACATTCAATAGCTAGATGTACTTCATTTTTGCTCAAATACTATGCTCTTTATTTCATTAGATTTGGTGACCCCAATATCTGAATTCATGCTTCACTAGTATTGAAATTTCTGCTTAATGCATCAGATATAACACTAGCTTTATAGAAAAATATTCATTTGTACAATCATAATCTGTAAGTAACTCTATTCATTGTCTTCGTTTTATATTCAATCCTTTCATACTCAATACTTACCTCAAACTTAAATGATCTGTACATTCCAGAAATGACTCTACACGTCTAATGTCTCCAAGATCCCAAAGCAATTACTATCATAGCAATTCTAAACCATGTATCAAAATCAACTCATAAGACTTTAATTGTCTTTATGCATACAAAATTCACTTTATACTGTTATAACAGATTGTATCTTAATCTCTGATGTGAAACTTCATTATATACTGCATAATCTCCAAATCCAAATGGCATAATTAACATTAAGGTTATAGTTCCTAAAAAAAAATTACATTCATCATTCATACGGTTTACACATTTTTCCTCAAACATCTTTTTGTCAAGGGACAAGATCACTAAAAAGCCTTTAACAGACCTTAGTAGTATCCAACATACAGCTAGTTCTACAGAACTCTAAATCTCTCATATATTCCTTATAGTTTCTCACTTTATCATCATCTCTACTTTCTTTGGGTCTTCCAATAAGTCATGTTCAGATATTATACAACCCACATTTTATTTGATCAAGCTAAGATTCACTCTCATTAAACTTGGCGTATAATTATTTCTACCTTCATGATATGTAAGATTTCCTCAGATGTTCAAAAATATTCTCTTCCCTTTTCGAATACACTCCAAATATCCTCTATGATCTGGGTCACTAATCTTCATTACCATAATACCGTCGGGGGCATGGTTAATTCCAACAATTATAACCCAAATTCCCCTTATGCCCATGATTAGGTTTCATAATTTCTCAAGTGAGGTAATATTATCACATGTTATTTTCAGTCTCCCAATTGACTTCTTTTCTAGAAGGATTTTCTCCTTTCATTCGTTTTCCATTAATTTCATATTGACTTATTCTAATGTCTGTTCATTCATACTAGTTTCTCCACACATTTTAATTTATTTGCAATCATAACTTCCTGTATTGGTAACACATTCATTAGATATAATTTGTATCTCCCCAACATATTTACATAGAATATAATGTGGACTCAAATCCTCCTCACATTAGCTATAATGTCTCCTCAAAGTCAGTAATCTGATCATATAGTTGAATACTTCACATCAAACAAAAATGCGTATACTCTCAATAGCATATTCTACCTCTTATGCTTGAGTCTCCGCTAAGGATCCAATATTCACTTTTGACTTATTACATATTCATTTCTGATTTGTTTCTTCATTGATCACTCTTAAATTGAATCGTCTGATCATCTTAACCTAATTTAGGGAAATTCTTCTTTGGAAGAAAATTTTCTTACTATTATCATCGATACTGTTCATATAATCCTTATCAATCAACTATCATAATTATCGCTTATCGATTATTCTTAGTACCTCAAGAAGATCAATTTCCAAAATTTTATACACGGTCTTAATGTTTTATGCATCAAAACTCAATGATGTAGTAGACACGACTATATATGCTTAGGTGTGTATCATCAAGGTCATCCCATTCTATTTAAAGATTTATTTCTGACAAATTACCAATTATCTTACAATAGTAATACTTTGATCTCAATCTGTCCTAAACAATATTTCTCTCTTTATCCTTTCCATGATCGGGGTTTCCTTGCATTGACATATGCCAATATCAACTATACCACAAATTTTACCGATTTTACCTCTTCTAGTGTTACATCATTTCATAATAATTCAACTTCCATATAGAGTGCCTTTACTCTTTCCATTTGATTCCTCATCTTTTTCTTTATCTCATTTCTATCTCATCTTCCTATTGTCATTTATTTCATCTCCCATATGTATATTCTCAATCAATTCATAATTATAGGGGCATAACCATTATGAAACTCAAATCTCAATTACACAGATATATTCTCATACTGAATCATAAACTCTTATATCGATAACCACACAACCATTCTAAGTCCAAGTTCAACCTTTCAGGGTCATAAAAAGATTTTATTTTCTTTAAACTTAGCTTATAAACTTTAATCTCAACATTTCTACTTATATCCTTATTTTCCTCAATCAATCCACAACATTCCACTCACATCTCTACCTCATTCAAAGGTATACCATCACAATACAATATTGATATCATGTTCAATAATACAACCACCAATACAAATACATTGAATCATTATTTGTCATATTTACCCACAAACTATTTCTCATTTCTAATTATCCACAAACTTTCGTTTTCTAACATTCTAAAAGAGAATCACTCTTCTCACTAATTCTATCGACTCAAACTCTTAACACATGCTCATGCGTGTAACTCATACTCATGTGACTCAGATCAGGGATCAGTTGCTACCGTCTATTATGACATGTTAAAAATGCTTGTAACTTGATATATATTTCAAAAATGCCCATATGAGATAGTAATTCTAGGCTCTGAAACCACATATGTAACACCCCACTCCCGCAAGACACGTGCTCGACATCTTGGATGATATCCGAGTCCGTGCCCTGCAAGGGTGACATGCTAGATCACTCAATCATTCAAAATTCGGTATAAATTTTTTTTAAAACAACAACAAACATATGCAGAAATAATAACCACTTTGGGCCACTTTCATTCATAAACATTTTCAATCAACACAATACAATCAATAGAATTTCAATAGCCAATTGGGGCCCATTACAAATACAAAACACTTTAGTCATAATGTCTTTACATTCCACCATAAAAACCTTTGTATACACATTATACATAAATTTCAGAATACTTTATTTTATAGAATTCGCGGAATACAAATTTATACAAAAAAAGGAAAATACTAATGTAGACGCGAACTCATCCCGACCTCTATCTTTCCCTTGCATGCAGTAAGTATACTCCCATTTGCCTAACGAGGTATTCTTCTGAGTCCTGAAAAATATTTGCAAGTTTTGGGTGAGTTTTGCGAACTCAATGAGTGACTATCATCGATGACTCACCCAATCACGTAACACATAATTCACATCATTACACATTATACAGTTCACATTCAATACAATTTAATCAATCATATTATGCATATGTAGTGCACATGAGACCTACTTTCCATTTGTTATTTTATTGTGACCGAGTGCCTAAATTGTCTCGTATCTATTGGATACCGGGCTCATTACTAACTGTCCCTTTTTTGATGGGGATAGTGAGCCTTAGGCTCTTAATCACTGTTTAAGCTCGAGGCTCTTTTTGCACTTTGAGCTTTAAGCTCTGATCGGTGGCTACTCAGGTAATAACTGTCATTATCTTTCATGCATTCATGAAATGGAATGCATCAATCACATTTGCATGATCCCATTCAATCACATTCCCATATCATCGGACCTTAGTCCGACAATCAACATTAAGTTGAGAGTCGCATTTTCACTTACATGCAAATGCTCATTCAAAACACATTTATCATTAAATTATGTACACTTAGTTCATCTTATTCACATACAAGTAACACTTCAATATCCCATTCAATTCATCACATCATCAGACCTTCTATCTGAAAACCAACACAATCAATCACATTCATATAATCATTCAGTAGTCACTCAATACAAATATTCAAATAAAACAAACAATAAAATGAGACCATCTAGGTCTACTCACAGTACACTTCATATTAGCATTTGCTTCCAAATTCTAGAAACTCCTGAATGTGGAAGTTTAACCTGCACAACCCATTTATGTAAGACAAACGTTGCACTCACATTAATAATTACACACTTATAAGTATTTGTTTATGCACAATTGTATAAATGGACTATGTACAATGCATGCTCAATAACAATCTTGGGTACTTTAACAAACTCCATATCTTATACTCATTCTCATTTCATAACTTAATCACTCATCAGTTCTTTGAACCACAACCTTAATCCTTTGGTACTTTGATATCAATAAATCATCCACAAATTTTCCCATATATACCCGTATGTGACTGGTGAAGAGGAAAAACAAAGTATTTATATACATAAATATATCACTGTCAACTTTCTGTTTTAAAACTCAATATTTCCTCTTCATTCCTATTTCATTTCAGCTCAATTTATCACAACCAACGCAAAATCTATCATCATTTTTTTCCATAATCATCAAAGACAGAAAATCACATTCACACATAATATCTTCACATTTTCTACATTTTCAACTTTTGCATTTTCTTCATTTCTTCCTCAAACTTTCATTTTAAAACATTCATTCTCATCTCAGACATCA
>JANIJH010000005.1:23817778-23828285 GCA_024520975.1 Erythroxylum areolatum | reverse complement strand
TCAAGAGTGGTTATGAGAGATCATGTTAAGTTTATAAGCAGTGGGGTTACGAGTGTTAAGTGTAAGAAGTTGGGTTCCAGAAATGGGATCCAACAGGAGTAGCCTCCACGACCTAGGATACGTAGGCTCCAAGTTTATGTGGCACAGAGGACTGGTCCAGGCTAGACTGGAATGTGTCTTTGGCTCGTCAGAATGGATGCATAACTTCACTCACGTGATTAATTATCACTTACCCTTTCTTAGGTCAGATCACAGACCTATGTTGATTCGTTTTAATCCGATGTCAACAAGTCATCTAAAACCCCCGAGCTTTCGATTCCAAAATGCTTGGTTAACCCATCCGGGATTTGCCGAGGTAGTCGAAGAGCACTGGATTCCAGAAGCGGAGATTATGCATAAATCGCTAGCCCACCTAGCCCAACACCTTACAAACTGAATCCGCTCAAATTTTGGTAATATTTTTCTTCGAAAAAAATGACTGCTAGAGATACTGCAGGGTATCCAGAGAGCCATAACCGAGGATAATCAGGAGTCCCTGTTAGCCTTGGAGGAGCAATTGAGTGGAGATCTGTTGCAGGTGTTGAGTGAGGAGGAAATTTATTGGCACCAGAAAGCCAGGTGCGACTGGATTTCGAAGGGAGATAGAAATACCAAGTACTACCACACTCTCACCATGTCCAAAAGAAAGAAACTGCAGATAGAGAGTCTCACTACCTCCCAGGAGGAAATAATCTCAGACCACGGTTGTCTTACCAATTTAGCTCGAAACTTCTTCGCCCAACTGTACACTCATCAGGTGGGTCCTAATTACAGTCTTCCACTCTCAAGAGCATTTCCTTCCCTCTCGCCGGAAAGCCTCCGAGAGTTAGCTCAACCTGTTCACCACATTAAGATTAAAAATGTAGTTTTTAGTATGAATCCGAACAAGGCCCTGGGAGTGGATGGATTCAATGCTTTATTCTTTTAGAAGCAATGGGGTCAAATCAGACCCAAAGTGACCGAGTTAATTCAGGAGGTTTTCAGAAAAGAACATTAGGAAATTGAATTAAATCACACCACTCTAGTCTTAATCCCTAAAACTCCCTCCCCGACTAGTATCACCCAGTTTCGGCCAATTAGTCTCTACAATGCTCTTTACAAGATAATATCCAAAGTCATAGTCAACCGGCTGAAGCAGCACCTCAATCAGCTGGTGCAGGAGAATCAATGTAGCTTTGTTCCAGGCTACCAAATCACTGATAACATTATCATCGCCCAGAAAGTTATTCACTCGATGCGCAATAAGCAAGGAAGAAAGGGGTATTTTCCAATCAAAGTCGATCTGGAAAAAACCTATGACCGACTTCGTTGGGACTTCATTCAAAATACCTTAGAGGACATCAGACTCCCAGAGGATCTTAATTAGGTCATTATGCAATGTGTGACAACCGTGACTATGCAGGTGCACTGGCAGGGTTCACTTTTGGATCTTTTTAACCCTACGCGAGGGATCAGACAAGGCGACCGGATATCTCCCTACCTATTTATATTATGTATGGAACGTCTTGGATAACTTATTTCGAGTAAAGTGAGCCAAGATGCATGGAATCCCCTAAAACTGACTCGCTCAGGGGCCCCCATATCCCACCTATTCTTTGTCAATGACCTGGTTCTTTTCGCTGAAGCTACAGAATCCCAGGCAGAAGTAGTTCTAAGGACCATGGAGGATTTTTTTAAGGCTTCTGGGCAGGCAGTTAACAAGGATAAAACAAGAATTTTCTTCTCCAAGAATGTCTCTTCAAGAATGGTACATCGTATCAGTCAAACCCTGGGCATAAAGAGTACGACTAATCTGGGTAAATATCTAGGTGTACTTTTGTTGCATGAGCGTGCCATACGTCACACATACCAACATATCCTCGAAAACGTCCAACGGAAACTGGTAGGGTGGCGAGCTGGGCAGTTATCCCTAGTGGGACGAGTCACTTTAACCCAGTCATTGATATCGGCTCTCCTGATTTTCACTATGCAAACTGTGAGACTGTCGAGGAAACTCTATAATGATTTGAAGAAAATCATGCGCAATTTTATCTGGGATTCCACAGGCGAGCAGAGGAAAATGTACCTTGTCCATTGGGAGACAGTCTATCTGCCTAAAAAGACGGGAGGATTGGGTATTAAAAGTATTAGGTCTTCCAACGACGCTTTCCTGACAAAGCTGGGCTGGGCCTTAATTACCCAACCTTCCGCTTTATGGGTCCGAATTGTTTGAGCTAAATATCGACTAGACCTGCATTGTCTCCCCCACACAATAGAAAGGCGCGGAGCTTCGAGCTTTTAGAAGGAACTATCAGCAACCTAGCTTTTTGTGCGACAAGGGTTAAAATGGCAGTTGGGAAATGGTAGGCGAATTTTTTTTGGCTGAATGATTGGGCCAAGGAGTGGGGCCCCTCCTACTATGGGCAACTTCTCTTGTCCCCGAAGATTTTATGTATGATAAAGTAGTGTATTTGACAGACGATGTAGGTAATTGGAAGTGGAATTTGTTCCAACACTACCTCCCTTCCTCAGTTTGCCTGGATCTTGCAGATATAGTCTTGAGAGAAGAAAGTTCAGCAGAGGATATCATGAGGTGGGGGTACATTGAAAACGGACGTTTCACAGTAGAGTCAGCCTACGAGTTAATTGAAGGCAACACTAGGGATACTAATGCTAGCCTCTGGAAGCTAATCTAAAAATGGGCGGAGCCCCAACGAATCCGAGCATTCCTTTGGTTGCTGAGCAAGCAAAAGCTTCTGACCAACCAACAGAAAGTAGCTCGTAATATTGCTACAGATGGCAGTTGTCCCATATATGGACAGGAGGAGTCCACTATTCATGTTGTACGGGATTGTCCAAGGATTCAAGCGTTCTGGAAAAAGTTTCCCCTGGGGCTAGGTGATACAGACTTCTTTCAACAAGACATGGTCGGATGGGTGAAATCCATCCTTATGGAACATTCCCGTGAGATGCATGGGTAATGGGCTACTATTTTTGAAATCGCCTGTTGGATGTTATGGAGTTGGCATAATAAAAGTCTCTTTGAAGCTGATTTCGTTTGGTCGGCAGATGGTACGAGAGCTGTGATGGAATATGTGGTCTGGATAGTCAAGGCACGAGCAGTGGAAAACTGTGTCTTTCCGAATCAGGGGCTCCCGGTGGGCAACCTAGTAGGGTGGACTAAACCGTCGGTAAATTGGGTCAAATTCAACACGGATGGGGCGGTTACACATGGATCGTCCATTGCTACCGCTGGGGGTTTAATTCGTGACTACACCGACCAATGGTGCGGTGAATTGACACAACAGATTAGACGCGAATCGCCACAAGTTGTTGAACTCTGAAAAATCCACTCGAGTTTGACATTAGCTTGGTCAATCGGGTACCATCGAGTAATAGTCAAGTTGGATCCCCTAAAAGTCATTAATATTCTTTCCTCTTCAAGGACAGAATTTACTAAGCAATTTTTTTTGCTGGCAGGTACCCGCGAGTTAGTTCAACAAGATTGGGAGACCATATTGCAGCACGTGCACCAGGGAGAAAACCAGTGTGCAGATCATTTGGCCGCCCTCGCAGTCCGATCCAACCTAGGCATCCATTCTCTTCAAGAACCACCGCTATCAATAGTAAAGCTCTTCCTACGGTACCAGCAAGGAGCTTTGTATCGCAGAGCTATGACTTAGCTAGTTTTTTTTCAAGTTTTGTTTTTTCTTTGTATTAAAAAAATTGAAATTATATAAAACTAAAAAAAATATTGAGCGAGTACTTAAATCTTTTAATTTTTAAAAGACTATTTTATTTCACTTTTCTATTTTTATTTAAAAATTTTAAAAAAACCTGTTTCAACATGATATAATCATACTTATCCATGATATAATTATACTTTTGTTACTAACAATGACAAGTACTTTTATTATATGGACAAATTAAATAATATTCTTATTAGTAACAGTAAATAAAAAGTACAGATTTCGTATTTATTTGAATAACCCAAATATAAAATGTTTTCATTAAAATATTAAATGTTTTATAATAAATTTCATTTAATTAATTATAAATTATTTGCAAATTTGTTAATTCATGCAGATTAATTTCCAAACTTCTTTTCGAAACATCACGGTTACGTGAGCGATAACGTAATTGAGGAAGTTTTGGCAGCACCTTGAAATCAAGGAAGAAGGTGCGAAATAGCATGCAGTTGGAGCTAAATGTCAAAGATTCAAATAATTTAGCACAAATTAGAACCCTACAAAATCCTAAGACCTAACTGAGTAAAATACAACCTCAAAAAGAAGATTATTACGATGATTTCTGATAAACGAACACATAACTTAACCTAGAACACACTGCACATTACTAGTCATATGTATAAACATCAACCTGCGAAGCCCATCATCAGCTTTGAGCCTGCATAAAACTTTGAATTTAAACAGCATGAATTGGATTTGGATTGCTGCTAGAGTTCATGCTTGATGATTTAGAGGTGGGGTTTGCATGGAAAGCAGATTGTCTAGAAGAACGGTCCAGCAATTTTAAGGAAAGGGAAGAAGGACCATCAATACCAATAGATTCCCCCAAACTGAGTTTTGACATGCCAACCATCTCATCCACATTGATTGGGCTTTTCGAGTGCACTGCTGTCGGCTTGAATACCTCATGTGTCTCCTCCTTAGTTGTCTCCGGGCAGTAGCCCGGCCAAAATGGAAAGAATGGTGAGAAATAAGTAGGGTATAATACTGGATAATATGGCTGCAAGTTTTCAGGCATTGGAGGTGCAGGTTCTCCCTCATTAGAGTTGGTAGAATCCATGGATTCTGATTCTTCTTGGATATGAAGAGGAGGAAGAGCAGCAGCAGGAGGTAAGGCGTCATCACTTTGGATTTCAGCCTGAGGAAGGTTGACAGGTAAGGGATCCTGTGACACCATTGGCGTCTCGGCAGGCTGCAGAACACATTAGACCAAGAGAACAAACATGAGATAATGGCGTACGGAAGTAGAATGGATGGTTGCATTCATGCTTTCACAATAAACATGAGCAGAAAGAGCATGATTGTAGATCGTTTTATTAAAAAAAAACATAATGGCACTAAGGTTTGCAAAGACATTTAGAAACCAGGTGCTCCAAGATCAAGGGCAGAAATAAAATATTTTCAGTAATTGGAAAGTGAACTAAAGTACACCAAAATATCAGGATAACAATATCTTTACAACAATGTTATCAACCACCGAGAAATAGGCCTCGTCTCTCGGTTAGGGCACAGGATGTGTTGTCCTTGAATTTATAACAGTGAGGCAGAATCAACAAATGATGCTCCGAATGAAGCCAACCACACCCATCCTCCACAAAAATTTTCAAGATCAACAATAACAGGTTTGAGACTATGTTTTGAATGTACTTGATCACATAACTGAAGCAAAAGGTACAGATAGTTGGTGCCCACCTCATCAACCACGATATCAAACAGGCTAGTGCGTCTTTTCCTCCTAGACACATTAGTTTGTCTGATGAAGTATTTCTGAGCATGACTAGCTACCTGAGTAGGTGTTCTAGATATCACATAATTCCGTGCAATTCCGCGCCAATCACCTTTACCAAGCTTCTGCAAACCAAGTAGAAACATCTTATGCTCCTCTTCAGTCCATGGAACTCCTGGAAAAAGAAGTTTATTTATCATTCAAAGACAGAATGGAATATCCCATGAAAGTAACACATGGATGAAGAGTATATTGGACTAAAAGAAAGGAAAGCAAGCCGAACAATCAGGTTCATCTGTTTTTCTATTATATACAGCTATCCTTCTTTTTGATACAGAATTATTCTCTGTTATGCTGGCAACACTCAATTAGAAAAGAAATTTTGAGATGATCCCAAAATTCTAACTAGTACACTATATACTATGACCAATACCATTATCAAAGTATTCAACAATAAAGCTTCATTATCCAAAAGTCCAGACCTTGCCTCAAAGAAACAATCATCCTGCAAAAACAAAATAGTATCTCGATTTTTGCCAATAACAAGTTGGCAAACTTCATTTGAGTCCTATCCTAAATAACGTAGTAACCTCTGAACTCTGGGGAAATTCTCTTGGAAAGATCCCATGAAGAAACATCTTTTCCAATTTCAGGAGAGCAAGAACTAAATAAACACCCACTTACTCTTGCCCAATATATCCCAAGAAAAAACAATTTACTTTATTGAACTTTGGAGAATATTTCTTCCTCGAAGTCAGGTAAAAGTACGTGTGCCTGCACATATATATCACCCCAGGTGAGGCTTCAGGCCATTGAGTTCTTAACTTGGATCAAGCAATTATACGTCCATTAGTTTTAGGCTTAGTGACTCTGACTAAAGTAGCAAGTTTAGTTCTTCGTTAAATCCCAGTAAACACAAGGAAAAATCAAGTCGGAGTTCGAATTTAACAATTCAATCATCAGAACTCCCATGCTTTCCCATATTTCGAGAAAGAGAGAGAGACAAATCAGATAACGCAATAAAGCAGTAAATACAAAAACTCAATAAACGATCAACAACAAAACGCAAGAACACTTCCCAATATCCAACATTTGAAACACAATCGCATCCAACAAAAATTGAACCTTTCTTTCTCTCGCGGCCAGAAGATGACCCAGCAACGCAATCTTCGGAAGCATATCCGTCACCGCCTGCGGCAGCCGATTCGTGATCAGGGGTCTCTCCAGGAGATCCCACGGACGCGTTTGGCCCAGTGTGATTCGACAAACCCGAATAATGACTCAAATTCCCCATGCTAGCACTTTTCCGAATCAACCCATCTGTTAATCGGACCCCAAATATCTTGACACCGCGGTTCGGACACGTCCTGGAGTTGTGCCCGTTGTGGCTGCAATGGGAGCATCGCCGAGTCATGGCTTGAGTTGCTTCGGGTTCGAATCACAGACACAGAAATTCAGTGTATGACGGATCCCAATTACAGGACCTGGGAAAGCCACTGCAGATTTTTAGTTTGGTTACTTGAGAGAGAAAACAACTGTACATACAATTATATTATTATCCAATGCAAGTGCAGGCTATAAATTGAGGAGATAATTGGAGGTGCTTTGTGGTACACGGTGCCGTTTGGTGGTCGGCTGTAGTCGACTTTGACCTTAGGTCAAATACTGTTCATTTTAATGGAGCGAAGTAATTGAGCTGTTATGATGGTATTAGCGGTTTCCGAAACGTATCAAAATATTGTTAAATTGATAGTATAATTGTTGAATGAGTCAACCTGCAAACTTGAGAGTAGTATTACAAGTGTGTAGTACCTGTACAATCATTTTTATAAAACAAAATTTTATTAATAGACAGATCGAGTATATTAGTTTGAGGAGTTCCAAGGGAACTTGTCACAATATAAGTAAACGTATTTCTTCTAATTAATTGAAGAAATCAGAAAAAATGAACATCTTGATTTGATATTTTAGAATTTTACGATGAAAGTTAGCAGGCAAACATTGTTCTTTTCTATTTGTCTATTTTATGTTTCCGAGATTTGTCCCTAAAGCCTATATAACCTGATGGCTGATAGACAAATATTTAGATAACATGACAAGGATATCATTAAAGCCCCAGATTCTAATGAGAAAACGTATACCTTGTCATTAACCACAATACTTTGTCCTCAGCAGTTCTACTCCTATCTTTCTACGTGATCTTTCTTAGGTGATTGTAAGTTCTCTTGATCTGTAAGAACAATTATATTGTTAAGTGACCGTTTCACCACAATAGTTTAAGTTTTGTATAAAACTAACTTAATTGGTTTTATATATTTACTAACATACCTCCTCAAATAAAAACCCTTTGGGTTTGAAACTTGCACAGGCTTACTCTATCTTGTGCTGATACCACTTGGTCACAAAAACTATGATACTATGTTAAATGACCATTTCACCACAATAGCTTAAGCTTTGCGTGAACTTAACTTAATTAGTTTTATATATTCACTAATATATATAACGTACGGATAGTATTTTCTTCGAAGATGATGCTTAATGCAATTTGTGTATGTGAACAATAGATTCATATCAAAACAAGTGTTCTTCTACCATTTACAGAAGTTTAAATGAAATTAAATTCCATTTATATCTAATAATTTTCAAATATATAATCATATTTTGAAATTCAACGTTAGTATATTTAATTCACCCAGGTTCAATCTCATGTTACAAATTCAAATCTATCCATATAACAAGGAACTAAATTAAAATTAAAAATGCAACACTTCAAGAATTCAATATGATGAGCATTTTTTTAATTACTTTTCTATGCTTAAATTCCATTAAAAATAAGAACTAAGAAATAATTTATCTTAATCTCTACCTATATTATTCTTCATCTTAGCCTTCTACGCTTTGAACTTTGTAGAGTCCTCAAATTTCGTTTCATTAAATATAATCAAGACTTTCCTTAAAAAGTCATCAACGAATATCATAAAATATTGAGATCCTCCTTATGACAACAGTTTAGTAAGACCCCATACGTCAGTATGTACATAGTCTAGAATTCCTTTGGTATTATGTTCCTTCGTCTTGAATGTCACCATTCACTGTCTACCAAGTATAAAAAACTTGTAGAAATCTAACTTACATGTTTCATGGCCTTCAGTAGGCTCCTCTTATGAAGTTTCATTATCCTTGACTCACTTCCCCAAACTACATGTGCCATAACGTAGTATGATCATCTTCTGACCTTATTATAGCAACCTCTCCATTTATAATTGAGCTTCTTATCATTTTATAGATGTTTATCCCCAATATTGGACCTTTTACTGCATTAAGTGCATCCTTTACTACTTTAATGTTATTATCGAATTTATAGGCCATATCATTTGCAGGTAAAGTATCCAAAGAAATTAGCTTCTTCAAATTTAATGCATGTTGAACATCACACAATATCCTGATAACACCATCAAATCAAAAATCTTGAATTGCTCTATTATGATAATTTTTTAAGCTTTATCATTCCTAACCAAATAGTGCCAAAATTGCTTAATGTGTATGTTTTAGTCCCTGATGGCACCAAATAGAGGGGTGTTGAACCGGGTTTTTATAAGAAAAAAATAATTTTTTTAATCAATGTACTCAATTAATCATAATCAATATAAATTCAAATGAAGAAATTGCTTGATGCGGTATATAGTCCTTGCCAACATTCACTTTTAAGATTCTTCTTAAAATTCTACTATACTTTTTTCTTTCAAAAGAAGAATAACTTTGTATATTCTTTTTCGATAAAGAGGAATCCGTTTTACAATCTTTTTCTAAGGTAAAGAGGAACCTTAATCTCACTTGGATCAGCTCCAAGTATAATAATATATTCCCAAACCAAATATTACAACTCAAAGTTCCTCACTTTCTCATTTAATAACTCCAAAATGGCTTACTTACACAAATATAAAAGAGTAATGTCTAAATGAATGAGAACACTTTAAAATGTGAGTATAAAACATATAAAACCTTCTTGATGCTAAAATCAATGAGAAAACACTTGTTTATAGTATTTTAGGACCCTTTTAAGTCACTGGAACCTAGAACTACCTGTTAAAATGGCTATATGCAGTGCATTAGTTGATTAGTGTAGCATGCTGGTTGACTGGTATGCATTACAATCTACAGATTCATTAGTCATTGGAACACTAGTCAACCAGTTAGGTATATTGGTCAACTTATACATTAACCAATGTTAAAGCAAAATCATGCTACATCAAATTTAGCAACTTTAACATATATTGGTTGACCACTAACCTATATAGGACGACAATCACCCAAAAAGCATGATTTTAACAAATTCAAATTCTCAAAAACCAAAATTTTTAAATCCAATTATGATTTAAAAATTTCCAAAATGTTCATTAAAGTGTCTTTGAAAGATCAAGAGGTTTTTATATTACATCAAAGCTTCAATGCCTCTTGATGAATGTAAAGACTTATACAACAAAGTTAAATGAAATGTTTATTCATCATAAGCCTTTTAGAGCTTTAAATTCACAAAGTGAGAATATATTTAATATTACAAATTAAAGAACCTTGATAAGTCTTAATCTTCGTTTGTTCTTAGTTTGATCTTCATTTCAATGGTTGCAAAATTCAACTTCACTTTATTTCTTGAGTTTATGACTTCAATTTGTTCTTATATTGCTTTTCATCAAAATAATAAACTCATTAATAGTAATTATGTTTTTATTATCATTAAAATTTCAATTGAAACCTCCCTTAGTTCAATAATCTTCTCATTTTTTATGATGACAAAACACTGCGTTATTAGAGGAAAATAATAAAACATAATTCAATAACAAGATCAAAAGAAATATTTAATATTAAGAACAAAAGAGATATTTAATATCAAAGAAATATCAATACATAAAGATAACATAAATTTACTCAAGCATATCTGTAACATCCCGTCACCGATGGGATGGGTACAGTTCCTTGCATTCATTATTGGCATGTTCATGCATTATTATTAGAT
>JANIJH010000005.1:23702594-23728150 GCA_024520975.1 Erythroxylum areolatum | reverse complement strand
ATGTGTGGATCAGACCCGTATTAACCAATAGGTGAGTGACTGACTGATTGGCTTGTGGGTTGTGGTGATTGGGCTCGGGCCCAATACAGCCGACCCAACCAAAGGGCATTAGACATTTCAAAACAATCTATTCTTAAATTATCCAACATAGTGTTACTTTTAATCACTCAGCTATTAAGATATTAGCATAATAACTTAAATGCTAAGAGACACGAAAATCAAACAGTAAATGCAACAAAGTAGCATCTCAAGCTCTATAAATTGAACATAACAAAAGAACTTATAACTAACTAATTTAAAGAAGGTTTTTCATTTCCAACAGCCCAGGCACATTGATTTACATTCACATCAATGTAAATCACAACGGCGGAAACTAATATTTCAATAACCTTTTTTTTCTAATCAAACAACTCCCCTCTGCCGTTTCTTCCAGGGTCCAATTCAAATTCATCTATGCTATTATTGCAAAATGGATACCCAATTTGTATATAGCAAGTAGCAAAGGTTATAACATAACATCCCATCTCACCCACCTTAATTAAAAGGAACCCTAAATAAATTCTCTTACAAGAAATGAAAATATAAAACAGAATGCATTGAAGAAAAAGAAGGATAAACGAAGAACGAAACTTGGCTAGCTAGTTTTATTAGCCACAATTTGTGATGAATAATGCTGATAAATATATACATAGACGTCTAAATACGTCTCACATAATGTGGTAGATTTCCCTAGAAGGGGTACTACGCAAGGGCTCTCACAAGTCACAACATCTTTATGAACTTAAGTTTGTCAAGCCTCTGTGTATGGACAAATATTTCTTATCACATTAAAAAAAGAAGGGTAATCACCTGAGATAACAATTTGTTGCCACCTTATGTTTAGTCTAGTTTTTTGCAATGCCAAAGAAATTCCTATACATCAGATAAAGATATTGTTAATTGTTAAAACTCTCTTTCTCTCCTTCTACATTCTACTAATTTTGTATGCATCCTAACCAATATCATCCATGGGAGTCCTAAGGGTGTGAGAGACTCCGAGTTAAGTTTGTTGAAAAATTGCATCCGAACCTGATCATAGCAAAATAATTACGAATTTTTTTCTTATTTTAATTTCCTGAAAATCAAGATCACTTTAATTCTATAAATTTTAATTCGAAAATTGAATTTTTTGGTTTTTGGATTAAACTCACAACCATATTATTGTGGTATTTTTGAATATTTTGAACAACATAATTGCATATTTTTATGTTTTAATGTTTTATGTATTTTAGCTTCTAGATATTTTTGAGATATTGCTTCTTTTACAACTAAAATAACTCCACCTAAATTATAAGCTACAAGATTTTTGCTTTGTTTAGTTAAAAATAGTTCTTCGACAGTTTTAATTATAGGATATGGCAATTTTTGAATAAAATTTTGAATATACATTTCTTGTTATGTTCTAGTTAATTGATAATAATATTTTCTGAATTCACAAATATATGGTTCTAAATAACATATATCACAAATTCTCATATTATTTAAATTGATAATAATATTTTTTAAACATATATCACAAATTCTCTATTTCTTGCTTATAAGCAATAATATCCTTTCCAATGAATTCTTTATAAATTTCATTTGCTACTATAGGAAAAGCTCTAACTGGTTTGAGTACATTTAAAAATCTCGTAGTATTTTCTATATGTTCTTCATTTTCTACTAAATAGTTTAGTACAATTCCTGTAGTTTTATAAGTTATAAAATTCTTACTTATATTTTTTAATCCTTCAAATGGTTTTTCTAATTGTATTACTAAAGCTAATTTATTCGACCATTCGAGTATCAATTTCTCAGGTGATACTACACAATTTAAATTTAAAATTCCATCGGGTCCTAATTGTACGTGTTTTGGTATATATTCTGTTGAAATTTTTCTTATTTTATTATCCTTAAGATAATAACCAAATCGATTTAATTCCTCAATTTCAACTGGTTTGGATTCCTAATTATAAGTGGTTTACTGATTTCTTTTTCGTTTTTCTCTAGATTGACTGCTTTCTAATTGATCATCATTTTTCTTGACATGATCCATGAAAATTTCTTGATCAGATTTATATCCATTAATGATTTCGTCTTGATCTGTGATCAGATTAATAAGTTCCTTTTTTAAAGAATTATTTTCAAGTGTTAATTTATTAACTAATCGAGTAATTTCTTCTAATTGTGTTCTAATATCTTTTTCGATTGTTTATATGTTTTTGTTTCAATCTCTAAATCTTACATGGTTTAACTAATGTAATTTCTTTTGTTGTAAGAGGCTTTGATACCACTTTTTGTGCTTTGGTTATATTAATTATTTGGTCTAATTTTCTATCTACTATTTTTTGTATATGACTTAGTTGTTCTTTATTTAATGTATTTTCTAAATTCACAAATATATGGTTCTAAATAACATATATCACAAATTCTCATATTATTTAAATGCCATAAAGCATGTTTTCTTTCATAATAATATAAAGTATTGATTTTAGAATTGGTTTCATAGTCATATTCTATAGGTTCTAGATTATATTGTAAGGCTGAGTTTAAAATATTGATCGTAATAAAACATGAATCTTAATTTATAACTTATTCTAAAGCTTAATCACATTCTTGTCGTATCCTTCGAATCATTTTTGAAATCAATCCATCTCAACTAGTATAGTTGTACAAGTATCTGACCTCTAATGGTATTTATATAATAAGTTGAGAGAACTCTGTGACTCTTACAGAGAGAGTTAAGCAAAATGCTAGCTCCATTAGGGTTTAAGGTTATTTATAATAAGTTTTGGACATTTTAGTAATATAATTGAAAATAAATTATAATTTCAATTAAAATTTTAATTAGAATTACAAATAAATCTAATTAAATACCATTTATGCCCAAATAAGATCCAATATCTCATATTAATCCTTATTTATTAAGTATTTCATATTTAATTATAAAGTTTCTCCAATTTTGCAATCAAGTCTAACTTGATTAAAATACCTTTGCTCGCTTCAACCTATTATTTATGTGAGATCCATTAGGTTCCTAAATATATTGACAATGATTATAAATAATAATCAACTTCATAATTAGAATTAGATAAATTAAAAATATTATATTTTTATCTTTAATTCTCTAATTAAACAATTTATAATCATAAATCAAGATTAGTGTCTAGCAATGCATCATGAACACCTAACTATTTAGGAATGTCAAAGTGGTTTTGACTAACATTTTCATGCATGATTTTTTTGTATAATTTAATCATTTCATCATACAATGTTTCAATTAGAAGTAGAGCATGAAATTAATAACTACTCTATTTTAAGTCCAATCATATTAGTTCTTCACCATTAGCTATCAATTCAATTCATGATGTTTGTAAACTATTTACAAAACGTTATTATACCTTGGTCAAAAATTTCTCAAATTAATACTAATCAAGAACAATAAAACATTATCCTTAAGTACTTTAGGGTGATAAATCCTATCTTAATCATTCAACTACCTTTATATAGTTTATGATACATCTAGTGACTACCAACTGAATGAATTATGATTAGAATAGGTCATAAGTAATATCAAAATATAGTAATTCTTATACAAGATCTTTGGAGACCTCAAGTCAAAGGATCACTTATACAATCATTACAATGAGAATTTCTATAGACAAACAAGTAATGTTCCAAATAGATTTCTCATATAGGGTCAATTCAATGAACTTGTTTTTCTAATAAGCTCTCATACGTCTATTTAAGTATCTCCATACTTTAGCTTATAAAATCGACTACTTTCTTTATAAGGAAAAACATAATGTGTGCTAGTATTTTTACGTTATATCGATGTCCAGTCTTAATAAAATAATGACTAGAAACAATTTAAAGATAATATATAAATGTAATATGAATCATAATTATAATCTATGGGGATGACAATTTAGGGATAATACATAATCTCAAATTATTATTTTATAAAAAGATCAAAATTTCATTGGCAATGTATAATTATCCCATTGAATTTATCATATATATCTAAACGCGTACAAAATAAATAATTTTTTTAAATAATTGTCACCAAATTACATTCAAACTGATTAACTGCAGGACATAAACTAACAAAGTTGAGACCAGAGGCAAGGCAATGCGTTAGAATGAGAGAATGGTACACCACCCGAGCTGAGAGTGAGATAGAGGTAGAGTATGGGAGAGAGAGAGGGGGAGTAGTGTTTATGCTATATTGTGTAGAGGAGAGGACAACATTTTGTTCGTCATTTCATTCTAGACTCGACCAAAAATTTCTCAGAAAATTTCTGAAAACTTCAAAAAGCTACATAATGAGTCTAAACGAACTTTAAAAGCCTCCAAATGTATTTTGAGGATTTAGGTGATACTTTTCAATGAAATCCTGATGATTTCTAGATGAATAGTGAATCAGGTGAATAATATTTTTTAATAAATAGTAAATTCACTTGAATAGTGATTTTGAGGACCCAACCCTGAAAATTTGAAACATACCTGAAATAGGTATTAGAGTTTAATGATACTAAAACAATTTGAAAATAAGTTCGTTTGGATGAATTCAGAAGTTCTGGAAGTTTAGGGTTAAAATGTCCTTTTTGTAAAATAATGGATATTGAGAATTTTAAACCCATTTGAAAATTTTGTACAGCATCCCTAATCAATAAGTATTGATCCTAATTTGAGAATTTTATGGTCAACTTGATGATAAGACAATAGTGGAATATTTTTGAAATTTAATTCGATTAGTTAGAGAATTAAATGCACTAAAGGGCAATTTGGTCTTTTTGTATTCATTAAGGGCAATTGATATTTTTACAAGAAGTTAGTGGAATGATGAATCATTAGAAGAGAACCAATTAATTGGTGACAAGTGGCATAAGTGTAAATATGAGACATTTTGGTAAAATTGTAATTAAAAGATTTTATTAAGGTTAAAGGTGTAATTCTAATAGAAATGGGGGCAAAATTGTGATTCACCAAAGGCTTCATCTTCTTCAAATGTTGGTGGATGACCATTCACGAGAGAGGCGTAGAGAAAGAGAGGAAAAAAAGAAAAAAAAAGAGAAAGGAGAAGAGAGAGGTTCGGCTATGGCTATGGAGGAGTGATCTAAACCATTTTTCGTGCTCTTCTACCTCCAATCAAGCATCTAACAAGATTTCATAGCTATCCAAGTGAAGAGGAAGAAGAAAATGGGTATTTTAATTGAAGTGGTGAAAAGGAAACTAGCATATGTGAGTATATTTTAATTGATTTATATGAGTAAATTATTTTTAAAAGAATTGATGACATGTGAGTGTTCTTTAAATTGATTTTATACAATTGATTTCTATTTATGGAGGCTAGCAAGTTGTGAGTGTATTTTAACTATTTTATATGACTTAATTCTTTGTAAAAGAATTGATGACATGTAAGTGTTCTTTAAATTAAGTTTATGCAAATAGTTTTCATTTGATCATAAAATGAATATTTATACTGAATTTTATGCAAATGATATTTTACAAGTGAATATTGTTATCATAAGTTTATGTTTTGGTAATATATGAGTTTTAAATTGCAAGTTAAAATTTATACTTGGGAGTTACATTGAAATAATTCAATTATGAATCCTATCATAGTTAACTTAGAAAATAAAATGAGTCGTAAATGTAAGAGTTGCTTTTGCCTATGGTACATCGCTAGGCTTTATACATGTTATTATACCGGTATATTTATAACGATTAACCTATTATGAGTAAGCGATGTAGAACCAACTCTAT
The DNA here is from genome assembly GCA_024520975.1 of Erythroxylum areolatum. NCBI lineage: Eukaryota > Viridiplantae > Streptophyta > Magnoliopsida > Malpighiales > Erythroxylaceae > Erythroxylum > Erythroxylum areolatum. The sequence goes on along the minus strand of JANIJH010000005.1, from coordinate 23,722,363 downwards.
AAATAATGGTTAACTAGTTATGAGTAAGCGATGTAGAACCAGTTCTGTGACTTGTTACGGGTAAGCAATGCAGAACCAGCTCCATAACTACCAGTCTATAGCGGTTTACCTATTATGGGTAAACAATGCAGAACTAGCTTCGTAAATAGTGGTTGACTAGTGGCGAGTAAGTGATGCAGAACCAGCTCTGTGAGTACTAATAAAGCTGAACAGTTACCCACTGAAGTTACAGAGGATTTGTTTGAAAATCCCTAACTAATGGATAAGGCCCCATATCTAGAAGCTGGTTTTGATGCCCGAAACAAGGAAGTCGCTAATAGGGGACTATATGCAAAGAGTTGAAGAGAGGATCTGTTGTCTAAAGAGGATAGTCAAGATTTAATAGAGCCCCAATTACAGAAGTCCACTCCTTCCCCAAACAGAAAAATTGGTAGGAAAAAGAGAAAGGCTAGAGGAGCCTGGTAACTTATAAGATCCATTTGTTACAATCTTTTTCTATGATCTTTTCGAATATCAAAGGAATGAATGATCCTCTCAATAAGCAATCAACGAAAGACTTATTGTTGATAAGAAATGTAACATCCCATTACCTATGGGGAGGCTAGAATAGTAAATATGAGTGATTAATGAGAGATTAGAAATGCATTTTTCATGCTCATGCATAATATGTCATACACATGCACATGAATAGTGAAATCTTGCACATGAAAATAATTGTACATGCATTCATGGATAATTCTGGGTATAATTGAATTGAGTTGTGATATTATTGGGAATTTTGAATTTATTGTGTTGAAAATTTTATTGGTTAGTGTGATTGTTATATTTTTGAATTTTGGTGAATTTTAGGAATAATTTCAAAAATTTTGGATTATTATGGAAAATAGAAATAGGAATCAACTGACATTGGAGATAATTGTAATGTAAGGAGGAAGTTAAAGGAATTAGTTCAAAAGAAACTTAGTTAGAGCCTTATATATTACATAGGTGACAAGTGTCACTTACTTAGTTAAGTTGCTTTTTATAGTTTTGTTAAAAAGTAAGTTATGTTCTCTGGGGTTAAAAGGCTTAGTACTATGTCCTAATTACTTTCTTCGTAGCCACCTTCTTTAAGTTTCTTCCAACACACAGAGTTATCCTCCAAGAGTTAACTTTGTTTTTTCTTATCCTATACCACTCCCATTTTGCTATTTGTTTATTCTGCCCTAAGAAAGAATCAAAGCTGGTTAATTTATACAGTGGCGTACATGAATTGCATGGAGTTAGGGCTTTGGGATAGTTGAGGATCTTGGAATTTTAACAAGTATTGAGTAAATCCTTTAGAGTTGTGGATTTATGAAATAAATTTGATAAAATTATTGTCATTTGCATGATCATGGCATTTACGTACATCTTCATAAACACTACGCTAGTAGGATGAAAAATCTAGATAAAATGTTATTTAGTATTTGAAGGTTATTTATGGTCTAGTAATGTAGAAATGATTTTTGGAGTTAGAAAGAGTAATGAAATGGTGTATGAGATTAGTGTGGAAATTTATAAAATGATGATGTTCAGACATGTTCTGTTCTCTTCACTGTGAATATACACGTATGTAGGTGTGTACGTGAATATGTGAGTATTTTAGAGATGACCAAAAGAATGATGTTAGAGTTGAAGAATAGTTGTAAAATGATGGTCTGAGATGAGAATGAGTGTATAAATAAAAGTTGAGAGGGAAAATAGAGAATGTGTACAAAAGCTGAAATACAGAGAATGGTGAATTTCAAACCATGAATAGGATAAATTAGTGATCTTTGGCTTTCAATGGAATTTGACAAAACTTGCATATTTAGGGGGTATGAATTTGTTGTATTGAGTTGAAGGGAGATGGAGTAGGAAGTCTATGAATGAAAATGGAAATGTTGGAGTAGTGATGGAAGACACCTTAGAGAAGTTTGCTGAGAATGAAACAAAGAAAAGAGATAAGAAAGGTAAAATTTTGATCTGAACTTCCTGGATTAAACTGTATTGATATAGGAAGATCTTGATAAAAGTTTCTTCATATAAGTTGTATATTTTTCTTTTAGCTTTCCATTGATATAAAATTTGCAATTTTTGGAGTTCTGGATCAAAAGTTATGGAAGCTAGAAGTTGGGTATGCGACTGGGATTGAAGGGTGAAAGTCGCTATTGTGCAACTTTGGTGAATGCCACTATCGTGCAAATAGCGACTTTAGAGGTTGAATCGCGAAAATCGCTATCGTGCAATTGGACGATAGTGACTTTGAAGTTTTTAGGAGTGATGAACATCCGATGGTTTTTTTCAGTATCTTCTTCCTTCAACCTCCAAATGACATTAGACTCGTAAGACATTACCCTACCTCTCTACCAAAAATCATATCCATCTAAACTGAATTGAGAGAGATTAAGTGATAAATATGGACAGGTCTGACTAGTATGCTCTCATCCTATTTTTGTCTTTATCTCTCACGCCTATGACTTCTCACCCTCACACCTGTGACCCACGCACGCCCATGAATTTTCTCCCTCAGCCCCAGGAGTTTAATTGCAATGGCTAATGTTTAATTGTCCCATCAAGTTACTGTGCTCTCCAATAGTAACCATGACTTGATTTTGATCTAAACACCCAAGAGCATTGTGTAAGCTGAACCATCTTACTTCTTTCGACTATAACTTCTTCTCTAGACCTCCAAATGACTTGATTCCTGAGCCAATAGATTCCTAACACATTATTTTATCTCTCCACAAAAATTTGGTAGCATTCTAAATTGATCTGAAAAATGTTGATCAAATGAAAGTGTGAGAATCTGTTGGAACAGTGTAAATAGGACTATTTTACTAAACACACTTTAGTATTTTGATTACATTGGATCAGTAGGGTTGCAAATGAGATGATTTTTAATTTGGAGTAAACTAAAAATATAGGCTTACAAATTATCTGAAGAAGTTGAATTGTGATTCAGTCTCTAAGATGTTCAATTTCTGGATGGAAGTTGTGCATGGTATTCTGTTTTAGAAATAGAACAGTCTAAAAATGGTTGAGGTATATCTTTCAAATTATTGAACTGATTTGAATGATTTTGGTGTCAATGGAAACATAAGACATAGAGGAACACTCTTCTAGAAGAGAGAATTGCCAAATTACTTTATTTTCATTATCTAAATGATCAAGAACAGTAGACACGAAATTCAGTTTTTTGGAAAAATCTAAGAGTGATTCAATAACTTATGAATTGTGATTTCAATGGTTTTATTGAGGTATAAACCTAAGTATAAATTATACTTTGGTAAGTTTTGTTATGGGATTGATTTGTGAAGAAATTGATGGATAAGTACTTGGGATTGTCATGAACATTCATTATACATATTTCATTACATACATGTGCATTATTAAACACTTATAATTGTGCAAATTGTGATATGTGTGTTTGTTATTTGATATAGAGGAGCAACTAGAATGTCAAACTTTAGACGTTGCCAGGACTTAGGCATTAACTTCGGGAGTGACCTGTGAGTAACTTAGACAATTTTACTCAATTATTTGTTGTGTTCGACTATGTTTTGAATTGCTTCATGAATGTGAATTGAATTGAGTTGATTCTCGGAAAGAAGGTCCGATGATTGTGATATGTGAATAAGATATTGAAGTACTACTTGCATGTGAATGCGACAAACTAAATGTTTCATGATACGATTGATTGAAAATGTGAGATGCATTCCATACATGAATGCATGATCAGATAATGAGAGTTGTGACCGGAGTCATCATAAAAAAAGAGCTTAAAGTTCAGAATGTGAAAAAGAGCCTAGAGCTCAGAAAGTGATTAAGAGCAAAGGCTCACTATATAAAATAAGCCCGGCATCTCCAATGGATATGAGATAGTTATTAATGAGCCCAATATCTACAATAGATACGGGACAGCTTAAGCACTTGGTCACAACAACATAATAATTAGAAAAGAGTCACATGAGCATTTCGTATGCATTTTGTTAAGTATATGTGATTGATTGAAATGTAAAATTGTCTATGTTTAAGTAAAAATGTGAAATGTAATTATGCAAAAATGTTAATATATATTAAGTGAAATGATGTGATGCTTGAATTGAGTGAACCATCGATGATAGTTACCTCATTGAGTTCACAAAACTCACCAAAATTGCAACGTTGATTTTTCAAGACCGAGAGATGACTCTAGCTACTGAGAGACTCTACCAACCGTGTAGATTTGTGTTTTGAAAGAGAAATCATGGCTCAAAGGTCGATCAGCTGAGTTTTGGACAGAGTAGACAGATTTTTGTATATTTCCTCTTTCATATAGTACTTTTATATTAGGCTACGATGATGTACATGTAGGAAATGTTGAAAGACATATTGTAGACCTTCGGTAATTACAAAATGAAATGAAGAAAAAGTTAGTTTTTAAAATATTGTAATTTTCTTATGATGCTTTATAAGTGAATAAAGATATATGCCATGTTAAGTGAATGTAGAGATTGAACATAGTGTACCATTGTCTTAGGTTATGTACCGGAATGACCTCCTGGTGTCCCAGTATATATTTTAAGGTAAGGGGGCGCGACAAGAAACCTTATTTTTTGGAATTGGTGGAGACTCGTATTAAATCTCACAAGTTAAAGAATTCTATAAAGTTTTTGGGCCCTAATTGGAGTTTTGGTTCCAATCACCAAGACCACTACAATGATAGAATTTTTTTTTGCTTTTGTGTGAGACAAGTTTCAAGTATCAACTAAGTGCAACTTAGATTAATACATACATCTTATTTGTAAGGACTTGACTTCTCAATTTTCATTCGAGTTGACTATTATTTATGTGTCTAATTTTGTTTTTCAAAGATTTAAATTATGGGAGGATTTGGTTTCTATAAAATATTTTGTATTTAACCCTAGATTATTGATGGAGATTTCAATTGTGTATATCCTTACAAAGTTTAAGAGGATAATATCGACCTTAATTCGTTGGGAAAAGAATTGGAATCTTCTTTAGGCTTGCTAGAACTTTTTGATTTGAGGTATGTGAGATTTCACTTTACCTGGTCTAATAAGAAGCAAAGGAGTAGCTTCATAAGGAGTAAGTTGGATAGAGTGCTAGTTAACCATCTTTGGACTAATCAATGCCTTCCTCGGCTTATTTTGGTCCCCTAATATGCTATGATCACTCTTTTATGCAAGTTAATGGCTCTACTTGTCAGGTTTTTGTAATACACCTTTCAGGTCTTCAATTTCCTAGCTCATACGGAGGGGTTTCAGGATTTAGTCGAGGGTATTTGGCAAACCAAGGTTCACGGGTGCAAATCCCTTCCGCTTATGCAGAAGTTAAAACTACTCAGGAATAGGATGAAGTTATTTGGAATTGAAGCATTGGGAGAGTAAGGCACTTGAATTTGACTCAAGGGCCTTGTAAGATCATAATTCCTTGATGTTTCAAAAAGCAAGGATTTCGTAGAGTCAAAAGGGTGATGTAAACACCAAATTCTTCCATTTTCATTCTTTCTAGATGAAATATTAATAAGATACTCAGCTTGCTAAAGGGTGATAATCATTTGGTAACAAGTAGCCATTCCATTCATAGGATGGTTTATGACTACTTCAAGGGTATTCTTAGTTTAGGCTATACATCTCCTTGCAACCCTCAGACCATAGCAGATCTTCTTAATGCTTCTACTCCTTTAAATGTTGATATATATGATGAGCTTCAAAAACTTGCCTCAATGTTGAAAATCAAGAACATCTTTTCAATTTGAATCCAAAGAAAGCTCCAATCCTGATGACTTCTATGATTATTTCTTTCAGTATACTTGGGATACCACTGGTGATTTAATTGTTCAAGTGGTGTAGGAATTTCTCTCTTTACGGAGAATGTAAAGGGAGCTGAATTCTTCTTATATTTCTAATTCCTAAACTTCACTGTGCTGTCAACCTTAAGGATTTTGTACCAATATCCTGTTATACTGCTATATACAAAGTAATCTCCAAGTTGCTTGCGAGAAGACTTAAAAATATCCTGTAGAACCTTATCCATCACTTTCAAAATTCTTGTATTCCTAGTAGATCAATCTCTGACAACATCTTATTGATACAGGAGCAATTGAGGGAGTATAGGTCAAACAAATCAATCAAAAGTTGTGCCGCTAAAGTTTAGTTTTCTAAGGCTTTTGATAACATTAGATGGGATGTCATCAAGAGCTGCTTTAAGTGGTTTGGGTTGCCTAACAATTTTATTTACTGGATAGATGCTTATATTTTTACCAATACTTTCACCATATTGATTAATGGTAATCTCACTCTACATTTTAAGGGAACCAATGGGATTAGGCAAGGGGATCCCTTTTCCTATTATCTTTTGGTGGTTGTTTTGGAAATTCTTACAAGGTTGATTTCGAAAAATACTTAAAATTGCTCCAGTTTCAAATATCACCACGAATGCAAAGCTCTGGAACTTACTCATCTCAGTTTTGTAGATGACTTGATATTGCTTTCCAAGACTGACTAGTCATTTGTCTCAAATTTGTTCAACTATGCTAAGGTTTTTTATAAGCTTTCAGGTCTTGATATCAACTTACAAAAGAGCATGTAGTATGTTTCATCTGATATTATTCTAATTGCAAGATTGGAGATGTTGATAGGGCTAAATGTTCATCCTCTACCTTTTAAGTATTTGGTGGTTCCTATTTCTTCTAAGAAAAGTTACAGGGATTGTTTCCCTCTTCTAGAAAGGTATACAAAAAGAATCAACTCCTGACAAAATAAGTCTCTATCTTATATAGGGAGACTTGTATGTTAAGAAGCCTTCACATTCACTGGATCTCCCGTTTATTCTTGCTTAAAGGATCAAAAAGGAGATTATGAAAAGTATTAAAAAATTCTTATGAATTGGTATTATTGACTGTTGGATCCCATTTTCGGAGTTCAACTATCTAGAGTCATAAAGCATTAGTGGAATACCTAGTAGGGTTATTTTGAAGAACCCTCACTTTCTTTTCATCCATATTTTTGAAATCAACACCAAAAGCCACCAATTTTTTTGCAGAGGTAGAAAAATGTGTTAGGAATCTAATGCTTTAAGAATCACTTCATTTGTAAGTCAGATGATGAGGTTAGGGCCAAAAGAATCAACCATGTTTATATGCTCAATCATATTGTACCTATCTTGGGATAATTGGCATAACTTTCTCTATGGACCTTGGATTAAGGTCATTCTTAGACGGTTTGAAATGGGATTTCTAGATCTACAACTTTTATGAAGATCTCAAAGTGATATTTTGCCATTTAAAGGGTCAAAAACGCAAATCTCCATAAGTGTACAGTATATGTCCGTTAGGCGGAAGGGTTGGGGGCCATTTTTGATCCGAGATGGACATGGGCAAGGCTGAGGGTCCTTACAGACTCGAGAAGGTCTGTTTAATAGACCTAATATCTGTTAAACTGATATAAGGGATACCCAAGCCCCTCCAAGGCCTCTCCGATACTTCTTACATCTATTCTAACGTTACTTTCACTCATAATCTTCTCAAATTCACCCCTTCTAGTGCAATACCACTTCATATCAATTCTAAAACCAACTTTGTTCCATTAAATCCTCTAACCCCTACTCATTTGATTCATCAAAACCACTAATTCTCACCATTTACCATAGCTGTCATGCATTTACTTCCCATGCAGCATCACTACTTATAATGCTCATATCTCTCAACTCCGATATCCAAAATTTACATACTTTATACTGTTAGAAAGCTAAGAGGATAAACTACAACTTCAAGAAGACTAATTTGTCTAATTCAACCTGGATTAATACAGTGTTTCCCCTAAAATCAGTACACAATTTTACCCCTATGGAAAACTTGAAATATAAAATGTACAACTACAAGAGAAATATGCACATACACATTGGAAATTTCCACAATTCTTAATTCATTTCTAAATCAAAATGAAGTCCATACATAGCTTTAATTACATATCAATATTACATCAAAGGCTTAACACAAGATACAAAATACATTGGATGCTTAGTGTTTGATATGCTTATAAAGTTATCTACAAGTCTAATCACTAACTTAGTACAAAAGATTTCTAGTTATCTTGGAGTTTTCGAATACCTTGCAAAGATCGCAAATCTTCTCATTTTGCACCTGAGGAGTGAGAAAAAATATTGAGTTGAGCTACACAGTTTAGTGGCTAATATATTTATAGTCATTGGCAATAAGCCACATAATCAAACATTATGCATCCATTCATATAAGCATACTCATCTTATTTTGATCTAACAATGTAAGTTCAACATTCACAACTCATAGTTCAATACATCATCACATAAACATATTGAATGTAATTTATCATCAAAGCATGACACCCGAATTGCATCATAACTTAAGACCTATCGAAATGCAATGCACAAACAAATAGCTCGAGAGTTCCGTGGAACAAAATGGATAAACCAAAGTTTACACCATAAATGAAACGAGTCCACTTTTCGAATCTCGTGTGCCACAAGCGGGCAACCGGAAGAAGGCTTTATGTCGACGTGCAAGTGACTACGAAATGGTCCCTCTCTCGCCCAAACACAATCAAATCTCATGCTCAATTCAATCAATTACAAGTTCATAATCTCTTGCTTTTTCTTCTTTCCATTTAATCAAAATGTCATGATACAATTCCAAGGCATGGCATAATCATACTCACAATTCAATTTTATCAAATGTCATACATCATAATGCAATTTCCACATCACAACATTTCAAAGCAAGTCATTTTAGCACACAATACACGCATAAGACATTTTGCTCATTACACAATAACTATAAATAAATTACCCACCTAAATAGCTTGCAAAATTCAAGTCAAACTTGCCTTTCCTTTTGCTCTTGGATTGGGTTCCCTTGATTTCCTAAATAAACTAAAATTTCCATTCAATCCAATTTTCAATAAATCCATAAAGCTTCAAAATCACAAATATGCAATAACACAAATTAAGCTCAAACCTAACCTACCCATAGTCCATCTAGGTTAGAAAACCTAAGACCTAGTTTAGAAATTCTAAAATCAAATGGGTTCTCTTAAGTCATCTTCTTCCATCACAACACTCATTCTCTCTCTCACTCCTTCTCTAACAAAGCAAGAAGAAGAAGATAAACTTACCTTGACAAGATGATTTCCCTTCTTTTCTTCGTCTTTTCTCCCTTTCCTAGCTTCTCCCATGATTTTCTCCTTCTTCTCTTTCTCTACATTTTTTCTCCCTTCTCTATGGCTTCTCACATTTCTCTCTCCCTTCTAATTCAAGCCCATTTTATTAGTCTTTCTTCCCATTTTGCCCCTCATTTAACTAGTCTTTCCATATTTACCCCTCCTTTCATTTAACATAAGCCTACTAATTACTTAAGCTAACTTAATTCTAACACTTCATTCTAATTTCTATTCATACTTGTTAATTTAATGACTCAACTCCAAAAATAATGAAACAAATAAATCAATAATAATAAAAAATTCAGGGTCCAACATTGACAATTTTAGAGGGGTTAAAATCAAATCAGAAAATTTTTGTTGTAGAAAAAAGGGAGTCTAGGGCTCACTTATTTGCAAAAGAGCCAAACAGCCAAACCTTGTTAGTTGCTAAGAGAATTTGGAGATTGCTCACAGACAAGGAATCCTTTTGGTCTAAGTGGATCAATGAAGTGTACCTTAAACATTCCAGCTTCTAGCAGTTAGATAAGAGGAAAGAAAGCTCTTGTTATATACTTAGAAAGAGGCTGATCATATATCCTCTCATTAAAGCTCATATAGGAAATGGTCTTTCCTTTTGGTTATGGTTTGATAATTGGTCTTACATAGCCCTCTGATTCTAAGAGAAGAATTTTCTCCTTTCATCACTAGAATTCCAACTCAGTCTCGAGTGAAAGAGATTATTCATGGAGGTCAAAAAGATCTTATTTAATGTATTACTCCCTCAACACTTCTAAAGATGATAGTTCCATTGGATGACTAACAAAGGTAGAGATTTCACTAACCAAAGTTATCTTAAAGTCATTAATTAGCATCATCCTAAAGTTGATTGAAAGGAACTTGGGTGCCTAAGGCCTCCCTTTTAACTTGACTTGCTGCAAGACTCAAATTGAAAACCAATGATAGATTGAATGGAGCCAGATATCACATATATATGCTATGCAACTTGCAATGTAATTCTAATAATCACCTACTCGTTTATTATGATTATACTACTGTCGTTTGGAACAAAATGCTGCAAGTAACGGGATTGCAATGTCCTCACCTGGAGTGGCTCTACGTACTTGTTTGGGCAAATAAACTTTTCAAAAACAAGGGAGTGATCATGTAGATTTGAATTTGGCTACAAATTACTCAGCTTACTCTGTCTAGAAAGAAAGGAAGAGGAGGGTGTTAAATGGAACTGACATATATAAGAATTAGCTCACTTTGTTTGTTGCTCAACTAGGAAGCTTTTACCAACTCTTGTCCGAGAGAAAATTAATGTAGCAATGAAACGAAGGAGACTGATTTTAGATTAATATCGTTGCAACTCTACAAATAAAAAATTTGTATTTTAAATAAGTTCTCTCTTTCCATCTAGTTCTTCTCATTGTAAATGACATTCTCTTGTACATTTTTGTAACTTTTAGAGTCAATGAAAATTTTCATAAAAAAGAAATATTAAACTAATTTAGCAAGATAAAAAAATGTGGCAAAACCCAAAAGAATCCATCTTTCTTTATCTGCCAACAGCAAGAGAAAAGTTGACGGCAAGAATCTCACCTTAAAACACACTACTGCAGTATACAAGGTGCTTATATACCTCTCATGGACGCTGGCATACTTTGCCAGCAAACTCCTCGCCTAAAAGAATAATGGCTCTTTGCTGCTAGTTCTTATAGCTTTAATATTTCCCATGTATCCCAATCGATGAAAATTTAAAGTCATCTCCTGGCAAACCTACTTTTTCTAATTCTCCTCCTGGGAGTTGTATGAGAAGCTTCTCCAACAGCTCTTTCCAGATTAGACTCCTCTTCATCCTCACTTGTTTCATCAGACCTCCATCTAAATGCGCCATTCACATTCTTCTCATCGATGGCAATTTGCTCCTCTCCACCACTATGATGAAAAGACAATAAAAGAGAGACAACTATAAGAACTATAATGCGATCACTCAGAATGTAGAAAAGGATCAAAAGAAAGAAAAAGAACACAGAAAGAAAAGAAAATTATAATACCTCCAACCAATGGACATTGGATCATCCCCAAAGGTCATCTTGTAATCTCTATCATTGCCATGTGAATCAACTTTTTCACCAGGACGTGACCAAGGAACGTGTGCAGAATCATTAGGAAAACCAAGGTTGCTGCCTGATGGAGCTACTGCATTAGCTAAAGTGCTTGGGGAATAAGCAGGACTGCTCTGGTATTTTTTAGTAAAACCATTCTGTTGCATTTCTGGTGAGAACTTATCAAATTGATACTGGTGAAGGTTACCATCGGGAAGCACTTGAGATGAACTTCTGGTGGTTTCCCTTGATGGTGTGCCATTTACGTGCTTAACATGAGAACTTCCCGAAGTTGAGGCACCATCATATCCAAAATTCTTACTCATGCTTTCTTGAGGTCTCAGTCCTCTTTCTGCATTTGCAAGGAGAACTGATGGACAGCCATGATTCTCAAGTGCAAACCGAGGATGACAGATAGATATACCACTATTAATTGGAGTTTCAAGAACTGATGGTCCTAGTGCCGTTGCATGATCTGTATATATAACAGAAGAATCACCTGATTTTGGAAGCACTAAACTGTTTGACATTGGTTGTTGCACTAAGGGTATATCAGACTTTGCCGATACTTCAGGTTCTTCACCAAAGCTGTCCAAAATGCCAGGCAACAATTTTCCAGCTCTTACCACTTGTTGTTGCACTTGTGGCAGCAAGTCTATGGATCTGGCCTGTTTAAAGCACATTTAGTTCAGAATTCACTGTTCATCCAATGCCCAATGTCTATAATATTAGCAGGTTCCAACTTGCGTCACTAACAGAAATTATTTAATTATCAAGATCCTCAACTTGGAGTCTTCTATATGGCAACACTATTCAAGAGTTGCACTTAGTAGGGTAGATCAAAAGCTTATTGTTGTTATTGAGCATAGCTTGAATACAGTTTTTAGATGTTGCAAGATTGAAGGCATAGAAAATATACCCATATTGCATGCTCCACAAATTGAACATTATTTGAGAAAATTGGTTCTTTACAGACAAAAACGCATGCAAAAGCAGTGAAATGTTTTAACCACTTACTACAAGTCCGGCCCTCCACTGACTTGCGGATCTGATTCTAGATAAAACTGATTCCTCGACAGTATTCTTTGAGAGGAAGTCCTCCTCCAATATCTTAAGTTTGAGATCAGTTTGGTAGGCCTCAACATAGCGATACCGCTGGAATACCAGGAAATATATATCATTTCACAAGTTTGAAGATGGTCCACAGATAAACTTCTTAAACAAAAACCAATAGAACACTGTGTGGTTTCAACAGTTACACAAAGTTTATATGAATCTATACACCCATTGTTGAGAGATTATGGACTGTAATATAATTGTTACTATTTGAGGTAATGAGTTGGAATTATACTTCATAGTATATCACCAATGCGTCAAACTAAAATCATTGATAGACTACTATCACTAGGACTAAAAATCTGGCAATCAAATGTGCCTCTGAAACTTGGCAATAGTTACCATGGTTGCACATTAAATTATTTTTTACCCTTCCTTTTTATTAATGCTGTTCCATATAATGTCATCTGGAATATTAAGACTACATGATACAAACTTAAAGATGGATTGGACTTGATGATTACCTGAAGATAGAACACCACAAGAAGACTTCCAGTAGTAGTTGAGGGATCATGATCAGCATAATCGAAGAGACACTTATGGATATACTTTTCCTCTTCTGAATTCCATGGCAACTCTATCATTCGATCTACCAAATTACTCTTGATACAGAGACAACAAATTTCAGTCACTAGTATCTCTACCCAGTCCTCCCAGGATCTGTGGTAACCCTTTAAACCATCAGATGCATCCCCAGGTACTCCAAACTTCAACTTCGATTCCCTGAATTTGTTGCAAAGCATTCTCTGATACATAAATGCTTCAGTCAGAAGTCCACATGCTACTCTTATCCGAACTGCAGTAACAGCCTCATTAAGTGAAACCAGCTGTGATCCATCCTGCCCAGACCATCGTAAGACCATAAGAGCTGTTTCAGGAGCTTCCCTTTCTAGCAGGACTTGAGCAATCTTTGGATGAGTTGATGGACCAGAGATCTCGGGAAGAAGATTGCATGCCTCCTATGTAACACAATGTTGCAGAATGATCAGCATATACAAATCAAGTACAAAGAACAATGCATGTGCCAAGTTACTAAACAGAGACCTCTTCCAGTTCATGAAGAGGCACATTTACTTAACCGGCAGAACTGGTTGAAAAATGCAACCTTCTGATGAAAACTTAACATCAGTAAAATATACTTTGGCACAGAAAAGTAATTAACAATTCAGATAAAAGCATAGGTCAAACAATCAAGTTTATTATGTATTCACCAAATGTGATGTAGTTAGCCAACATAGAAGCCCCATCCACAATTCTCAATCTTACATTTATTGTCTTCAGCGACAACAAAACTGATAATAAATTCCTCTTGGAACCACAGTCAATTACCTTGAGAGCTTCATCTGTGTTATCATCCAGAAGATAAAAGGTCAGTGATTCCAATAATGAATTCCTGGTTATACCAAATGTAGCTGCAAAGTCATCAACAATGTGTCTCCAGGCCTCATCAGGCCTTGTCCAGTGTCGGTCGAAAAGGTAGTACAGAAACTGCTCAAATGTGAAGGAAACAAGAATAACAAAAATTCTGCAAACTGCAAATATATAGTTATAAGGACAACTATTAGAAAGTTATAAGGACAACTATTAGAAAGGATACAATTGCTTGCTTTGCAACCACCAAATCAGAGCTTCCATGCAAAAACAGTAGATCTATAGCAGTTCGAAGACTTTCAAATGGATAGCATCCTGCCACGCCCTCTATCTTAGACCTAAACAATAATCTTTTATCCTTGTGCAAAGATAAAAGTTCCGGTTCCTCCACATCATCCCTTGCATGCCCTATATCAAGATTTTCCAGAGCATCATCAATGAACAGGGAACCAGTTGGTGTACTTGGCTCAGCATCTTGATTAACAACATCTGGCCACGAACGTCTAATAGCAGCGGATTTCCTTTCTCCAACGACTGAACACCATGATGTAACATCAGTAAAACGGGCTTTCACATTCTTCAGAAATTCATGTCTTATACACCAAGCCATAATATCCGCATGCTGAAAATTGAGAATCAACACTAAGAATAAATTAAAATTTAAATACAGATAGGAGAAATGATGCTGCCATCAAAAGGGTCTGAAAGTTTAGAAAGGACATTTTAGATTCAAACATAAAACATTGGAAACTATCAATCTATAGCAGAATAAAAGTCATGATGTGAAAAACAAATAAGCCTATTCTGTAACTCTTGGCGGCTTTAGATACTAGTATCTGATAGTTAGAAGAAAATACATGAAACAGGCTACTGAGTACTGATGGAAGGAAAAGATTATCAACAAAGCTTACTGTAATAAACCAGCAAGCAACCGCACAAACCTGCTTTGTCTTTAAAGCATTCTCTTCAAGAAGTTGCAAGTCATGAAGCTGGGCTGAAAGACTATCCCTAATTGATGACACCAAAACTTCTAGCACATTTAATATTGCGGCCAGACGAAATGAAAGTTTAGGAAGTAAATCTAATCTATCTTTCACATCTTCTGGTTCCAGATTATCTAGCAAACAGTTAAGAATACAAAACTTTATGGATTGACACATAGTATGAATCAGTCAAACAAAAATGTTATATCTTCAAAACTTAAAGAGGATACATATCTCCTGAAGTTCTGATATGACATTTGCAAAAGTCCGCTTGCACCAATCCTTGATGACCACTTCATCCAACAAGAAAGCAATGACAGGATCACTAGAGACAGCACTTTCATCCATACAAACATCTGTAACATCTGTTAAATTCTGTTAAGGATATTGGAAATCAATATATGTTTTTTTTCATTATTCCACCACATTGAATTTATCAGGCAATGTGACATAAATGAGAACACTGGATAATCCACTTTTCAGGTAGTCCTATTACAGGCATTCCTTTAGGATACTTCCACATGGAAGTTTCAAATGAAAAATCATATGCAATTGGAAAGGTAAAATTTAAAAATTATGATATGAGGTGAACACCAAGCAATCAGTAAGGAAGGGACGGGATACAGTGACAAATCAAAGAAACCAAGTTATTTTCCATGGCAACATCAAACAAGGAATAGAGTCGTTGAACATCAGCGGTTAATTGGCTGTCCCCTTCTTCTCCCTCTTGAAATCTTTCATCGCATTGTTTGGAAATGAGGCCAGCCTCTATACACTCGTAATAAAGGCGAAGACGTAATCGATTGCTATTCTTAGGTATTGGGATTCTACAGATGGGGCAGAGATCACAACGTTGACTGCACTCAGAACATAAGGACGCATGCCCACATGAATTCAACACATACTGTACGTATCTTCCACAACTTCTCAAGTCCCTAGTTGCCCGACATCGCTCAAGTTTTGCCTCACCGCACAACTCATGTAAATCAATTGATGCCAAGTGTTCCAATGCTTCCTGAAATGAGGTTCGAAATACAATAAAATATTTCAGAAAAAAATATAATCCATTACCAAACAAATTGTATAGAACAGACCACATAAACAAGGACTGAACAACATTCATCAATCTATACTAGATCTCAGTTCTGTTGGTACCAAAGTTTTTTGCTAAAACAAACAATATTCACCAGTCTTGCCCATTAAGTTCACTGGTCAAAACTTCTACTTCAATCATGAAAAAAAAAAAAACAAAAAGAACTAAAAGTATTTCAAAAGCAAACCAATATTGCCGTTCGTATGCAGTTTAACCCAACCCTAACGAACAAATAGGCTACAGCCAATACCCTACCATGAAAATATCAGTGAGGTTTTTAGGGTTTATGGACAAAGGGAGTAGATTGCTTGGACGTACTTGAACTGCTCGGCTACTGTAGTTAGGCAGAAGTCGGGGTCTTCCGGCACTGCCGCCGCCGTCGGTGGAGGTGGAAGCATAGAAAAGCCTGCCGTTGATTGGGTTTCTGTCCATTTATTCTCCAAAAAATCCGCTCCCGTAAAATGCTTTAAGAAATCCTAAATGGGAATCAAAGTATAATAGTTTATGTGAATCTTGTTGGAGAAGGGAAGAGCGGCGGGCGGCGGGCGGCGGAGATGGGCGGAGTTGGCGCTGGAGCCGGGGAGTGAAGTGACGAAATTCAAAATTGGAATGTGCTCGGGGTAATTAGAGTGTTTATGGATCCTAAAAAGGCCCATATTTAACTCATTTAAGAAGCCCGAAGTCCAATATTGAATGTCTTGCTCACTTGAGCATCTGGGTCTGGGCGCCAATCCTGAATGGCTTGGTTGGTTATTTAAGCCGTTTGAATTATAATTTAAGAGCTCAGGGGCAATATTTTAAAAATTAGACTAAATATTAAATAAGTTAAAAAAAGATTTTAAGTTTTAAAGGTTCAATCAGTATATAATAAGTAAAAATTAAAAATTAAAAAAATAATTAAAAATAAAATAATTTATTGAAATAAAATATATACTAATACTTATTATTATATAATAAACAAATAATAAATCTAATCTAATAATTCAAACTAAGTATAACTCTAATATAATCCAGATGCCTTTATACAAAAATAAGGCCATTTTAATCATGAGATGTTTTAAGAAATCAAATTGACGGGACAACGCTCCTTCCTAGCCTTATAAGAAATCAAATCGACGGGACAACGCTCCTTCTTAGCCTTACATTAAAACTACCATCTATAATTGGACTTAATTAAAGATTCAGTGATAGGGAAGAGATGAACAATCACATGCATGAGAAAAAAAAATTTATGAGAACCTACCGGATTAACTCACAATCATAAGCAACATTGTTGCGAGTGAGTTTAAATCAGTGTTCTCTAACGTAAACATTGGACAATCAGTAAGCAGCCCGATTGTAAGCATAAATAGGAAAATAATAGAATTGCCCCATCCAATATGAATATGCAGTGTACAATACAAACTGAAGAGATTGGAATTTTTTTTTTTCCAATAACAGAAAAAGAAAAGGATCGATGTGAGTGATTTGTCCTACATCAATTTTTTAATTGATAATTAAAAAATAAGAGAAATTGCAGTTAACAAAATAACACAAAACAAGCCGAAGTATACGATGTATGAAGGAAACAAGGTGTTGGTTTCAACTAGAAGTGATTGCACATAATACTACCACCACAATACAAATGGAACAATAAGTCGGCCCTTAATACAACAAGTAGCCCATAAGCAAACCATAATAAGAAGGGCAGATTAATAAGAGTAAGCCTAATGATATGCGCATTATACACTAAGGACTTAAGCACTGCAACTTCTATAAACAACCAACAATTTGTTTAAGCCTAAATATTGTTACGTCTACAATAGTTTTAGTTTCCACCAATAAATCAGGAGAACAGAAATTAAGTTATGAAATTAATAAACTGAACATAATACTATGCCTATAAACCTATGAATATGAAATTATTGAATTTCTAGAAGACAAAACTGCACGGTCTAGTAGAATTAAAGAGCAGAGGTATAAACTGCCATGATCACCAATCAAAAAAGAAAGAGAAAAAGGAGCACCAAAACCAAAAACAACCACAGGCTTTAATAATAAGATATCATTTACTTAATACCAAACATGCTATTAATGAAATCAATAAAACCACATGTATCGTCAACAAAACAAGACCTTAAAGTTACAAAATGAACTATAGTCAGTAGCTCATAGTAAACATTAATACAAAATCAGAGCCAAACTGTCAACCTTATAATAATAAAAAGCATATTTCATCAAAAGAAAACCAAATTTATTATAAATAAGATCATAAAGAGATTGCCTTTTTTCCCAAAACAATTCATAAGAAAGGGTTTTAATTTAAGGACCCAAATTATACCTTAGTTGGAATGTTACATGTCCATGAAGGTATATATGATAGGTGTTAAAATTGTGACATGATTGTAAGTTGTATATGTTTTAAATTTTGGTTTGTTCTTGAATTTTGCTTTAATGGATCATACTTAGTAATTTGGAATTAATATTCGGAAATTAAAGTATTAAAATGTACAATGGACTAGGAAAATTGTCAAGTAGCAAGACAAGTTGGTACATGAAAATTTGAATGACTAAGTTTATATCATTGAGTGACAAATTGCCTAGCATAATTATGACAATTGCCAGCCTTATAGAAGAATATGTGTGCTATCTAGGGAAAGGATATGTGGCTTGTGTCTTGTTGGACACCCCGCCCTTGAGAGACACAAGCCCGACGTCCTAAGTGACATCTGAACGCGTATCCTACAAGGATGGTGTGTCCCCACTAAGACAAATTCCAGAACAACTTACACTTACTATTTTCGAACAGATGTTGAACGAAAACATTTACACCAGCCTTGGGACACTTAGAATAACAGTTAATTGGGATATCGGTTTAAGATCCTATTAAGGCGATTTCCAAGGAGGGTTTTGAGATTTACAACTTTGAGGAATACTTTGAGGTCTGATTCTATCTTCAGAAGGACTAAAAATGGAACTGAAGGTAGAAGAAGCAAAACACAGACGAAGTAAAACACAGAAGAAGATGACGTCATTATAACAAAACACAAAAGAAGATGACGTCATCACAGAAGAAGTAAAAGGTAGAAGAAGCAAAAGACAGAAGAAGTAAAATGTAGAAGAAGCGAGTCGACAAAACACAAAAGATAGCAAAAGACAGAAGAAGTTCATAAACAGTAACCTAGAAGAAGCAAAAGACAGAAGAAGCGAGTTGACAAAACACAGAAGATAGCAAAAGACAGAAGAAGTTCATAAATAGTAACCTAGAAGAAGTTTATGAATAGTAACCTAGAAGAAGCAAAAGACAGAAGAAGCGAGTCAGCAAAACATAGAAGAAGACACGTCAACAAAATACAGAAGAAAACGCGTCATCAAAACACAGAAGAAGACGCGTAAGCAAAACACAGAAGAAGACACATCAGCAAAACACAGACAATACAAAAGGCAGACAATACAAAACACAGAAGATACAAAAGACAGATGAAGCAAAAGACCGACGATACAAAACACAGAAGAAGATGACATCATCATAGCAAAACACAGAAGAAGATAACGTCATCACAAAAGAAGCAAAAAGACAGAAGGAGCAAAACACAGACGATATAAAACACAGAAGAAGATGATGTCAACATAGCAAAACACAGAAGAAGATGACGTCATCACAGAAGAAGCAAAAAGTAGAAGGAGCAAAACACAGACGATACAAAACACAGAAAAAGATGACATCATCATAGCAAAATATAGAAGAAGATGACGTCATCACCGAAGAAGCAAAAAGGCAGAAGGAGCAAAACACAGACGAAGATGCAACTTTAATCTTGAATAACTTTTCTTGTAAGGGTTCTAATTTTACTCTCGAATGCCCAAAATTTTCATATCGTATATCACTGGAAAGCTAAAAGAGAGACCTACAACTTTACAGAAGACACAATTGCCTAAC
>JANIJH010000005.1:23594855-23606003 GCA_024520975.1 Erythroxylum areolatum | reverse complement strand
GCCATTGTGGTTTTATTGTTTTACATTGACTGATTGTAAAATTATTATTGGATGACTGTAATAACTGAAAATGATTAATTATGAACATGAGCTCAAGTTTATTACTGTTTATGTCGCGTTAATAAAGGGTTTAAAGAAAAATAATAATAATAAGAGGAGAAAATGTTATACTGAGTTTTATACTGAGTGATGTAGCACATCACCCTCGCGGGGCACGAACCTGGATATCACCGTCGATGTCGGGTTCGGGTCTTGCGGGAGTGGGGTGTTACAAGTTAGGTTTTGGAAACAAACTGAAGGTTATGGGTTAGTGAACCTTTGGTTCACTCATCCCATGATTGTGGGATTTATAAGGCATATTCCTACAGTCATGGGAAATGGTTGGGAAGGTGAAAAACTTAGTTTTGTGTAATTGTTGAACTATATAAGATTAGATCTTTTTATTTAGTACATTGGGACGTAATTGGACTTGTTTAAGGTATGAAATAAACTTAAATTGAGGATAGATTAATTGAGTAAAAGTTAATTTAGTTATGGATTGTTAATTGAGGTAATTACTTCAGGATAATGTGGTTATTGAATAATGTGTCTAATATTGAAATGTATGGTGTGTTCAAGGATGAATGTGTCCTTATGAATACAAATGTGTTTCAAAGGATTTATATAATGTGAATTGAATATGATTGTTTGTGAATTGGGAATTTGTGTAATTATATGTAATGTGTAAATACATAATGTATTTGATGGTACATTATTGCAAATGTTTATGCTCTTAAGGTATGTTAAGTTTGTTTAGATGTGCATGTATATGTTTAATTTGAGAAAAATTAGAACAAAGGCATATGTTATGCACTACATCTTTTGCAAGTGATTATGAAATCTGAAACGTTTTGTTTTAAAACTGCCAAGTCCTAGTCGTGGGTAAATAGTTATGCCTAAAAGGGTCTACAACTATTCCTGTAACCAGATACTAAGGTGTCTTCTGTAACTAGACACTTCGGTGTCTTTTATGCCACACACTCAGGTGTCTTCTGATTTTAGACACTTCTGTTTCTTCTATTTCATAGACTTAAGTCTCTTCTGTTTCAGACACCAAAATAGGTATCTTCTGTTTTGGTCTCGTTACCCACTTCTGTAAAAAGGATTAGCATGGTAATTTGTTTTGTATTTTGTTACATGCTTAATTTTGATATAATCAAGCTCTGTTATGAAATAACTAAATTTTATTATGATATAATCAAGTTCTGTTATGACATAATCAAGTTATGTTATGATACCTTAAAGTTCTATTTTGATATTATGGGATTATGTTTGGATACTTGTAAGTTTTGTTCCGAAGTAAGTATATCTTGTTCTGATATGTTATATTTTGTTATGATGCAAATAATGTTGCATTGTTATTTAATTTGAACAATTAAAGTTTGTAAGTGATTTGGCATGATTCAGTGTATGTGAATGCTAGACGACTATTAGAAACATTCGCCAAATTATATCTTGTTTAGTTATTCCCCATTAGTCTATATGCTTAACACAGTGGTTTTGCCTCCATGCAGGTTCTGATATGAAGGATTGAGACTAGGATAAAGACAACTGCAGTGGCCAAGAAGAATTTCTATTTTGGAAGATGTTTTTGTTTGAGTCTTTATTTGTGTTTAAGTTTGAGTTGTATTTCAATGTAATGAGACATTTTGTATATTTTTGGATAAGGTTTGTAATATCTTGTAAGTGATTTGTAATAACCTTTATACAGGTTGGCTTTTGAAATTATGACATGTATTTGGATAAGTAAAATATGTTTAATATGTTCTGATTAAAAACAACTTTTAATGAAAGGTAATGAATGTTGCTCGAGTTTTTGGAAATGCATGTAAGGAATGTTTGGTATGTTTTGGATTATTTTGGTTTTGTTTGTATAGCATCTGCATATCCTTCCAGGGGGTATGTGGGTGTTACATCATTTGGTATCAAAGAATGGTTTAGGCGATTCTGGTTTAACGAGCACTTAACTATTGCTTATACGTGGATACAAGAGTTGTGTTTGGCCTAATGTGATTTGTCCCATATTTTGGTTATAGAATTAAATATGGAAAGACCTCATGAAGCCGTTGACGAGGTTGTTAAGATTAATAATCCTGAGCGATCTCGTCTATTTATATCTAGACCCACTGGGGTGAATCGAGATGAAATACCACCATCTCCACCTTCAGCTCAGGGGGAGGCTTTAGTTAAGTTGTCATAAGACATAATGACTTTGCTACACCATATGACGACACCCAAGGCTCCGATTGATTAGTTGTGGAAGTATGGAGCTAAGGAATCTACTAGAAAATCTCTGGAGGAGTTTAAAAGAGCTGAATTCTGGTTGGAGAAGGTGAAAAGGGTGTTAGATGAAATTAGTTGCCCACCAGATTGGGTGGTACACTGTGCTGTCTTTCTTCTTCATGGAGCAGCTTATAAGTGGTGGAAGTTTGTTTTGAAGAATCTTCCGTTACTAGAGTTTTTGATTGGGGACTTCTTTTCCCAAGAGTTTAACGCCAAGTATGTGAGGAAAGTCTATAGAAACGAGAAATGGAAGCAATTCTTGAACCTGAAGTAGAGAAACCTATCTATTGCTGAGTACAACAGGGAATTTAATTGACTTAGCAAGCATGCACCTAAACCTATACTTGCTGAGAAGTTTCAGTGTCATCAGTTTGAGGATGGTTTGGATGACTCGATTAAAGAACATATGGCATCATTCACTCTCTTGCAGCGGGTAAGTTACCATCAGTTGGTGCAAGCTGCTATTAAGTTAGAGAAGCAAAAGATGGTCAAGAGAGAAAGGGCTCAGTAAAGGGGCTTTGTTAGAGGAGGCCAATCCTCAGGCAAGTGGAGTTGTGAAGGTGTTTCCTCTATACCATAATTTACTCAGAGATCTGTAGCTTGGGGAAGGTAACAAAAATTTCCCTCATCGATTGCTTTTGGTAAGGGTTCCTCTGTGGGTCAAGGTTCTAGTATTCTGGAGTGCCCTCATTGCTCCAAATACCATTGGGGTACTTATTGGAGGGTTACGAGTGCATGTTTCTGATGTGGCGCACTAAGCGTCTGATAGCTAATTGCCCTATGAGACAGTCTTAGACATCACAAGCTAGTAGAGAGGTTTCTTATGCATCTGCTGGAAACAAAGGATGTGGTAGAGGTCATGGAGGGTCTAGTCAGTTCAGGCTTAATCCGAGTACTCATTTGGAAACTATTGATCGACCTATTGTGCCTTCTGCTCCAGCTCGATCTTATGTTTTGAAAGCTCGTGAGGATCAGGATGCACCTGAATTCATTGCAGGTATTATTTTTCTTTTTGATTATAAAATACATGCTTTGATTGATCCTAGATCCACTTATTCTTATATTTGTGTTGGAGAAATTCCTGATAGAAAGATGCTTGTAGATTGTTTAGATTATGACATTTATGTAACTATTCCTTTAGGTAATAATGTGTTGGTTAATCAGGTCTTTAGAAACTGTTCTGTTATGATCCAAAGAAATGAGTATGTTATGGACCTAATTGAATTGCCTTTTCATGAATTTGATTGAATTTTGGGTATGGATTGGTTATCCAAAATTCAAGTAGTGGTTGACTGTAATGCTAAGACAGTTGTGCTTAGGAAGCTTGATCAACC
The DNA here is from genome assembly GCA_024520975.1 of Erythroxylum areolatum. Lineage (NCBI taxonomy): Eukaryota > Viridiplantae > Streptophyta > Magnoliopsida > Malpighiales > Erythroxylaceae > Erythroxylum > Erythroxylum areolatum. The sequence continues at coordinate 23,602,347 of JANIJH010000005.1, read as the reverse complement.
TGAAATAATATTGCATGGCATCTGTACTAGTTCTTTGACTAATGTGGTATATGCTATACAAGCTCAAAAGCTCCTCAGGAAGGGATGTGAAGCTTATCTAGCTTTTTTGTTTGATTTTAAGAAAGAGAGTGTTAAATTGTAAGATATTCCAGTGGTGAGTTAATTGTTAGATATGTTTCCAAAAGAGCTACCCAGACTCCCTCTTGAAAAGGAAGTGGAGTTGTCTATTGAAATTATGCATGGTATTGCTCCTATATCCAGAGCATCATACAAGATGGCTCCTAAAAAATATAAGGACTTGAAAGTGCAGTTGCAAGGGCTTTTAGATAAGAGGTTCATTCGATCTAGTGTCTCACCTTGGGGAGCAACGGTTTTGTTTATTAAGAACAAAGGTGGTACACTTCGAATGTATATCAATTACAGGCAATTGAACAGAGTCACAGCGAAGAATAAGTATTCGTTGCCAAGGATAAAAGATCTATTTGATCAATTGAAAGATGTAAGAGTATTTTCAAAGATAGATTTGCGATCAGGATACTACCAACTTTGGGTAAAGGATGTGGATGTTTCAAAGACTACATTCAGGACCCGTTATAGACATTATGAATTCTTGGTAATGCCATTCGGGTTAACTAATGCTCCAGCTACATTTATGGATCTTATGAATAGAGTGTTTAGGCCCTATTTATACCAATTTGTTATGGTGTTCATAGATGATATCCTGGTCTATTCCAAAAATGAACATGATTATGTTCAGCATCTCCGAATTATGTTACATACCCTATGGGAAAAACAGTTGTATGCCAAGCTGAGTAAGTATGATTACTGGCTTTAGGAAGTATCTTTTCTAGGACATGTTGTTTCTTCTCAAGGGATTAGGGTTGATCCCAGTATGATTGAAGCAATTATTAACTGGAAGCTTCCATAGAATGTGACAGAAGTGAGAAGTTTTCTAGGTTTGCCTAGTTATTATCGCTAGTTTATGAAGGGGTTCTCGGTGACAGCAACTCCTCTGACTAAGTTGCTACGAAAGGGAGTGAAGTATGAATGGTATGATAAATGTCAAACTAGCTTTGAAAACTAAAGAGAATTCTTACTGAAGCTCTTGTGTTGGCTCAACCCACTTCTGGCAAAGAATATGTTATGTTTAGTGATGCATCTAGAAATGGTTTGGGTTGTGTTTGGATGTAGGAAGGAAAGGTAGTTACATATGCCTCTAAGCAATTAAAACCACACAAATAAAACTACCCTACACATGATCTTGAACTTACAACGGTAGTGTTTGCTTTAAAAAATTGGCAGCATTACTTGTATGGTGAAAAGTATAGGATTTTTACTGATCATAAAAGTCTGAAGTACCTACTTACTCATAAAGAACTTAATTTGAGACATCGACGTTGGTTGGAAATGTTTAAAGATTATAACTATATTATGGATTACCATCTGGGTAAGGCTAATGTCGTGGTTGATGCTTTAAGTTAGAAGACCATCTTGGCTTTGTCAGTACAACAGGGTGAATGGTGACTTGTATATGACGGAGCTTCAATAACTCAGTTGAAAGCTAGGCCTATCTTGAAGCAAGAAATCTGCGATGTTCAGAGAGTTGATGATAAGTTGTACTAACTTATTTTGGCTACTCGGGAAGGCAAACATCCTACTATTTCTATGGAAGGAGATGGTGATTTGTATTATAAAGATCGATTGTGTGTGCCAGTAAATGATGAATTGAAGAGAAAGATATTGTTTGAGGCCCATAATACTATCTTTACTATGCACCCTGATGGAAATAAGATGTATCAAGATCTGAAGCAACATTATTAGTGGTCGGGTATGAAACGGGATGTTATAGACTATGTGTCCAAATGTTTGATATGTCAACAAGTTAAAGCTAAGCACCAGGTTTCATCTGGTTTATTACATCCTATTTTGATCCTCAACGGAAATGGGATAACATTACTATAGGTTTTGTCACTAGACTCCCTCTAACTTAGAGGAAGCATGACATTGTATGGGTGATTGTAGATAAGTTCACAAAGTCTGCTCACTTTTTGCCTATTTGTCCTGATTATTCCTTGTATAGGCTTGCAGATATATATGTGAATGAGATAGTAAGGTTGCATGGGATACCAGTATCTATTATTTCTGATCGTGATCCTTGATTTACTTCGAGATTCTGGAAAAGTCTGCAAAAGGCTTTGGGTACTCAAGTTAAGTTCAGTACTGCTTTCCATCCTTAGATAGATGGACAATCTGAACGGGTTATCCAGATACTAAAAGATATGCTTTAGGGTTGTGTGTTAGAATTTTCGGGAAGCTGGGATAATTATCTTGCTCTAGTGAAGTTCGCTTACAACAATAGTTATTAGACTAACATTGGCATGGTGCCAGATGAAGCTCTATATGGTAGGAAGTGTAGAACTCCGGTGTTTTAGACATAACTAAGTGAAAATAAGATGATCAGGCCTGATATTGTGAAAGATACTGAAGAAAAAGTTCAAGTTATCTAACAAAGTTTGAAAGCTTCTAGTGATAAGCAAAAATCCTATGCTGACCTAAAAAGAAGAGGTATTGAGTATAAGGTAGGAGATAAGGTATTCTTGAAAGTATCACCATGGAAGCACATACTTCAGTTTAGAAAAAAAGGTAAGCTCAGTCCATGATACATCGGTCCTTATGAGATTCTTAAGAGAGTTGGACCAGTAGCTTATCAATTAGCTCTTCCTCGAGAGTTGGCCAAGTTACATGATGTGTTTCATGTTTCCATGTTAAGAAGATATCGGTCAGATGATACGCATAAGATTCCCATGCAAGAAATTCAAGTACAAACATATTATACTTATGAAGAAGGACCTGTATCTATCTTAGCTACAGAAGTTTGACAACTCCAAAACAAGCAAATACGTTTGGTAAAAGTACTCTGGCAACACAATGGGCTCGAGGAATCAACATAGGAACTAGAAGAGATCATGAAAGCTCAGTATCCTTAACTATTTTAATCAGGTATGAATTTTGAGGATGAAATTCTTTTAAGGGGGAGAGAATTGTAAGGCCCCAAATTATACCCTAGTTGGAATGTTACATGTCCATGAAGGTATATATGATAGGTGTTAAAATTGTGACATGACTGTAAGTTGTATATGTTTTGAATTTCGGTTAGATCTTGAATTTTGGTTTAATGGATCATACTTAGTGATTTGGAATTAATATTCAGAAATTAAGGTATTAAAATGTACAATGGATTATGAAAATTGTCAAGTAGCAAGATAAGTTAGTACATGGAAATTTGAATGACTAAGTCTATATCATTGAGTGAAAAATGGCCTAACATAATTGTGAAATTTGGCATCCTCATAGAAGAACCTATGTGTTAGCTAAAGAGAGAACATGTGACTTTTGTCTTTATGTAACAAGTGTTCCTAAAGCAAGATGAGTCATCTTACACATGGCTTGTCTCTAACATTGGCTTTGTTTCTGCTGTTCACTTTCTGCTACGATTCATCTCTCTTTTCTCATCACACCACTGAAACCCTCTCTTTCACTCATAATTTCTAGATTTTTACTTCAATTTGGATCATCATCACTTAGAGTTCTTGCAAGATACTACATCAAGGAAGTAGATCCTGCTATCTTCTACGCTATTGTCTTCTTGGTGCTAAGATTTGCACTTTGATCTTAGATGTGTGATGTTACTTAAAAGGCTAGGCTAGCTAGTTCCTTGGAGTTGTTCTTTGAAGTTAAGAAGGTAAGGGAATGCTAAACTTGATTCCATGCTATAATATGAATTATTTGATGCTTGAATGGGATAGAATATATATTGAATTGAGGTCTGGAGCTTGATACTTGTTTGATAGCTTTTACTTTGGATGTTGATACCTAAAAGATCATCGATTGTGAGACGCTTAATGAATGATTTTTGAATTGGTTTGGACATGAATTTGATGAGGTATTGAAGCATGAATAAGGTAGAATTGAAATGAAATTGATGGACTTTGGTGAAGGTGTGTCGAATGGAAGTAAAGAAGTTAAGTTTTGGAAACAAATTGAAGGATGTGAGTGAGTGAACCTTCAGTTCACTCATCCCATGATTGTGGGATTTATAAGGCACATTCCCACGGTTGTGGGAAATGGTTAGGAAGGTGAAAACCTTGGTTTTGTGTAATTGTTGAACTATATAAGGTTAGGTCTTTTTATTTAGTACATTGGGACTTAATTGGACTTGTTTGAGATGTGAAATGACCTTAAATTGAGGATAGATTAATTAATTAGAAGCTAATTTAGTTAGGGATTGTTAATTGAGGTAATTACTTAAGGACTGTGTGGTTAGTAAAGAATGGTCTAATGTTGAAATGTATAGTGTGTTCAAGGATGAATGTGTCCTTATAAATCCAAATGTGTTTCAAAGGATTTATGTGATGTGAATTGAATATGATTATTTGTGAATTGAGAATTTGTGTAATTATAAATAATGTGTAAATACATAATGTATTTAATGGTACATTATTGCAAATGTTTATGCTCATAAAGCATAAAAATTTTGCATAAACATTTTGTTGGATGTGTATGTATATGTTCAATTTGAAAAAAATTGGAATAAAGGTATATGTTATGCACTACGTCTTTAGCATTTGATTCTAAAATCTGAAATGTTTTTTTTAAACTGCTAAGTCCTAGTCGTGGGTAAATAGGCATGCCTATAAGGGTCTACAGCTGCTCCTGTAACCAAACACTAAGGTGTCTTTTGTAACTAAACACTTCAGTGTCTTCTATGCCAGTCATTCCAATGTCTTCTGATTTTAAACACTTTTGTGTTTTCTGTTTCAGATACTTAAGTCTCTTTTGTTTCAGATACCAAACATGAGTATCTTTTGTTCTGGTCCCGTTACTCACTTTTGTAAAATGGATTAGCAGGCTAATTTGTTTTGTATTATATTAAATGCTCAATTATGATATAATCAAGCTCTATTATGAAATAACTAAATTTTGTTCTGACACAATCTAGTTATGTTCTAATACCTTAAAATTCTATTTTTATATTGTGGTATTATGTTTGGATACTTATAAGTTTTGTTTTGAAGCAAGTATATTCTGTTATGATATGTTATATTTTGTTATGATGCAAATAATGTTGGATTGTTCTTTAATTTGAACAATTAAAGGTTGTATGTGATTTGACATGATTCAGTGTGTAACATCCCATTACCCATGCCAAGGCAAAATTTATAGATGAGAGAAAGTTCTGACGAAGTAGAAAACACGTTCCATGCTCATGCATAAGATGGCATGCACATACATATTGAATAGTAAATGTTCATGTACATAAATAATAATAATAATAATTGTATATGCATTCATTGACACCTTCTGGGTATGATTGTTGTGAATGTGATTTTGATTGAAAATGAGAAGTAGAGTGATATGGAAAATGTTCACTGAGTGAGCTTTGGTTTGTTAGCCATAACCGGTTCTCTCGTTATCCAAATGAGAAGATTCGTGATTAGGATTAAATTAGGAACCTATGGCTACATTTCTTATGAAGACATCGAATTTAAATTCGGTCTTTATGAATCTCAAAGTTTGTCATAAAGTTGAGAATTAGGTGCAGACATTGAATGATTGTAGAAAATCCATGTTCTGTATTTAAAGGAAAGTCTAGTTTAATCTAGGCTAGATTAGAGGAATTCATTTTCTCAGAAGTTGTATATTTTGTCTTTTTTTTACTTCTTCTGTGTTTTTGCTTCTTCTGTGACGACGTCATTGATGACGTCATCTTCTTCTGTGTTTTGCTCTGCTTCCTCTAAGTTTTGCTCCTTCTGTGTTACTGTGCACAATCTCCTTCTGCGTTACTGTGCACAAACTCCTTCTATGTTACTGTGCATAAACTCCTTCTGTGTTACTGTGCACAAACATCTTCTGTGTTTTGATGATACACTTCTTCTGTCTTTTGTATCGTTTGTGTTTTGATATCTTCTGTGTTTTGACGATACACTTCTTTTGTCTTTTGTATCGTTTGTGTTTTGTATATCTTCTGTGTTTTGACGACACTTCTTCTGTCTTTTATATCGTCTGTGTTTTGTATATCTTCTGTGTTTTGACGATACACTTCTTCTGTCTTCTGTATCGTCTGTGTTTTGTATATCTTCTGTGTTTTGACGATACACTTCTTTTGTCTTTTGTATTTTGTATCGTCTGTGTTTTGATATCTTCTATGTTTTGACGATACACTTCTTTTGTCTTTTGTATTATCTGTGTTTTGATATCTTCTGTATCATCTGTGTTTTGATATCCTCTATGTTTTGACGATACACTTCTTCTATCTTTTGTATCGTCTATGTTTTGATATCTTCTGTGTTTTGACGATACACTTCTTCTGTCTTTCGTATCGTCTGTGTTTTGATATCTTCTGTGTTTTGACGATGCACTTCTTCTGTCTTTTGTATCGTCTTTGTTTTGATATCTTATGTGTTTTGACGATACACTTCTTTTGTCTTTTGTATCTTCCGTGTTTTGATATCTTCTGTGTTTTGACGATACACTTCTTCTTTCTTTTATATCGTCTGTGTTTTGTATATCTTCTATATTTTGACGATACACTTCTTCTGTCTTTTGTATCGTTTGTGTTTTGATATCTTATGTGTTTTGACGATACACTTTTTCTGTCTTTTGTATCATCTGTGTTTTGATATCTTTTGTGTTTTGACGATACACTTATTCTGTCTTTTGTATCGTCTGTGTTTTGATATCTTCTGTGTTTTGATGATACACTTCTTCTGTCTTTTATATCATCTGTGTTTTGATATCTTCTGTGTTTTGATGATACACTTCTTCTGTCGTTTGTATCATCTTTGTGTTGATATCTTCTGTGTTTTGACGATACATTTCTTCTGTCTTTTATATCGTCTGAGTTTTGCTTCGTCTACCTTTTGCAACATCGAAACATGAAACACACCATGTAACTTGGCCAACTCTCCAAGAAGGGCTAATTGATAAGCTACTGGTCCAACTCTCCTAAGAATCTCATAAGGATGATGTATCATGGACTGAGCTTGCCTTTCTTCCCAAACCGAAGTATATGTTTGCATGGTGGTACTTATCACCTATCTGATACTTAATATCTTTCTTTTTTAAGTCAGCATAGGACTTCTGCCTATCACTGGCAGTTTTCAACCTTTGTTGGATAACTTGAACCTTTTTCTTCAGTATCTTTCACAATACCAAGCTCGATCATCTTATTTTCACTTAATTATGTCTAACACACTGGAGTTCTACACTTCCTACCATTTAGAGCTTCATATGGCATCATGCCAATACTAGTATGATAACTGTTGTTGTAAGCGAACTCCATTAAAGGAAGATAATTAACCCAACTTCCTGAAAATTCTAACATACAATGTAACACTCCACTCCCGCAAGACCCAAACCCGATATCGATGGTGATATCCGAGACCGTGCCCCGCGAGGGTGGTGTGCTACGCACTCGATCAATCAAAATTCG
>JANIJH010000005.1:23567346-23591988 GCA_024520975.1 Erythroxylum areolatum | reverse complement strand
GCTAAAATCATAACAGAAACTTGTAAAAATCATAACTTATTATTCCTTGATCGAAAAATTGCATACTTTATATCAAATTAAATATCAAATCAAAATATTCAACTTTCATGAAGAGTTTCAAGGCTAAATTAACCTCTAACTAGGTCAATTTACCAGTCAAAGCTTCAGTCATCACATAAGTCAACCTATAACACACCCAAACTTTGACTGATCATAACTTTCACTCCTGATATCAAAAAATTGCAAACTTAATAGCTACAGAAAGCTCTTAACATAAGCTACAAGTTTAAAGAAGACCATTTTTTCAAATTTTGCCTCAAACAAAAAGTCAACTCCTGGGTCAACTTTCTATCACTATTCATCTCCAAAAGTCAAACTTTCTAAATTCTTCAAATTTTCACACTTTTTCTTGTTAATTCTTACTATTTAACTTCATTTCAATCAACTCATCCACTTGAATTTCATAAACCATACAATTCTCCACAAAACCCGAAGGTATCAAAATCAAAATCATTCTTTTCTTATCAATTTCCTTTAAGTATAAATACCTTTATTTCACAATACATATATAAAACCACTCATTTAATTTCACTTCATATTTCTAAATTTCACTCAAAAATCGGGGTCCAACACTTCTCTCTATAAAGAGGAAATTGGTGCTTTGCTTTGGTTCTTTTCTTCTTTCCTTCATTTTCGTAGTCTCTCTTCAAATCTCCATTCATGTTAAACCCAACCCTCCATCTTTCATTCTACTCTTTCATCTTGCTTTCTCTCTCATTCTCACCAAAGACCTAAGCCTTTCAACCTCAAGATGATGATGATTATGGGATATTGGTGAAGTTAGGGATTTTTTATTTTCTTGAAGAGTTTGAAGATTTGGTATCTAAATCATGTAAGTCATGTTTTAATTTTATGGGTTTGGTTAAATGAAGCATTTGGGATGATATTTATAGGTTAATATCATAAAATGGTGTTTTGAGTATGTGGTTGTCGTGAATGGGGGAGGGTGTGTAAATTTCTTGCTTTTATTGATGAGTAATGATTTATAGAAATATTTTGAAGGTTGAGAGATCATGACAAGGAGTTTTGTATATGCTAGAATGTTGATGAAGAAATGAACATATATATGTATATATTGATGTTTGTTTCATGTAAATGCTAAATAATGGGTTAGGAGTTGTTCTATGAATGATTGATGTTATATATGATGAGCAAGAAACTATGAGTTATGCTACACATGTTTTAAAGATGAATTGGTTGTGAAAGGGATATTGTAATGAGAATTGAAAGTTGATGAGTATAGAAATGAATTTATAACCTATTTGTATTAATGGATCAGTGTAGAAATGAGTTGAAAAGCAGTTGAGAATGAGAAGTAGAAAAGGTTAACTTTGTATGAGTTGTGTTAGGGTAAGATTTCGAAACAAAATGGGTAGTTGAGTTGGAAAATTTTAGCAGCAACATGATCTCTGAGTATGCTTCTATATTTTAGCCATAACTTCTTCCATAGTTTTGTAAATGGGATGGTTCTTAGTTTGGATTAAACTAGAAACATAGAGATACACTTTTCATGAAGACATCTAATTTACATTTTGTCTTTAAGGGTCCCAAAATTTGACATAAAATTGAGAAATGGATACAATACATTGTTGGATAAATGTATATGTTGTGTTTTGTTTTGAATGTACGAGGATGTGTTATACTTTGGGTGTTTATGATCAAGTGGGGAAAATGAAATGTGTATGGATGAATTTGAGTTGAAATTGGGTATATTTGAAGAAGTTATCCACTTGAGATGATGAATGAAATGAGTTGAGAATTGAGAGTGAATGAAATTTGATTAGTATTTGAATGGTTACGGAGTGATATTACATTAGAAAAGGTGAATTTGGAAGATTATGAGTGGAAGTGATGTTAGATGGGTGTAGGGTCCATTAGAGAGGTCTTAGAGAAGGAGAATTGAGCAAACCCAAAGGATACATGGTCAGGCCGTGTAAATTGACACGACCGTGTGTTTCTGACGCAAAAAACACCACCAGACCCGAAAGAAAAACGGGCTAACCGTGTGAATTCAAACGGCCGTGTGTTTTGACCCTCCGAATGGCAAAATCTCATTTTGGAGTCTCCATAGAAGTTGTATATCTAGAAGTTCTCTTTGAAATCATCTAAAGATGACATTAATCCAACATCTACAGAAAAATTTATGGTTTTTTATCCAAGAGATGTTTGTTTATAAATGATTGACTTATCAATGTTGTTCAATGAGATGTTTAGGCTTGTTAGTGATATTAGATGAGCCTAATTGAAGTCGGATTGAGTTATTAACATAGGAAGTGTGTCTTAGGTGTTAAGGAATGATTCAAAGATCTTGATAATTGGTTATGAGACATGTATTAAGGGTATAGACCTAGGAATGTCATTGAACATGCATTGTACATATTCAATATACATATGTGTGCATCAAAGGACACTTATACAATTTTGCAAAATTGTGATGTGTATGTTTTGCATGATGTAGAGGAACATATAGAGTGCCATCATCCAGACGTTTCCAGATCTTGGAAGCAAATGCTAATCTAGAGCATACCATGAGTAGACCTAGATGGTCTTACTTTATTATTATTTTGTTTATATTATGAATTGAATGATTATGCAATGTGAATGAGTTGGTCCCAGACAAAATATGTCTGAGGAGTTTAACGAATGTGAGAATATTGAAGTGCTCCCTGTATGTGAATTTGGATGAAATAAGTGTAGACAATTTGATTGCTAAATGTCGGACCGCTGTCCGATGATAAATGTGTTCTGAATGTGCATTTGCATATGAACAAAAAGGAATTTTCAACTTTAATGTTGAATGTCGGACTAAGGTCTGATGATATGTAAAAGTGAATAATTAATTATATTTGATTAATGCATTTCATTATATGAATGCATGAAAGATAAAGGCAGTTGTGTCCAGAGTAGCCACCGAAAAAGAGCTTAAAGCTCAGAATGTGAAAAAAAAACCTCGAGCTCAGAAAGTGATTAAGAGCCAAAGGCTCACTATATAAAATGAGCCCGATATCCTCAACAGATACGGGATAGTTATTAATGAGACCGATATCTCCAACAGATACAAGACTGTTATTAATGATCCTAGTATCCACAATAGATACGAGACAGTTATAGGCGCTTGGTCACAACAAAGTAATAAATTAAAAGTGAGCCTCATAAGCAGTGCATATTCATAAGATATGTATGATTTAAATAGTTTGATCGAATTCTAAACGTGATAAGTGTTTGTAAGATAAATGGCTATTAATGCAATGAAGTGAATTATATGATTATATGAACTGTACGTATTATGTGATTGAGTAAGCCATCGAGGATGGTCACTCACTGAGTTTGCAAAACTCAACCAAATTTGCAATAGTTTTCAAGCTCAGAAGAGTACCCCGTTAGGCAAACGGGGAGTATACCAATTGCATACAAGTGAAAGATAGAGGTAGGGATCAGTTCGCATCTGCATAAAATTTCCATTAATTTTTGTATTAAGGAATATATTTTGAAATTATTGTACAATGTGTATGCGAATGCATTTTCATTGTAATGACATTATGACTGTGAGTGTTTTGTATTTGTAATGGGCCCAATTAGCTATTGAAATTATGATGATTGTATTGTTGTGATTGAAAATGTTTCTGAATAAAAGTGGGCCCGATCCTATTGTTGATTTCTGCATATGTTTGTTGTTTAAAAAAAGAAAAATAAAATTTGTAATGAGATTTTACTGACTGACTGTGCAAACATGCCACCCTCGTAGGGCACAGACTCAGATATTACTCAAGATGTCAGGTACGTGTTTTGCGAAAGTGGGGTGCTATAATATTGGTAGTTAAATTGTTATGAAATGATGTTACATTAGAGGAAGTGAATTTGTATTACATTTTCAATTCTTTCATAAGGGTAAAATTTTTGTTCTAACTTTAGGGAAAAAAAACTGTGTTAATCTAGGCTGAATTAGACAAAGGTATCTTCATGAAAGTTGTAGATTATCTAGATTTCCAACGGTATAAAGTATGAAATTTTGGACATCAAAGTAGAGAGATATGATCATTATAAGTTAGGGATGCAGCATACGATGTATAAAAGCCTCAGTCGTGATCGCGAGGAAGTAGGGTGCGACCCTGCACTCTGGGAGTAGCCTCGGGTGCAATTGTGACAAGGAAAGGTGCGACCTTACCCTGGGAGTAGCCTCGAGTGCGATCGCACCTTGTAACTTCACTAATATTTTGCCACCTATTTTCCAGCTATAAACATGTTTGATTCTTTTCGTCATAACTTCGTCATCCGACCTCCAAATGAAGTGATTCTTAAACCAATAGTTTTCCAACACCTTCCTCTATCTCTTTACAAAAAGTGGCAGCCTGTGGATTTGATTTGAAAAATATTGATGTAAAGAAAGTGAGGAAATGAGTTGGAAGACCATGATTTAGTTATGAACATATTTTGGCTTTTTCATCATATCTTGAGCCATAGAGCTCCGAATGAGATGATTCTTATTTCAAAATAAACTAGAGACATAGAGCTACAATTTTTCTAGAGAAGTCAATTAGAGATTTTGGTGTCTAACTAGTGTGAGCACGTCACCTTTATGGGATGTGTGTTTAAATGTCACTTAGGATATCAAGCACGTGTCTTACAAGGATGGAATCGAGGCCCAACACCTATGATATTGGAGAATGAAGATGAATCGATGATGGCTAACGAGGGTTCAATGAAAGAACCCTATAGGGTAATACCCTTACGTTTTATGACTCCAGAGTTGGACTCTAAAAATGGGATCTTTACATGTTTGATATCAAAGCACCTAGGTTTAATATCTTACATGGGCATTTTTGGAAATATGTATCAAGTTACATGCACTCTTAACTGACATGACCTAGCATGCAATAGCAACTAATCCTTGGTCTGAGTCTCATATGTATGAGTTACTCACATGAGTAATTGTTAAGAGTTTGAGCTGATAGAATTGGTGAGAAGAATGATACTCTTTCATTATATGAGAAAAATGAAAGTTTGTGGATAATTAGAAATGAGAAATAGTATATGGGTAAATATGAAAGATAATGATTCAACGTAATTGTATTGGTGGATGTATTATTGAATATGACACCAATATTGTACTGTGGTGTTATATCCCCAAATGTAATAAAGATGTGAATGTATTATCATGGATTGTTTGATGAAAATAGGGAGATAAGTACAAATGATGAGATTAAAATGTACAAGTAGAATGTAATGAAAACATAAATTGTTATGATCTTAAGAAGATGAAATTGGAACTGAAGTGGTTGTTTGATTAATGTGACAAAAGTTACGACTCACCATGAGAATAGATTAGTGAAATTGAGATCAGAATTTTATGAGGTTTATACATCTATAATTTTGAATTGAATGAGAATATACATATGGGAGATGAAATAAATGATAATAGGAAGACGAGATAGAAATGAGATAGAGAAAAAGATGATAAATCAAATGAGAAGATTTAATGCACCTAATATGGTAGTTGAATCATTATGACATAATGTAATACTTGAAGAGGTAAATTTTGAAAAATTGGAGTAGAATTGATGTTAGTATGTGTTAATGCGAGGATACCCCGATCGTGGGTGAGGATAAAGAGAGAAATATTGTCTAGGACCGATGGAGATCACAATCTCATTTGTGTAAGATATAAATTGGTGAATTGTTAGAGATAAATCTGTGGACAAAATGGGATGAATTTGTTGACACCCACCTAAGCATATGCAACAATAATTATGTTTACTACTTCATTGAGTTTTGGCAACTAAAACATTATGACTATGTAAGAAATGATAGAAATTGACCTTCTTGAGGTACTAAGAATGGTTGATAAGCAATGATAAAGTCAATTGATTGATAAGGATTACATGAACAGTATTGATGATAGTACCAAGAAATCTTCTTTCAAAGAAGAATTTCACCGAATTAGGTTAAGCAGATCAGATAATTTATTTTAGGAATGAACAATGAAAGAACAAATTAGAAATAAATATGTAATGAATCAAAAGTGAATATTGGAGTCATATCCCTAGCGGAGACTCAAGCATAAGGGGTAAAATATGCTACTAAGAATGTATGCATTTTGTTTGATGTAAAGTATCCAACTACGTGATTGGATTCTTGGATTTGAGGTGACATTCTTGTTAGTGTGAGGACAATATAGGCCCACGTTATATTTTGTGTAAATATGTTCGGGAGATATAAATTAGATCTGACGAATGTGGTACCAACATAAGAAGTTAAGATTACAAATAAATTGAAATGTGTGGAGAAACTAGTATGAATGAATAGACATTAAAATAAGTCAATGTGAAATAAGAGGAAATCAAATGAATTAAGAAAAATCATTTTAGAAAAGAAGTCAATTAGGAAACCGAAAATAACATGAGATCATATTACCTCGTTGAGGAATTAGTACTTAAAGGAATTGTGAGATAATGAAGCAGCAAGAAACTCCAAGGAATTTATAAGGGATCCGAAGTTTTCTAGAATTAACTGAAAATTAGACACTAGCAGAAGTTATTAAGGGTTTTTACTGATCTTAGCCCTTTAACAAAAATGTTTGAGGAAAAACATGTAAATCGTATGATTGATGAAGGTAAAGAGAATTTTGATGAAGTATAACATCAACAATATTTATAACGTTTGGATTTGGAGATTTTGTAGTATATAATGATGTTTTGTACTAGGGATTAAGATGCAATTTGTTGCAGCATAATAAGGTGATTTCATATGCATAGAGACAATTAAAGTCTCATGAGTTGATTAATTGAATATGATTTAGAACTTGCTGCAATAGTAATTGTTTTGAAAGCTTCGAGACATTATATATATAGTGAAACATTTCAGATCTATATATATAGCTATACAGATCACTAAAGTTTGAGGTAATTATTGAGTTTGAAAGAATTGAATACGAGACTTAGACAATGGATAGAGTTACTTAAAAGATTATGATTGTACAAATGAGTATTTTCCAGCTAGGCTAATGCTATAATTTGATACATTGAACAGAAAATTCAATAGCGATGTAGCATAAATCCAGATATTGAGGTTACCATATCTAGTGCAATGAAGAGCATAGAATGTTGAGTTAAATTTTGGGCAAATCAAAGTACTATTAGCTATTTAATTTAAGACCAGTTTCAGATGAAAAGATTAGCAAAGCTCAAATTGAGGTTCAAAAATTGTGAATCTTATTGAGGAATTGAAAATCAATCCAAATTTTAAGTTGGAATTGGAAAATGATATTTTGTGATTGAAATAAGAAGGATGTGTACCTGATAAAGATGATTGAGCAAACATATTATTAGAAAAAGCATAAGTAACAACCTAAGATATACTCCCTAATAGGAATACGCCAAAATAGCATTTAACAACTAAGGATGTAAAAGCAAGTGACTGTATGTATGAGTTGCCAACAATCTTAACTGTTGCAGATATGCTTAAAGCTTATATTTTGGAGTTCATAGAAACATGAGGTGAATGTATAGTCATAATTGAGTTTAAACATAACATTCATTATCGTTAGACTACCATATGCACTGTTATACAACAAAAAGAGTCGTTCGTCTGTATACTTGAATGAATAAGGCTTAAAATAGTTGAAGGCCAAAATTGATTGGAGATGTTACTGAAAAGTGAAATTGATCTGTATTAGAAATTAAGTGATTCGAGAGAGATAAATGAGTTTGGTGGATCAACACTAAGGTTATGGAATATAGTGAGATAGACATAAGAATTAAGTGTATTAACACTAGAGAAATGTGAAATATCAAGCGAAAGATGAATTATTTATGAAAGTATTGCCACAACAAGGTGAACTCAGTTAGGAAAAAGGATAAATTAAGCTCAAATTGTATTCGTCCACATCAAGTTATTGAGAGCATAGGACCATTAACATATGAGTTTGTAGTACTAACAAAGATGTCTTAGATTCATAATGTGTGTTATATGAGTATGCTATGAAATATTATTGTAATCTGACAGTGGCGTCGTCAACTCAATGGAAAAAAAGTTAGCAATCTAAAATATGTTGAGGAAACAATTAAGATAGTGCGATATCTGAATAATTCATTGAAGGATTGATTGAATCCATTAACTATACCTACCTTTTAATTAGTCAGATAAGAATCTCGATGATGAAATTCTTTTAAGAGGGGGAGAAATGTTGGCCTCGAATTTTTTCCTCTAGTTAAGCATGATTTAAATGAATTATGGGGTTTTGATAGATTTATTTTTGGGAGTTTAATTGTTATATCTATGTTAGTAGGATTTGTTTCCTTAGATCGTTGAATTAAAGTAGTAAGAATGTTCAAGAGCATTTTTGGCAAGTCACCTAAGGATAAAGAGCCATAAGGCATAAAGGAAGGGCAAAATGGACATTTTAGTCTCATTAACGGTAAAAGTGGAAGAAGAAATGTTTGCCTTACATTTGAAGAAGAGAAGAACGTGAGTGAGAGAGGGGAAGAGAGAAAATACGAAGAGAAGAGGAAAAAGGAGAGAAAACAAGCTAGGGTTCATCTTTTTTAAGCTTTCTAGAGAGATTTTGAGGTTGTTCAAGAAGAGAAAAAGAAAGAGGAAGAGAAGAGTTTTCTTTAAAGCTAAGAAACTCATCATTTGGTGAAGATTCAAGGTAAGGTCTTACTTAATCTTTTAGATTTTTGGAAAGGTTTTAGTTAAAGAAGTTTAGGAAATGCATGGGTTTAAGCTTTCTAGGATCAATTATATATATATATGTTTGTTTAGGTACTCAAATTGGAATTCCTATTGAATTGTGAATTTTGTCAATGTTAAGAAAATCAAGAGAGGCAAGAGGAGCATGAGGAGGGGCATTTTTTAGCAAGTCTTTAAGCAAGGAATTCAAGGTAGGTTACATGTTTATAACTGAGTTAATGAGCCATGACTACGTTTTCAAAAGCAAGAGAATTAAATGATTTCATTTGTTTTATAAATGTTGCATGATTGCTATTTGAATTATTTGAGAAATCTTTATGTGTTTGGTATATGAATTTTGTTGATGAATGGCGAAATGAAAATAGAAATGTATTGAAACATTTTCTGTTATGTCTTGAAAAATGTCATGGCATTTTGTATAAATGAAAAGAACATGAAAGTATGAGCATATGATGAAATGATTTGAGCATGAATATGTGCTTTTGTTTAGGCAAGAGTGGAACCATTTCGTTCTTCACATGCATGTTGACAAGAGCCTTCTCTCAGCTACCCGCTTGTAGCATATGAGCTCCGAAAATGGACTCATTTTGTTCATAGTGCAAACTTCGGTTTCTCCATTTCGTTTCATGAAACCCTTGAGCTATTTGTTTGTGCATTGCATATTTGAATTGTCAAGAATGGTGCATAATTAAGTGTTATGCTTTGATGTTTAACTATGTATGCTATGTTTATGTGATGATATTTTAACTATGAGTTTTGAGGTAGAATTGTGAATTTGGTTGAGAATTTGAGAACTATGTGTTTCATGAATTCAATATGAATTTTCTATGAAAAATGAGCAATTCAATGATTTTGCTTATTCTCCATTATAAACTGTTACCCACGAGCTTTTAAGCTCACCCTCATTCCTCCTCATCTTCAAGTAATAAGTAAGAGATCGAGTGATCGAGAGTCAAGGCATCTCTCCGAACTTGCATATTTTTTTATTTTAAGTTAGTTTATGGAAAACACAAGGTTTTAGCTGTTTTTTTAGGATTACTCGTTCATGTAAAGTTTGTATATTTTTGGGTTATGATGTAGTATGGCTTGGAATGACCATTAAGCTTTGTAAAACTCTTTTCTTTTGAGGTTAATGAAACAAGAGTTTGTGTATAGATGAGGTTGAGTTGAAATTTGGTAAACTTGTGGAATTTATCGATTTGAGATGATAAATTTTTGAATACGAATTGTTGTTATATATAACTAAGAGGTGTTATTGAAAAAGAAAGATAGGAAATTGTGAAGAATGAGAATTAGTTGTAAGTAATGAATTCAGTGAGTAGAGATTAGAGAGTATGTTATGAAATGATGTTACATTAGAAGGAGTGAATTTGTATTACATTTTCGAGTCTTTCATAAGGGTAAAATTTATTTTTTGACTTTAGGGGAAAAACTGTGTTAATCTAAGCTGAATTAGACAAAGGTGTCTTCTTAAAGTTGTAGATTATCTTTCTAGCTTTCCAACGGTATAAAATATGAAATTTTTGGACTTCGGAGTAGAGAGAGATGATCATTATAAGTTAGGGATGTTGCATACGATGTATAAAAGCCTCGGTAGTGATCACAAGGAAGCAGGTTATGACCCTGCACCCTGGGAGTAGCCTCGGGTGTGCTCACGACAAGGAAAGATGCAACCGTACCCTGGGAGTAGCCTCAGGTGCAATCGCGACAAGGGAAGGTGCGATCGCACCTCGCAACTTCACCCATGTTTTGCCACCGTAAGGGTTTTCCAGCTCTGAACATGTTTGATTCTTTTGGCCATAACTTTTTCATATAACCTACAAACAAAGTGTTTCTTGAACCAATGGATTCCTAACACCTTCCTCTATCCCTCCATAAAAATTAGAAGCCTTTTGAGTTGATTTAAAAAGGATTGATGGAAAAAAAAAGTGAGGGAATGAGTTGGAAGAGCATGATTTAATTATGAACATACTTTGGCTTTTTGATCATATCTTGAGCTATAGAGCTCAGAATGAGATTATTCCTATTTCAAAATAAACTAGAGACATAGAGATACAATTGTTCCAAAGAAAGTCAATTTGTGATTTTTGGTGTCTGACTGGTGTGAGCACGCTACCCTTATGGGATGCGTTTTTGGATGTCACTTAGGACGTCAGGCACGTGTCTTGTGAGGACGAAATTAGGGCCCAACACTTATGGTATCAAAGGGACTCTATAGGGTAATACATTTATGTTTTATGACTTCGGAGTTAGACTCAAGAAACATGGTCCAACAAAAATTGACTTATAAGAAATTGTTTTAAGTGATGCATTCATTCCTATATAATTTAGAAATGACATAAAAGTTCCCAACCTAAAGGGAAGAATGAGATCCTTAAGATGAGAGACTAATTTCCTTAAATAGTAATTATAATAATATTTTATTTTATTCATCACGAAGAAATAAATTCAATAAGTGTCTTAATATATGAAATGACTCATGAAATTCGGCATATTTTAAAAGTTACATATGAGGAAACAAATTAAGCAAAGGAGAGTAAAGTGAGCATATTAACACATCACTATGAGTTTTTTCAAATGAAGCATGATGAGAGTATATTAATATGTACACCAAATTTATTTATATTAATGCTCTCAAAGGCGTAGGCAATATATATACTAAAGGTGAAATAACGAATATAGTGCTTAGGAATCTTCTAAAGTCTTGGGAAGTCAAGGTGGGCAACCTAAGAAACAAAGGAACTAAATGTGATACCATTAAAGGAACTCATTAGATCATTACTCATCTATAAAATAAGACCAAAAGAGACTTAAAACGAAGAGACAATAGTTCCAAAAAGGAAGAACTTAGATTTTAAGGCCTCAAAGAAGGAATCAAGTAAAAAAAAAAAAGGCATCAACTAGTGGAAGCAATAAGGAAGACATTACCCAATTATTAGAAATTAAAGAAGTTTTTCATGTAAATAACTTCTCCAAAATAAAGGAATTCAAAGAGATAAGGTACATTCAAAATGCAAATTAAATAATATCATTTGTTTTAATTGTAGGTGAATTTGACATATGAAGTCTCAATACCCTCTCCTTAAGGATAATAATAAATATTAAAGAAATGACAAGAAGGAGGAGAGGGACAAGAACAAAAAGGCACTTAAAGGCTCTACTTGAGATGACACAAGTGATTCCAAAAGTGGGTATCTAGAAGAAGAAGTAGCTCTCATATGCTTCATAGCTAACGATGATCATAAGGTACTCTCCAACTCTAAATATTACGATAATTATAGTAATATTAAATTGTCATATGATGAAATAATTGAAATCCTTGAAATTATAAGTATGAAAAGGAAGAAGCTAGTTTTCAAACTCAAAGAGGCTCAAAAGTATCAAGATGCATGCATAAGTGAAAACAAAAATATGAAGAGTTAATAGCATAACATCAAAAAATTTAAGAGTACAGCTATTATTGATAATTATAACTTAGATACATTAATGTATGAGAACAAGACATTGAAAAAGGAGGTCAATGCTCTTAATGATTCTTTGTCTAGATTCATTAGGGGAAGTGAGAACTTAAAAGCATACTAGGAGTTCAAAAGAGTTTAAATAAAAAAGGGATTGAATACAACTATAATACAATTATAGCAGTCTATTTAATACCAGAACTGCATTTATCAAGGTAAAACATTTTCATAATAATGAACTTTTGCCTTAAATGATGAATAAGCATGATGCATCCACGTTTAAGCATACATATGCATTATATGCATATGGTACATCTATTAGACCTTACTCTAAAGGCAAAACCCATGCTTTCATGTAAGGTTCTCAACCTAAGCCAACATTGTCATAATAAGAATAGGAACAATTCCTATGTAAAGAAATCAAGCAGCATGCAATCCCACTGAAAGCCTTTTATGCCATAACATCATCAACTTACAACATGAAGCTTATATTCACAATAGGCATCATCCTAAGCATAATATCATAGTACATGTTTAGATCCCTTATAAGCATTAATATAATCAAAGACAGATATCTCATATATACAACTATGGTAGGCCATTTCACTATACAAAAATAGCCTTTAATTCCTTTAATATTTAATGGAGGGATCCTCGTGATTAATGTTAAATAGACTATGTTCTAAGAATGATTTTAAGACTAATTTTACTTATATTTGTATGATTTGTATACAATTTGGTAATTAATTTTTATGTAAATTAATTTTTGTAGCTATAAAAATGCATATGAGTCTAACATGAGTTCGTGTTGGACCCATGTTGGTGAAGACTTTAAATATTTTTAAGGTTTTATAAGAATATAAACGAGATTTGGGGAAATAAAAAGAAAGAGAATATATAGAGTAAACGAGATTTGGGGAAATAAAAAGAAAGAGAATATATAGAGTAATCATAAGGAGCCGAATTAAAGTGTCTAGTAACAAGAAAGGAGCAATCTTGGAGAAAAGAAGGAAATTTCATTAAGATTTAACCAAATAATATCATGATTTCAAAATCTATAAGAATAAGTTCTTTTTGTGATCTTTTTTTGTTGTTGTTTGTCTTATTCTTAACATGAACTAAATTCGGATAGAAATGAGATGGACCTTAGAACTATTGTTTGGATTGATTCTTTGGTTTAATAAAAGACTAAGTTTTATTGCAAATAATTCATAATTATATATTGTATTAAAATATGTTAGTGTTTTGATTCAATTTCATATTTCATATGTAAGGACTGGGAAATCATATGTATGAATAGATCACGATATGGATAATAAGAGTTACAGGCCTAAAGATAGGATCAAATATATTTAACGAGTTATAGTCAAATCTATAATGGGAAATCAAAAACTAAATTAATGCATTCCTAGTGGTTTTATTAAAAAGATATTTCAATTAATAAACTAAGGATAGGGAATTATATTTCTTGAAACCAATAAGGTTTAACTTTAGAATGTCTACCAATCTAAGAAACTAAGGTTAATAATTAAATTAAGATAAATTTAAGCATAGAAAAGTTAGGGAAATTCTTCATCTGGATCTTATTTATCATCTAGTTGTACTATTCTTGTCTATTGTTTTGGTTTGTTATCCTAGATTATTAGCGATATTAGATTCAGTAAAATTTTATTTAAATTTAATTATTTATTTTATTGAATTAGATAATAAAATGATGGTTAGTACTAATATTTGTATTTCTTGTGGAATCATCCCCTGTATTCACTAAATTATACTATTAGAATGATAAGTGCATTCGTCTAATTGATCTTTAGTATTATTTTGATTGGATACACACATATCACAATCACCCTCGTCATTCATATACACATATAAGATCAAGGAATGCATATATGTATCAAAATCATAAGTTTCATTATCATAGTACTAACTCATATTATTCATATAACATGCTATGCCACTTTTATTGTAATCATGGGCATATTAACAAATTTTGTTTCATAAAATAAAGCTTAATAAGTAAACTCTTACAGAAGTGGGTTGAAAGGAAAGCAAAGACTAACAATCAAGGACCTAAGTTTATTTAGGTACCTAGAACATACTGATTGCTTTGTTTTATAGGTTTTTAAGAAAAAAAAAGTAAATGATATATGGATAGTAAGTGCTCAAGGCATATAATTGGGGATGCAACGTAATTTATTGCTCTTATAGACAAAGATGGAGGATTTATCATATTTAAAAACAATTATAGGGGGAAGATAACTAGACTTAGCAAATTTGATAAGGAAGAATCACACTATAATTAATAAAGTGCTTTTAGCTGATGGATTATAACATAACTTATTAAGTGTGGCTAGTTATATGAAAAAGACTACAAAGTTTATTTTAAGGAAAATCATCCATTATATCTATAGTAGTTGACAATATCATTACATTCTTAGGTAAAAGAGAATGGAATATATATACAATTGATCTTGATAATTTCTCTAACCAAAATATGAAGTTCTTAAAATCTATTAGTGAAAACGCATAGATTTAGCATAGGACACTTGGACATATAAGCATGGATTTGATCTCTAACCTCAACTCCAAGCAGCTTACAAATGAACTTCCAACTGTAAAATTAGAGAAAAAAGGAAATTATGTGGAGCTTATCAAAGGGTAAAAAAATCAAATAGCTCATTCTTGACAAATAGTTAGTAACTTCCACTATACTTTTACAATTGTTTCATATAGATTTTCAAGAGTTTCTAGTCTAGGTGGTAAATTTATTCTTTTGTCATAGTAGATGATTTTAGTAGGTTCAAATGGATTTTATTCTTAGCTAGCTTTAAGGAATTAAGTAAATTTATAAAGAGAGTTCAAAATGAATAGGAACTCTTTATTACATCAATGAAGAATGATTATAGAGGGAGTTTAAGAATGAAAGGTTTAAAACCTTCTATAAAGATAATGGTGTCTTTTATAATTTTTCTATCCTAAAGATCCTTCAGTAAAGTGATGCGATTGAGAGAAAAAGAAATAGGAAATTGCAAGACATGGCTAGGATCATTGATAAATGAATATGATCTTTTAAAATAATTCTAGATAGAAGTTATCGCAATCACATGTCATATTCTAATAGAGTCTATATAAGATCAACTTTAGGTAAAAACAACTTATAGGCTTTGGCATATAAATAAGCTGAAGATTAGTTACTTCAAAGTTTTTTGTTGTGAAGGATATAATTTAAACACTAAATAAAACTTAGAAAACCTAATCGTAAAGTGAATTAAAGAATTTTCCTTCGTTATTTCTTAATTAGTAAAGGATAAAAAGTGTTTAATTGGAAGAATCTTATTATTGAAGAGTGTATGCATGTTGTTTTTAATAAATATAATCCTCTTGTATCCAAGAAAAGTCTTAAAGAAGATGATCTAGATTTATCCAAGGATTTAGAGAAATCAGCCCTTAAAGAGGACAAAATTGATCATTAAGACAACTCATATGTGTTAAGTGAGCATACTATTGAACAAGTGAAGGAGATTAGAAGAATAAACAGCTTCTAAGACATTAGAAATTCATGAAGAATCATTAATCAGATCAAGTTATAGGTGATGTTCAATAAGGGGTAATTACTATATCACATCTTAGAGACTTATATCATCTTGGTTTATTTCTCAAATTGAGTCTAAAACTATTTTAAAAAAAAGTAGCCCCTACTGAAGAAACTTGGTTTATTATTATAAAGGAATAGTTCAAGCAAATTGAGACAAGTAAGGTATGGAAATGCAATAGTCTCATAGTTTAGTAAAAAAAAAATTAGTTGCCTTATTAACCATAGAAACCGAGTATTTAGGGTCCAATAATTATACATACATTATTTGACTTAGAGATTGCATCATTGGCATTACAAAGATATTAGTTAGGTTCAATAATACTAGTTCCATTTGCCTCACAAAGAACCTCATTCAATACTCTAGAACTAAGCACATAGAAATTAATTTCATTTTATTAGTCATATGCAAAAATAAGGATATTGAGTTAGAATTTGTTGATATACTACATTAACTGGCTGATATTTTCACTAAACTTATGAGTCAGGATAGATTTTGCACTATAAGGAGATAATTGGTCATGATTAATGGAAATTTTATTTGATTAGGATCAATTTTAATTCTTATATTTATCTTTGATTAAATTTTCTTTGAATTATTATATGCTTAAGTATTTTTTATTTTTTTAGAGGATATTTGGACCATAGTATATGAGTTCATATCTTATTAGTTGAAGACTATAAGGTAGTGGTCATCTTTAGAATATGCTAAAGTAGGTGTACCATGAGATTATAAGACTACTGATCAATGTAGTGGTCAACCACTACATCAAAATGTTTAACTAATATCATCTAGTGATCGACCAATATAGCCATTTATATGATAGACTTTGTACTATGAGGATGTTAATCAGTTGGTTGATTATTCTAGTTGACAAACATATTACATTGGTCAACCAACGTAACTATGTGATTGATTAGCATATTTAAGTTTTAAAACTCAATTTACTCTCCCTCTCATCTTTCATAGCTACCCTACTAAATTTTCCATTTCCTTCCCTAAAAAGTAATAAACAACACCCCTTTCTACCACATCTAAGACAAATCTCCTCCATTCTGACCTTTTTAGACCTCCATTTCACTCAACCTTCCTAAAACTCTTCTGAAAAAGAAACAATTTTATAGTCTTCTTACACCTATATGGCCAAGCTCCCTCAATAATAATCATTCAATTTTACCAAAGTTTATTAATTTATACCCTAATTACAAATTTCAAATTAGGAAAATAGAGGATTTTTCAAATTAAAGTATAATTTTAGGATTTTTTTATATAATTGAACCTATTTAGCGTTTGATTTGAAAATTAAAAGTTCAATGGAACTTATTCTTCACTAAGTTTATTGTCTTGATTAATTTAGTTTCAAATATTTTAATTTTGATTTTTAGTCAAATTTGCATTCTTCGTGATTTTTTAACCTTTGAATTTTCATTGACAAATATTATTCGTACTTAATTGAACCCAAGAGGGAGATTAATTGGATGTTTATAAAATTAAAAAAAAATTCTGACCAATGTACTCAATTAACAACAATCAATATAAATAAGGATGAGAAATTGCTTAATATAAATTAATCAAACAATTAAGCAATAAATTAATGAGGATAGAGAAGAGAGAGCAAAAACTGACTTATAGTTGTTTAGCAAACAAGCCTTGTCTACATCTAATCCCAAGACTCTTCTTAGAATTCCACTATAATTCTTCTTTCAAGGTAAAGAATAACCTTTCTACAATTTTTCTCAATAAAGAGAACCCTTCTTATAATCTTCTTCCAAGATGAAGAGAAACCTCAATAACACTTAGATCACCTCCCAAGTACAATACTTAACAACCCATCAAATTATTTCAACTCCAAAATATCTCTTTTATTACCTTAATAACTCGAAAATGGCTCACTCACATAAATATGACACAATGATGCTCAAATGATTGAAAACTCTTTGTAATGTGTGTATACAACCCTAAAACCTTCTTAATGCTAAAATATAATGTTTTAGGACCCAAAATAGTCGTTAGAGCCAAGAACTAGCCATTGCAACAGCTATATATAATGTTATACTAGTCGACCAGTATGCATTTACAATATCATATTCACTAGCTATTAGAACACTAATTGACCAATAGTCATATTGATCAACCAATATGGTACATTAGTCAACTAATATATTAACTAATGTTTCTACAAAGTCATGATATATCAAAGTTAATATCTTTAATATATATTGGTTAACCAGTAACCCATATAGGTCGACTAACCACCACAAAAACATGATTTTAACAACTTCAAATGCTCAAAACCAATTTGTTTAATCCAAAATGATTAAAACACTTCCCAAAATGTTCCATAAAGATTATTTGAAAGATCAAGAGGTTTTTATATTAAAATCAAAAGCTTCAATGCCTCTTGATGAATGTAAAGACTCATGCAATGAAGTAAGATGAATAATTATACATGGTGAGCATTTTGGATCATCAAATTAACAAAGTGAGTTTATAAATAATAATATAAAATGTGAATTGATCTTTATGAGCCTTGATCTTCTTTTATTTTTATTTTGATCTTCATTTCATCAATTACAAACTTTAACTTTTCTTTATCCAATTCATACATTATCTTATTGATTTTATAGCTTTATTTTGGTCTAATATTGTTTTTCATCAAAATAATAAACAAATTAGTAGTAATTATGTTTTTTATCATCAAAATATTAATTGGAACCTCCTTTGGTTCAACAACTATGTTTATTGAGATTGATTGTAGATTAAAGTTGATGAAGTTGGGATTTGTCTATAAATAATAATGATTTTTATTGAATGAATTCAAAATTACAAGAAAAGAGATATAATGTTGGAAGCAATTGCATCAAAGTACTAGAGGAAACCACTCCATAAATTAGTAAGTACAAGATTAGTTTGGCTTAATGAACGATAGGCTAGTTGATTCTCTAGGTGGTGCTGATCTCATGACTGATTTTATGATTGCGACTATATAAGGTAAATGCAATCTGATTTGTTTCCATATGTACTTTAATAGTTCAACCTCAGAGTAAGCTGAATTCATGAAGAATTTGTTGTTTCTTTTAGTCCAAATGCCTGTGATAAGATAATAAAGTGCAATATATATGCTCTATTTGTCACCTTTAGTTCTATTTTAAATTCTAGCACACCATTCTATAATGTTAGCCCATTTAGAAGGAGGTTTTGCCCCTTTACATGGACACTTGATGGACTTCTATATTTTACTAAAGAAGTTACACTGAAAGAAAATCTAATCATAAGATTATGAATCTCTCCTTCAAAGAGAGCCTTAGTTTGGTAGTGCTTTCCAAGTCTGTCAAGAGTGAGAAGTTTAAGCTTCATGGCTTTCCATAAAGTATGAGCGGCCCTGGGGCAATGATATTTGCACCATAAAATTTTGTGTCATAGCATTAAAGGGGTTGATTCATTAAATAGTGATCTATAAGAATGATTTGAGTAATTACCTTAAGGTTCTAACTTCCATATAAGCTTATCCTCAAGCTAATTTAGTTTAAAGTTCTTCAGGAAGTTGAGAATTGGAGAACATTGAGTGCTAGAATTTTTGGATTGTATAAGGGAGATTGCCTAAGATACTTTTGCATTTGAATTGATTGATCTTTGAAGATGATCCAATTCATCCATTTGAATAAGAGGACCATAGTTAGTCCAAAAATCATACCAAAAGTTGGTTGACATACCATTTCCAACTTGATTGAAATAATGTTCCTTAAATTTTTTTTCTATTTTTTATAATGAACTTCATGATAAGAGTGGCATTGTTTGTGGTTTGGAAGACTTGATTTATAATCTTGGTGGATATTATGCCTAGGCCTCCATATTTCTTGGGCTGACACACTTCAAACTAGTTAACTCTATTCCTCTTTTATTCAAGTCTAAAGTCAAACCAAAGATAGTTTTTAAGTATTATGTCAATAATTTTTGCGATGCCTTTTGGGAAAACCAATTGAAAGGCCTAATGGATACTAAATAGATGAGAGTATAGAGTTGATAAGTGTTGCTCTGCCTACTAGTGATAAATCCTTACTACTCTAATAATTAATTCTGGAGATAATTCTATTAGTGAGTGACTATAGTCTCTTTGTGATGGTTTAATTTTAGAAATTGGGACTCGAAGGTATTGTATTAGGGGTGAAACTAGATATGATTGAAAGAGTGGGGATTAAGTTAGCTACACTTACCAAGGTATACAAGGCACTCTTGTTCTGATTTATGAACAGACACGACATTCTCTTAAACATTTTGAGGGTTATAGTTAAGATGACACTAATTTATGATCTGCCTTAGAGAAAAGGAATACATCATTTGTAATAGATAGACTTATAATTTTAAGCTTCTTGCATTTTGCATGACACTTAAATGTCTTGCTTTTGTCTATAATTCCTAATATCAACTTAATTAAGAATTCCATAATTAGAGAAAATAGGTCAGGGAAAATGGGATCCCTTACATGATACCTTTAATACTTGTAATCAGGCTAGAAGGCTCAACACTGACCAGGGCAATAAAAGTAATAGTGGATATGAATTGTTGAATCCAAGCCATAAAGTTTGTGCGAAAATTTAATGTAGACAAGATGTTTAAAATAAAAAACACTTGACATAATTATAAGCCTTTTGGAAGTCAACCTTTGCTGCACAACTTTTTTGACCTTTTTTATTTGTGTAGTGCTTAAAGAGCTTTTGTGTTATCATGATGAAGTTAGGATTTTGAAAGTTTATTGACACTCTAATCATTTATTTATACAAACTTATAGACTTGAGAGCAATTCAATAGACCTTCCTTAATTTATGTTTATTATCGATTAATGTTATTAGTACTCGAAATTATAATTAAAATAACTAGGAAGAGAAGAAGAATAAAGTGAAGTTAGTGAAAAACATAAGAAGTGAATAGTTATATAAAACAAATGTTACTAAAACTAAAATCAGTAATAAAAAATTTGTAAAAGAAATAAAGGATATAATGAATATGGATATATGAGAAAAAGACAAAACAGACTCTTCGTAAAAAGAGGACCAAAAATTAGTTTTATTGTTATTTTTCATCTACAATCTTCTTTAAAATGCAATACAAAGCGATAAAGACAAAGAATAAGAAAAGGAGACTTCTACACATTTGATTTAAACAAAAATAAAAATCTAAATATAGTATATAAAAAAAGGAATGTGTAGAGAGAGAGAAAAATAGAAAATTGATACATTATATGTTAAAGATTTAAAAACTAGGACAATGAATAAGAGATTAATTTTGTTACAAGATTAAATCATAATTTACTTATATGGATACTTATATGGAGAAGAGAAATGAGGTAACAAAGAAAATTTACTATGATAATTGTCACATTTAAATACGTAAAATTATCTAAATATTTAATTGATAATTGTAAAACACAAAACTTAATACTTATAAATTTTGTATATTTTAAATTTTTATTATTATGTTATATTTAGATATTTAATAAAAAAGTGTCTTTAACTTAACCACCAAAATTTATGTGTATTAAATTTTGTGTTTTTATCTATTATTTTTCTTTTAATTCCTTTTTTCTTTTTTAGGTGCTATAGTTAATTATATGTATATATTAGTTTTGACAAAAAAAAAGTATAGATCTTGTGTAAGTTAACTTGACCCAAAGTCAATGAATAAAGTTTGATTTGATTGGATCTTGAATTAAGCTCAAGTCTGATAAAAAAACCTTAGGATTCAGATTTTAGGTCTCCAATTTAAACTTAGTTAAACCAACCCAAACTAAAATTTTTATCTTAATTTTAGTCTGACTCAAATTTTGAATTGATCCAAAATTTAAATAAATTCATATTGGACTCACTTTTTGAAGTTTGATCAAATTTTAAGTCAAATTTAAACTTATAAATTAAATTGTAATTCAAATTCAAGTTCAAGTCTTATAATATTCGAGCTTAGCCCTATCCATTATTATAAGGGCCCAAAATATACCGTAGATGAAATGTTACATATTTATGAAAGTACATGTATGATATGAGTTAAAATTGTATTATGATTTGAAAGTGAAAGGCATGTGACTTGAAGTTTGGTATTGATGGGCTTTAGTTAGTAACTTGGGACATTGAGGTATTATATTAAAAGGTACACTTGGACTAGGAAAAATGGTCAATAGACAAGTTAAGTTGGTCCATGAAAGTTAGTATGATTAAGCTTATGAATTATTGACATTTGGCATCACCCATTGTGTGACAAATGGCTTAGCAAGAATGTGACAAATGGCATTGTTAATAAAGTGACAAGTGGCCTAATTAAATTATGGCATTTGATAGCATTCATTAAGTGATAAATGGTTTAATGGAAGTGTGACAAATGGTAGCTTAAGTACAGGAAATATGTGATACATGCCAAGAAGACATATGCCTTATGGTAGGAGTGACACCTAGATGGTGATGATGCAAGTTCCTGTTAGAAACATTTTCTATTTTGTTCTTTCTTCATTTTGCTTTCTTCTCTCCACCGAAACCTCTCATCTTCTCTCAATTTCTGGACTTCTACTAGATTTTGTATCATTAACAAGAGGAAGCTTTTCAAGTTGTTTCATTAAGAAGTAAGTCTTGTGATTCTATGTATTATTACCTTGTTGATGTTGAAAGTTGCACATTAAACATAAGTATGTGCAGGTTGTTTGGAAGCTTGGTTTAGATGGATTCTTGGAGTTGAATTTGAAGTTTAGTGAGGTAAGGGAATTATAAACTTGGTATCCTGTTATAACATGTTTTTTTTATTTTTGAAATGGATCAAATGTGTACTAAATTAAGAAAGAATTGAGGTTAGATACATGTTGGATACTAGTAAGAAAGAGTAGTTCCACTGGACAGGTATCAGTATTTTAGGCATATCTTCACCTGTAGGTATCCAAATGGGATTAATTTAAATTCATATTAAACTAGATACATATATCTCTAACTTTTACGAAGGAGTAGAATTTGATTTCTGTCACTAACAGTGTCAACATTTGGCTTGAAGTTGAGTTTCTAGATTCTGTCACTATTTGGGGATAGTTTGTAGTAATTTGGGTATAACTTTCAAAATAATGAACCAAATTGCATAAATTTAGTTTCATTAGAAACCTAATACATAGAAGAACAGTTGTTTAGAAGAACGTATTGTCTAAAAATGTCATTTTATAGGTCATAATGGCCATACAAAACTGATCTAAAAACCTGTCCTGTGAAAATAGTTGTTTGAAGGTTTCGGGTCACTTATCCCAAAATTGTGGGAAATGGTTAGGAAGGTGAAAAACATGGGGTTTTTTTCAATTGATGAACTATATAAGGTTTAGTCAATTTATTTGGTACAATAGGACTTAAATGGACTTGTTTAAGATGTGTTTGAACTTAAATTAGGTATTTGATGTAATTGAGTAATTGTTAGTTTAATTATGCATTATTAATTAATATGATAACATAAAGGATGTATGGTTTAATAATGATGAATACAATGTTGAATTGCTTGGTGTGATCATGAATGAATGAGTTTCAAAGGCTTATGTATCATGAATTGGTTATGGATGTTTGTGAATTGGGAATTTTTGCGATAAGATTGTGATAATTTTGGACCATCAGTGTCTGAGGAGTTTAATATTTGGGATTGTGTTAGAAGTGCTTCCTATTTGTGATGACTCAATACCTTTATTGATATATTATTGCACATACTTGTAATTGTATGACATATGAACCTGTTTTGTTTTAAAATTGTTAAGTCCTAGTCGTGGGTAAATAGGCATGCCTAAAAGGGTCTGCAACTGCTCTTGTGATACTTCTGTGTCTTCTATTATTAACACTTCGTTGACTCCTGTTACTGACACTTCGGTGTCTTCTATTATTAACACTTCGATGACTCCTGTTATTGACACTTCGGTGTCTCCTATTAATGAGGCATAAGTCTCTTATGTTCTATGATACCGATCATGGTATCTCCTGTATTAGTCCCATTACGCACTTCTGTAAAACGGATTAGCAATCTAACTCGTTTTGTATTTTGATACATGTTTAGTTTTGATATAAACAAAGTTTGTTCTAGTTCGAATCATGTTTTGATCTGAAGGGTTTATACCCTATTCTGATATTTAGTTCTGACATTTGTACATTCTGATATGAGCCTTAAATGCTTTGTTTTATATTGATAAATTATATCCAGTTCTGAAATACATTGTGTTTGAATTTTAATATTGGTGAGTTTTGCTCTGGAATAAATATAAATTATGTTCTACTATGTTATATTATGTTCTGATATTCATGATATTTGGATTGCTTTTGAATATGTGAATGTTTAGAGACAGTTTTCATTATGTATCTTGTTTAGTTATTCCCCATTAAGCTATATGCTTAGCACGATGGATTTGCCTCATGTAGGTTCAAATAGAAGGGTATAAAGACTAAGAAAAAGACAACCACAGTGGCCAATGAAGAGTAAGTTCTGTTGTAAATAATGTTCAGTTTGTTGATGTTAATGACTTGTACGCAGTATGATGAGACAATTTGTACTTTGCATGTTGGCCCTGAAATGTTTTTTATGAATAAGCATGATTTAAATTTGATTTCAAGGTTTTGATAGATAAGTTATTATTCAGGAGTGTTTAATTATGTTAAAGTGTGAAAGAAAATATGACAGGGGTTAGTGAAAGTATTAAAGTAGTAAAAGAGTGTGAGGGCAACTTTGGCAAGCCACATAAGTCTAGAAACCATAAGGCATTAAAGTAAAGGCAAGGTGGACTTTTATAAGTCATTAAGGGTAAGATGGGAAGAAAGAAGTGTTGTTTCCTTCCTTAAGAAGGAGAA
>JANIJH010000005.1:23481433-23497979 GCA_024520975.1 Erythroxylum areolatum | reverse complement strand
TCTCAGGGATCTTTCCTACTTCTTTTACATTATATGTTTCACCTCACGCACCAAGCACTGTGTTTCCATGTCCGATGTTGGGCTCCGAAAACGGGGTCCAACACTTCTATGTCTCCTGATATTTAACACAACAGTGTCTTCTGATACTGAGACATAAGTCTCTCCTGTTTTATAATACCAATCATGGTATCTTCTGTTCTGGTCCTATTACCCACTTCTGTAAAAATAATTAATAGGCTAACCTAGTTTGTATTTTGATACATGTTCAGTTACGTTAATCAAGTTCTGATATGAAAGAAGGTAAATCATGATATGATACAAGAAAAATTCTAATTTGATACAAGTTCTGATCTGTTTTGGCACAATTATCTTCTATTTTGATACTTTTGCATTTTGTTCTGAAGCAATGACATTTTGTTATGATATTTATATGTTTTGTTTTGTATTGATGAATCATAAACTATTCTGAGACATATAATTTTTGGGTTGCTCTTGAATATGAATAACTAAAGACTGCTTATGATATCATTAGATTATGAACATATGAATGTTAGTTGACTGTTAGAAACAACTACCATTATGTACCCTATTTAGTTATTCCTCACTAAGCTTTATGCTTAGCACGGTGGATTAGCCTCAGTGTAGGTTCCGATATAAAGGTTTAAAGACTGGGATAAAGATAACCGCAGTGGCCAAGAAGATTATGTTTTATTATGGAAATGTTCAGTTTGTTTTTGAGTTGTATTTCATATAATGAGACATATTGGAATTTGTATTTTATGTGTGAATGGTTTGTAACAACTATGGCACAGGTCATAATTGGATTTATGGTGTGTATTTTGACAAGTCCAATTTGTGTGAGGTATATTATGTTTTGTTTATAAAATAACTCCTAATGACTTATAATGTCTGTTTGCTTGAGTTTCTAGAAATGCATGCAAGGGACCGCTTAGTATGTTTTGGATTATTTTGGTTCTGTTTTATGTAGCATCTGTATAACCTCCTAGAGGGTATGAGAGTTATAACTCTTTGCCACAATATATCATATATATTATTTCTAACCTTGCCACTAAATCCATATGATCATGAGTATATTCATCTAAATTATACAAATTTAGTTGAATAGGACCCATTAATTTAAGATAAAACATATGTAGGTTAAAGTTGCCTTAAGTTTGGTTAATAAGTCATACAATAAATAAAAATATGACTTTATTATTAAATAATGGAAAGGAACTATCACATTGTCAATAAATACTTAGTATTTAATTGAGGGATTTAAAATTTCAAAATTTTTGATCCAAAAAAATAGAAGTCATTCAAAACCTTTTCTTGATTCTAATTTTTGATTTGATAACTAATTTAATTTAATAATTCAACTTTTTGAAAAATTAAAATAAAATTTAAAATATTCATAATAAAGATTATCTTTTGAAAATAATTTTTAAACATTTAGAAAAAAACACTTTTTTATTTTTTTACTAGGAATATAAACCAATTTAATCTCCATTAATTTAATTTAATTGAAATTAAGGCTTTAAAGATATAAAAATAAAATAATGACGGGTGAGGAATAGTTTGACGAGTGGTAAACCATTTTTTGTTAAGCGTGTGCACTGCATTCACCCACATCAATAGGGTCTGTTAGCAGCATCTACACCAGAGGCTGTACCCTAACGTAGGGCACAGTGATTGTTTTTCACAGATTTTAAGGTTTTTGGATTTTGCTTACCGTTGCTACCCTTTGCTTCTCTCCATGTGGCCATGCTTCTTACTTCCCCATCATTGGACTACCATTGTGCATTAATTGCGGGCCAAAAAACCTTCGTTGCCATTGATTTTAACTCATCACCAGCGACGATTTGCCATTGGTGGGTGACTGTCTCACACACAAAATTAAAATCAAACTTAGGACAATAGATGCAATTCCAGAGCAAACATAAGTAGAAGATGTGAAAATCAATTTCTAGAACCAAGAAAATGCAACATAAAGGGAACAAGCTCAATCAAGCTTTTGATTTAAGTTAAACAATTAAAGGAGGCTCTGATACCACTATTAGAAGCCAACCATGATCCAATCGTGAACATATCAAAAAATAAAATTTTACAATTTTCGATTGAATTCCACTAATTGAATAATTAAACAAAACATAAAATACAAAATCATATTTGATTCAATTTTCCCGTTGAAGTCCTTTAAAAACCTTTTAAATGTGTTAGCTACGAGTTGTTCATGCATTCAACCTCTAACAGTATCCATAGAGCAGTTTCTTTACTTTTGAGAGGTATTAAGTAGGAGTGCTTGCTCCCTTATGCTTATTCCTTTTTATAGAAAAAGCATAAGGTTTTTTTAATTTTTATTAAAATTAAATACCTCAATTATAATTAAAGTCAATTACAATTAATTTAATTTTAATAAAATCAAATACCTCATATTTGATCTCTATAGTTTCTCAAACATTATAATTAAGTCCATCTTAATTAATTAATTTTTAAACTGCTCTTTACGTCTGACCCATTAGGTTCCTAATAATGATTATAAATTATAATTCTAATTCATAATTAAAATTAGATAAATTAAAATTTATTTGAATTTATCTTTATGATTGACATTTAGCAATACGTCATGACCACCCAAATATTAGGAATGTCAAAGTGGTTTAACTTAACCTGTCCATGCATGGTTATGATGTATAATTTAATCTTTTCATCATCCAATGTTCCAATTAGATAGAGTATGGATATAGTGTCTACTCTTTTATATCCAATCATGTTCGTTCTTGCTAATTAGTAATTCATTTATTATTAATTTTTGAAAACATCTTTTCAAATGACAATTCACTCTAGCTAGAGAATTCCATAAATGACTACTAATCAAGAATAGTAGATCATTCTCTCTTATTACTTTAGAGTGACGAATACTTTATTCACTTACTCAACTATCTTATATGGTTTATACTACATCAAAGTACTACCGACATAATTATCCTATGACAGTTCATAAGTAGCATCAAAAGATAATAATTCTCACATGAGATACCTTGGTAAGCTCAAGTCTAAGGATCAATTATACAACCACCATTATGAAGAAATCTATAGACATATAAGTAATATTTCATTTGGGATCCTCACAATCAAGTTAGTTCAGTAAACTTATTCTCTAATAAGCACCCACATATTAGTTGAAGTATCTCCGTACTTTAATTTATAAGATCAACTACTTTCTTTATAAGAAAATTTTAAAAAACTTATTAATTTTTATATTTCAACAACACTCTTTTTAGTTTTTAGTTTAAAAAAGCCTGTTTTCACATAATTTAGTTAAAAATAATAATGGAATGTATTAAATGTTAATTAATCAAATGTCATTAATTTGTTGACCCAATTCAGCTCATAAATTCAAGATAGACCAATTAAATTTAACTTAAATTAATAATTAATAATTAATCATTTAAGATTAATAGTAAATTATTAGTTTATGTTAAATTTAATTAATTCATTTCAAGTTTAAGAGTTATGTTGGATCGTTATATAAGTATAATTTGATTGACACAAGTCTGCTATTCATGCAGGGTGTATTTTATCATTATTTTTTAATCGAAGTCTAAGAGAAGAGGTTTTTTCTAAAGTCTAAAAACTAGGAGCTTTTTTGAGAATTTTAAAGATTACGAGGTTTTCAAAAGTTTCTTAAACTGTAAAATAGGTCTATATTTTTTACCCAAAAATAAATTGACATTGTTTTCTACTTTAGAAGTCATTGTAAAATTATCATCGTTTTTTAATAAGTGTGAATTGCATTATGTTTTAGGGTTTAGTTTAATACGTATTTAATTGTTAATTCAATCGTTTATTATCTGTTTAGGTTAGAATTGTGTTAGTTTGCTAATTATTTATCTTTTAAGTGTTTTTATAGGTTAGTACAAGTCTTTAAGCTTAATTATTATGTTTTTGACGTACCTTGATTATTGGGCCCTGAATTTTTTTTCTTGATGAATAAGAATGATTTAAATGATTTTTGAGGTTTTGACAGATTAAAATTTTCGATTTAATTATTATGTCCAAGTTAGTAGGATTTATTGAATGAGTAAGTGGAATTAAAGTGTTAAGGTTATAAGAATGTTCAACGGTATTTTTGGCAAGACACTTAAGGATAAAGAACATAAGGCATATAAGGAAGGGTAAAATGGACATTGCACACTCATTAAGGGTAGGATTGGAAGAGGAAAATATGGTCTTACATTTAAGAGAAGGAGAAAACGTGAATTGGGATAGAAGAAGAGAAATAAGAAAGAGAAAAAAGAGAGATTTCGGTGGTTGAGAGAAAAGAAAAGAAAACAAGCTAGGGTTTGAATTTTCTTAGCCTTCAAGAGAGATTTTGAGGTTGTTCAAGAAGAGAAAAAGGTAGAGGAAGAGCACATTTGAGCTAAAGATCTCTTCATTTGGTGAAGAATCAAGGAAATCAAGAAAGATAAGAAAAACAAGAGTAGAGACATTTTGAGTAAGTCTGTAAGCAAGGAAATCAAGGTGGGTACATGTTTATAATAGAGTAAATAAGCCACTACATGTTTTTTTTGAATCAAGAAAGTTTAGTGATTTCAATTGCATCATAAGTGTTGCATCTATCGCTTCTTGATTGAATTGAAAATCTGCTATATGTTTGATATATGAATTGTGTTGATATGTGAAAAGATTTTGAAAATGATTTTTTGTGAAAAGATACATATTTATGGAATCATGTTTTCAAAAATTTTTTCAAAATATCTTATGTCTATGAAAGCCAAAATTCAGAAAAGTGCCATTTTGGGCAATATGTTTACAAGCATATGAAATCAAGTTTCGAAAATGTGCCATTTTGGGCAACAAGTTTATAAGTCATGAATTACATGTTATGTGGGTTTGTTGTGGTCCCTAAAGTTAAGTCAAGTGCACTTCGACTAAAGGCTTCTCCCACCTACCCGCTAGTGGCATGGAGCTCCTTTATGGACTCCCATAAGTTCACGACTATGTAAGACTATTATGTGGGATATAACGGTATTGCATTAGTACGTTGTGTTCACGGCTACATAGGACCCCTATGGGAAATGTGTAGTATGTTTTGTTTATGGACCTCCTAAACCATTTTGATTTCCTTATGTGCCTATGATCTGTGAACAAGTTTGATGCATTCATGTTTTATGGTTTGTGAATTTAACTACATAATGAGAAATTGAGAAACATACGTTTTATGAACTCAATGAAAATTTTATGTGACAAGTAAAATGTTTTCAAAGGTTTTGCTTATTTTTTAGTTATAAACTGTTACCCACGAGCTTTCAAGCTCATCGCCTTTTTCATCCCATCTTCAGGTAATAGCTAAGAGATCAAGTGATCAAGAGCCTAAGGGAATTTCTCCAAATTTGCTAAATTTTGTATTTTGAGTTGGTTTTGGAAAGTAATAAGTTTGTTTGTTCAAGAATCTTTTGTAATTTGAGATGTTGAGACGATGATGTAATGTGGCTTGGAATGCTATTAAGGATTTGTAAAACTTTATTCTTTTGATGTTAATGAAATATGAATTACGTATGGATGATGTGAGTTGAAATTAGATATACGTGAAGAAGTAATCAACTTGAGTTGATGATTTTTGGATCATGAATTGTTGATATATATATATATATACATACATCAGTGAGAGGTTATGGAGAGGAAGATAGGAATTATGACTAATCTGATATAGTTGAAGGTAATGAGGCAAATGAGTTGAGATTTGAGAGTTTAACAAAGTCAATTTGGTAGCTGAATGATTATGCTCAGGACATCCCAAATTTGCACAAAGCAAACTTTCAAGTCTTCCATAGGGGAAGAATTTTTGTTCCAAATTTAGGAGAAAAACTGGACTAATCTAGGCTAAATTAGTAAATTTGGCTTCTAGAAAGTTGTAGATTATCTTTCTAGCTTTTCAACAGTATATAGTATGAAATTTTTAGACATTAGAGTCGAAAGTTATGATCCTTATAAGTGGAGATACTCAGGAGTGATTCTGCTTCGTCTTAAGAGTCACTTTGTCTTAAGTTTACTTTGCTTCATCTTAAGTTGACGCTGCTTAGTCTTAAGAGACACTTCGTCTTAAGTTGACCTAACTTCATCTTAAATTGACTCTACTTCATCTTAAGAGGCACTTCGTCTTAAGTTGACTTTGCTTCGTCTTAAGTTGACACTGCTTCATCTTAAGAGTCACCTTGTCTTAAGTTGACTTTGTTTCGTCTTAAGAGTCACTTTGTCTTACGTTGACTTTGCTTTGTCTTAAGTTGACCATTTGCTTTAGGTTGACTTTTTGCTTCATCTTATGTTGACTAAAACTTCTTCTGCTCCAATTTTGACCCCCTATATGATAGAATTGATTTTCAAGGTATTCATAAAAGTTGTAGATCTCGAAGTACTCTATCAAATCATCTAAATAACACCTCAATCCGAGTTCTCTATGGAAAGTTATGATAATTTTCTAAATTCATCTGACCCTTCATCTAAGTTCATCTGATCCTTTCGTCTTATCCCACTTTTGACCCTATAGATCATCATAAAAGTTGTAGATATTGGAATTATCTTTCTATCCATATAAAGGACACCTAAATTCGAGTTATCTAGAGAAATGTATGATAATTTTTCCAATTCGTCTCACCCTTCATCTTAGGTTGACTTTCTGTTTCATCTTATGTTGACCAGAACATCTTCTGGCCCAAATTTGACCCTTTAGACGACATAATTTGTCTTCAAGATCTGAATAAAAGTTGTATATCTTGAAGTTCTCTTTCAAACCATATAAAGAACACCTTAATCTGATTTCTTTGGAGAAAGTTATGACAAAGTTTCCAATTCATCTATTCCTTCATCTGGTTTAATCTGACCCTATCATCTGGTCCACTTTTGACCTCATATATGATAGAATTTGTCTTCAAGTCTTCATGAAAGTTGTAGATATTGAAGTCATCTTTTGAAACCTCTAAGAAAAACCTTGATTCGATATTTCTAGGGCAAGTTATGGCTTTTTTCCCAAACTAGGTTCAATATGATTGAGGACAGAATCTTGTTTTATTTCCTTTGGCCCAAATATTTGTTATCCGACCTCTAAACGAAGTGATCCTTGAGATAATAGATTCCTCACACATTGTACTATCTCTCCACAGAAAAGAAAATAAAAAAATTGATAGCATTTCAAATTGATTGGAAAAAGTTTGATTGAAGGAAAGTGAGGGAATCTGTAAGAATAGTACGAACTGGTATTATTTTACTGAACATACTTCGACATGTTGAATATATATGGATTTGTAGGGCTCCAATTGAGATGATTTTTAATGTGGAGTAAACTAAAGACATAGGTTTACAAATTATATGAAGAGGTCAAATTCTAATTAAGCCTCTAAGATGTCCAATATCTAGATGGAAGTTGAGTATAGAATATTTGCTTCTGTGTAAGAATGATTCGAAAAATAGGGCCCGACACTTACGGTATCAGAGAATGAAGATGAATATGGGATGACTAATAAGGGTTAATTGGAATAACCATACATGGTAACAAGTACAAGCGCATGTTTTAGGACATCCCAGTTGGGCACCGGAATCGGTGCCCAACATTGATGTGTTTGTTAGTGTTTCAGGGTCAACATAGAAGAACGGAGAAGTTTCGGAGACACTTGGGCGAAACTATAACACACCACTACCATAAAGTATATGCTCAAACATCCAGAGGACATCCGAGAAAATACCCTATGAGAGTGACATATTAGAGTAATCATATTCACTTCTTATGGCATCACAGAAACATAAGCATTTTAAGGATCAACTTTTCCCATTTCATTAACAAAACATAACTTACATTGTAACATTACATTTCACATTCCATATATTTAAATTACAAAACATCTATGAGTTCACTGTTCTATACAAATGTTCTACATGAAATAAGAAACTTAACAAAAACATTCTATCTAAACTCCTCATATATTAATTGACCAGACCTCTGAGCCATTTCTTGTTCCCAAAATTGATAATACTAAACTTCATCTAGATTGCTTTAGAAGCTAGATCTCCTAAGTACCTGAAAATCAACGTTGTAATTTTGATGAGTTTTGCAAACTCAGCGAGTGAACCATCATCGATGTGCTCACGTAATTCAGAACACAAACATCATAAGTATATAAACAAATTCACAAGTATATCACATATTTAGAATATATATATGCAAATGCACATGAGATTCCACTTTCATTATTATTTTATTGTGATTGAGTCCCTATTTACTGTCCCATATCTCTTGTGAATATCGAGCTCGTTTCAAATATTGTCCCATACCTTTTTATGGATATCGGGCTCGTTAATAACTGAGCCTGTGAATCTTTATGCACATTTCTAAGCTTTAAACTCTTTTTAGACTGGTCATAACTCTTTTATCTAATCATGCATATTCATATGATGCAATGCATCATTTCACTTAATATGCTATCAATAACTTTCATTCAAAGTGCCCAGTCACTTATCATATTTATCGGATCTGAGTAGGACATTCAACATACAGTTGAGAACGCATTTCATATTGCACATTCAATTTGAAAACACTTCCAATACAATCCTAAATATCAAACTTCTTGAACCAACAATGTCTAGAATATCACAACTATGTCAACAATAGTTCAATATCTGAAATTTAATAAAAAACAATTCAAACATAATGAGAAAACATCTAGGTTAACTCGCAGTGCGCTCTAGATAGCTATTGCCTTGATGATCTGGCAATTTCTGGATGTGGATGCTCAATTTGTGCTTTTATATCATGCAATACCCGCATAGTTTCACATTACTAAATTGTTTAATCAAATGAGTACTTAAGCATACACATGTATATGTGTTATGTTCATTGTATGCTCAATTGACTATCCCAGGTATGTATCCTTATTTAAAAGTCTTGATTATTCATTCATTATAGCTTGTATTTATCTAATAGGCTATGCATTAAGTAAGTTTGATTAA
Organism: Erythroxylum areolatum; assembly: GCA_024520975.1. Lineage (NCBI taxonomy): Eukaryota > Viridiplantae > Streptophyta > Magnoliopsida > Malpighiales > Erythroxylaceae > Erythroxylum > Erythroxylum areolatum. Next base: position 23,488,976 of record JANIJH010000005.1, on the reverse strand, counting down.
TTTAAATTCATCAATCACACATTCATTAATCCTTTCCTAGCATTATATATTCACACAATTTCCCAATTCTTATTCAATCATACCTCATTTAGCAATAAGATGAAGACAAAAAAAAATTAGAGTGACAAAGTGCAGAATTTTAGTAAAATCTCAAGGTTGTAAAGGTAGTGTATGGGTGTCGATGATGGGAAAAAGAAGAAGAAGATAGCATGTAGTAAGAACAAAAGAAAAGATGGTCTTTTATGTATGTGTGTGTCATTGGTGTATGTGTGTGGCAAGGATTAAGACACTTGCCATAACACTTGTCAATTAAAGACCCAAGCCATAAGTCTTATTCTTAAACTACGAAATGTCACTCCATAACTAGTTCATTTATCTTATAGTTTCCTAAGCCACTTTCCACCTAATTACCTAAGCCATTTGTCACTCAATTATCTAAGCCATTTTTCATTCATTCCTCATTGCCACGTGTCACTATTTCATAGGCCTAGTCAACCTAAATTTCCATATATCAATTTGTATTACTATTTAACATTTTTCCTAGGCTAGATGCACATATCACATCATCAATCTCCCATTTATAACTGTAAATTCTAATTTACTAATTATAGTCCATCAAACCAAAATTCAAGTACACAATCACATCATAAGCACTTAAAACCTTTCGTACCCTAGAACATGTCAATTGATTATATATACTATCTTTACAATTTCTCTAAATCATGATTCATGTGTGTATGCGAATATGATGCTTGCAAATGAAATGCACTTCATGTATTCCTATATGATATGATTGAATCCAATAGTTAAATCCTTAAGTGTAGAAACAAGCTATTACAATTCTCCCCCCTTAAGAAATTTCATCCACGAAATTCTTATCTGATTGATTAAATAGATGGGGCTATCATCTCCTCATATTTTCTTCAGTTTCCCACATGGCTTCTTCTCTCAAATGATTCCTTTAAAGAACCTTAACCAATAGGATTACTTAGTTTCTCAATTTTTTAGTTTGACAGCCAACAATTTTGATCAGTTCCTCCATATAGCTTAAATTAGTTCCAATTTTCACTTCTTATGCTAGTAGCACATGCGTTGGATTTGATCGATATCTCCTGAGCACACTAACATGGAACACATTATGAATCTAAGACATCTCTAGCGTTAATGTTAACTTGTAAGCCAATGGTTCAATTCTATCAATAATATCATATGGACCAATGTATCTAGGGCTTAACTTACCCTTTTTACCAAACCTTAGCACTCCTCGCCAAGGTGATACTCTTAGAAACACTTTATCTCCCACTTAGTACTCCATATCTCTCTGGTGTTGATATGCATAACTCTTTTGTCTATCTTGAGCTGCCGTAATTCTACTACGAATCAACTTCACTTTATCTATAGTGTCTTGAATCAACTCAGGGCCTTCAACAATCCTTAAACCCTCTTCATCCCATACAAAGGCGATCAACACTTTCTACCATATAATGCTTCATATGGATCCATACCGATACTACTGTGAAAATGATTATTGTATGCAAATTCAATAAGAGTTATATATTGATCCCATGATCCTTAGAACTTCAAAACATATTCTCTAAGCATATCCTCAACAGTTTTAATAGTCCTCTCACTTTGTCCATCTGTTTAAGGAAGAAATGTTATACTGAAGTTTAACCTTATACCCAAAGCTATTTGTAAATTGCCCCAAAATCTAGAAGTAAATATGAGGTCCTGATCAGATACAATAGACACTAGGGCTCCAAGTAATCTCACTATTTCATTAACATACCTTCGAGCTAATTGATCTAGTGTATTATTCTCCCTCATGATAAGAAATGTGATGATTTTGTCAATCTATCAACAATAACTGATATGGCATCATGTTGCCTTGTAGTCCTTGACAAACCCATACTGAAATCCATAGTAATTCTTTCTTATTTCCACTCCGAAATAGGCAATGAATGTAACTTCCCAACCAGAGCCTGATGCTCTACCTTAATCTGTTGACAAATTAAACACTTAGTAATATACTCAGCCACTTGCTTCTTCATCCATAGTCACCAAAAATGCTATTTCAGTGTATTGTACATCTTGGTAGTACTAGGATGCATAGCATAAGCTGCCATATGTGTTTCCTCCAAAATCTCTTTTCTCCATTTTTCCACATTAGGTACATATAATCTCTACTTCAACCACACTACATTGTCTCTCTATTCAAACTCAAAACTCGGATTCTATTTCAACTTCTCAATAAGCTTCACTAATTTTGGATCTTTACTATGGGCTTTCCTAATCCTTTCATGCAATATTAGTCTAAACTACAATGTAGCTAACAATACTTCATTATGTTCCAAACTTAATTTAACATTCAATGCTCTCGGTTGAATTAGGTTTGGTAATCTCAATGCTTGAACTTATGCTATATTACTATTAGATTTCCTGCTTAAGGCATCAACCACAACATTAGCTTTACCAGGATGATACTCAATCGTACAGTCATAGTCTTTTAGCAACTCAATCCTGTGACATCCTATTTTTCGGTCTATGCTTAGGTTTAGCCCTAGATTAAGTATTGCATATACATGTATAACATTAGCATTCATACACGAATTGATATTAGAACACATTACAAAGATAGCATATGCACTCAATTGACTTATTTCAGGGTATGAAAAATGTTAAGTGATCATGATGTGAATTATGAATTAATATGTCTTGAATTTTGGTATGATTGGTTTAAAATTAGTAAATTGGAATTAATGTTATGGATTGGGAAATTGATGGATTAAATGTACGTTTGGACTTGGATAAATGTCAAATGGTAGGATAAATTGATGCATGAAAAAATTGAATGATTTAGCCTATAATTGAGTGACATTTGGCATAGTTAAATGAGTAACAAATGGAAAAGTAATTAATTGAGAAATGGATCAATCATTATGTGACAAATGGGCTAGTAAGTGGACGATAAATGGCATAGTTGACTAATGAGCACTTGACCTAGTTAGTTGGAGACATTTGGCAGCACCTATGCTTGATAAGTGTTGAGCATGCCATAAGACATATGGCTATTCAATTACATGACACCTAACACCTTAGTTGGTGAGTTTCTGTAGGAATAAGTTTTGTTTAGCTAATTTCTCTTCTTCTTTCTTCTAACCCACCACCAAAACTGTTGGCTCTTGAATTTTTTTTTGATGAATAAGTATGATTTAAATTAATTATGAGGTCTTTATGGAATTGTTTTTGTGGAGTTAATTATTATGTTAATGTTAGAAAGATTATATGATATAGGTTAATTGAATTAAAGTGTTAAGGTAGTAAGATTGTATAAGGGTGTTTTTGGTAGTCCCCTTAAGCATTTAAGTTACAAGGCGTTGTTTTGGTTTTTAAGAAGAGAAAAACGAAAATAAGAGAGAAGAAGGAGAGAAATACGATAACAAAGAGAGAAAGAAGAGGGTGTCAATGGTTGAGAGAAAAGAAGAGAGTTGAGCTAGGGTTATCTTTTCTAAGCTTTCTAGAGAGATTTTGAGGTTGTTCAAGAAGAGAAAAAAGTGGAGGAAGAGAAGAGCTTCCATTCTCTATTTGGTGAAGATTCAAGGTAAGTTTGATTTTAATCCTTTGGATTTATAGAAGGGTTTTAGTTCATGAAGCTTAGGAAATGAATGGGTTTTAGTATTCTTGAACCAATTTTAGTGAATGTACTTTGTGGGTTTCCGATTTGTAACTCTATTGAATGAGAAATTTTGCCATTGATGAAGGAAATCAAGAAAGGCAAAAGGGGCAAGAGGAGAGGCACATTTAAGCAAGTTTACGAGCAAGGATTTTAGGGTGGGTACATGTTTATAATAGAGTAAATAAGCCAATAATTTTTTCTTTGGAATAAAGGGAGTTAATGATTTAAATTGCATCATAAATGTTGCATTTATTTTCTTTTCTAATGAATTGAGAAATTGCTATATGTTTGATATATGAATTGTGTGGATGATTTATGAAAAGGCTTTGAAAATGATTGTTTTTCAAAAATAACATGTTTATGAAATTATGTTTTCAAAAATGGGTTAAGAAATATCTCATGTTTATGAAAAACAAGTTTCCAAAATGTGTCATTTTGGGCAAAAAGTTTACAAGATGTGAAATGCATGATTATATGGGTTTGTGGTGGTCCCTAAGTTAAGTCAAGTGCACTTCGACAACAGGCTTCTCCCGCCTGCCCGCTAATGGCATAGAACTCCTTCATGAACTCCTATAAGTTCACGGCTATGCAAGACCACTAAGTGAGATTACGATAGTATGTTCTGTTCACGAACACACAGGACCATTATGTGAAAATTTGTAGTACGTTCTATTTTGGATCCTCCCAAACCATTTTGATGTGCTTATGTGCTCATGATATGTGGACAAGATTGATGCATACATGATTTATCTTATTGTGAATTTGGTTGAAACCTTAAGAACATGTGTTTTATGAACTCAATGAGAATTTTCTATGACAAGTGAATATTTTCAAAGGTTTTGCTTATTTTTCTATTATAAACTATTACCCACGAGCTTCCAAGCCCACCCCGCTTTTCGTCCCATCTTCAGGTGAAGAAAATGAGATCGAGTAACCAAGAGTCAAGGCATCATTCTACTTTTGCAATGTTTTTATAGATTAAGTTAGATTTTGTAAGAGCAAGACTTTAAATGCATTTCGAAAATTATTGGGTTTGGTATCTTTTGTATTTTGGATTTTGATACCGATAATATAATGTGACTAGAAATACCATTAAAGCTTTGTAAACTCTATTTTGGTTGTTAATGAAATATGAATTGTGTATGGATGATGTTAAGTTGGAATTAAGTATATCTGAAGAAGTTATCAACTTGAAATGATGATTTTTGAACATGAATTGTTGATATATACATATATACATATAAATGAGATATTATGGAAAAGAAAGATAGGATTTTTTTAAACGATAAGAATTAGTTGTAAATGATGACTCAAATGAGTAGAGATTATAGAGTCTAATGAAATAATATTGGTAGTTGAATAGTTATGCTCAGGACATTCCAAGTTCTATAGGGGTAAAATTCGTGGTCTGACTTCAGGGGAAAATTTGTATTAATCTAGGTAGAATTAGCCAAAGTTGTCTTCATAAAAGTTGTAGCTTATCTTTCTAGCTTTCCAACTATATAAAGTACGAAATTTTTAGATATCAGAGTTAAGATATATGATCATTATAAGTTGGTAATGTTGTATAGGATCTGTACATGGAAGAATTGGTAATTGGATGTTTAAGGAGTGATATTGCATCAGAAGAAGTGAATTTGGGAAGATTATGAGTGAAAGTGATATTAGAATGGATGTAGGAACCATTGGAGATGCTTTGGAGAGTGTAGTTAGTAATTTAGAACTTTTGGTGATGTGAGGAAGACCCTATAGAAATCCCTTCATTTGATTCAATCCCTTCGTTTGATTCAGCTTAGACTGAATCCCTTCATATGATTCAGCTTAGACTGAATCACTTCGTTAGGGCGTTTTAAGCATATCTTGATCTATAGAGCTCCGAATTAGATGGTTCTTGTTTCAAAATGAACTAGAGACATGGAGTTACAATTATTCTGAAAAATTTAAGTGGTGATTTGAGTGCCTAACTGGTGGGGACATGCCACCCTTATGGGATGATGGCCAATGAGGGTTCATTGCAATAACCCTATAGGATAATATGCTCACGCTTTATGACTCCAAATGTTGGGCTCTAGAAACAAGGTCCAACAAAAACCCTTAATTCTTTCATCTCCCTATGTACGTTCATGCTTATGTCCAATTGCTATACAAAAATCTATGTTTCACCCTCACAAAATTAAGTAAAAGATTAGCTTGAAGTTACCCATATGTTCTAGCTGAAATCCAACCAAGTTCTACGTTGAATGTGTGATGTTTTTACTTGCTTGGAATACTGAATTGGCTTGCTCTTTTGATCTGGAATTGGAGTAAAAAATGTAAGCAAATGATTAGTGTTTATAGCATGTTATGATAGAGAATTGATGATGATGATGAATTACACATGATGTTAATGATTGATTATGCTGAAACTTTTTGCATGAACTTAGAAATGTTTATGTTTTTTTAGTGAATTAAAACCGTGGGATATAGATTGATTTATGGATGAATTAGGTCTATATTTTAAGTATAATGAGGGTGGACTTATGCCAAATAAAGATGTTAATTTGATGTTCTTGAATTGGGAAAGAACTAGGACTATACGCATAATAATGGAAAAGTTTCTGGATTGATAATTTATGAGCTGTTAATTAAATAATTTTGAACTTGAATAAGAGATATTATTGATGCAGAATTGGATTATGATTCAAGCCTAATAGAGGTATAATTGATGAACTATAAAGAGGCTATTTAACTTTGGTATAAAGTGTAAAAAACCTGGAAAAAAATGAAAGAAAAATTGTTGGAATATGTTAGTTGAGTGTTTTCACTAAACCTATATCAGTATTTTGGCTATAACTTGATCTATTGATATGGCTATATTTTATGCGAAGGAATCGAATTTTAATTTTGTCTATAAGAGTTTCAAAATTTGTCTTGAAGTTGAGTTTTTGGATTCTGTCACTATTTGAGAACAAACTGTAGTATTTTGGGCATAACTTTAGGAATAATGAACCAATTTGTATGAAATTTAGTTCGTTAGAAACTTAAGACATATAGGAACATTTGTTTAGAAGAATATATTATCAAGAAACCTCATTTTCTATGTCATAATGGCCATAAAAAATTGATCCGAAACTTGTCTAGAGAAAATATAGAAAACTATTAAAGGAATTGGGTGGGAACTTTTGGATAACCCATCCCACGATTGTGGGAAGCCCTATACAATTGTGGAAATTGCATGGAAGCAAAGAAAATGTTCTTTTTTTGTGATTCTTAAACTAATTAAGGATTAAGGTATTTAACTATGATGCATTTAGACTTAATTAAGGTTCTACAAGAATATAATTTGATGTTAGCAAAGAGTTAGTCAATGTATGGTTAATGAATGGAGCATGATGAAGTCTACTTAAGGTATTAATCTAAATGCAAAAGAAGACATATCCAAGTGACAATATGTGAATGATTATGAATTATGATTAAGGAAACATTCCTAGAATAGTCATTGGCATGCATATAACATGACATATGAATATATGTTCACAAATGAATAAGTATTTGATTAATCGACTTTTTTAATTTGAATAATATATGAATTATATGCTTTTAGATGCTCAAGTCAGATGCCATTTAGACATTGCCGGACCATCCAGACAATAACATAAATTAGAGCATACTGTGAGTCAACCTAGATGATTTCACTAGGATTGATTTTGTTCATGTTTAATTTCCATTTATTGAACTGATAATGACTTGATTATAATGATTCCATACATTAATAGTCTGAGGAGTTGATATTTGGGAATGTATTGAAATTTGTTGGACCAATGGTGGTTGACAAATTAAATCCCACTTATGTTTTGATAATGATAAAATGTATAGAATTGGTTAAGA
>JANIJH010000005.1:23338998-23365073 GCA_024520975.1 Erythroxylum areolatum | reverse complement strand
ATCAATAAAAGGTTCCAAACTTCTTGGTAGAAAAAGTCTCGTTAAGTTGGGCTAAAGGGAGAATATTCTACCGACTGGTTGTCATCAACACCGCTCGGCCAGGTTACCAAGACTAGATCTTGGAACCAAGCGATACCAAGAAAACAATCTTGGATCGCTCGGCCTCAACATCGTTCGGCCAAGTTACCAAGACTGAATCTTGGAACCAAGTGATACCAAGAAAACAATCTTGGATCGCTCGACCAGGTTACCAAGACTGGATATTGGAACCAGGCGATACCAAGAAAACAATCTTGGATCGTTCGGCCTCAACATCGTTTGGCCAAGTTACCAAGATTGGATCTTGGAACCAGGCGATACTAAGAAAAGAATCTTGGATCGCTCGACCTCAACATCACTCGGCCAGGTTACCAAGACTAGATCTTGGAACCAGGCGATACCAAGAAAACAATCTTGGATCGCTCAGCGTCAACATCATTCGATCAGGTTACCAAGACTAGATCTTGGAACCAGGCGATACCAAGAAAACAATCTTGGATCGCTCGGCCTCTACATTGTTCGGCCAGGTTACCAAGACCGAATCTTAGAACCAGGTGATACCGAGAAAACAATCTTGGATCGTTCGGCCTCAACATCATTCGGCCAGGTTACCAAGACCAGATCTTGGAACCAGGTGATACCAAGAAAGCAATCTTGGATCGCTCGGCCTCCGCATCGTTTAGCCATGATTCTCTTGAACCTCACTACCGATCAATGCGAATCGAACGCACTCGTTCGTTGCCTGTTATTTGAAAAAACGGTCTCCTATACGAATCCAATGACAGTCTAATCCTAATTCACAGAATAAAGAAGACAACAGAGGACAAAAATAAGAGAGGTTTTATTTCCTCATATATTTGTTCTGGCCACAAGCCCGACCAGATAGGTTTTGAAGGTCCTATTACAGAAATCACTTTGGCCCCTCAGTAAAGGGAGAAGTACCAATAGCTAGATCGGTGGGAGGAGTAGTCTCAGAGGTCGGCAAAGCAGCCGAGACAAGATCAGGGTCTGAAGGAGCAACTGGAGAGACACCCCCATGAGCTCGCTCTTCTCCCTCATCTGAACTAAGGTCCAGCAGCTCATCCGGTAATGTCTCTTTGTCTTTCTCAGCTATCTCCTTCACCTCCTCGAGTGAAAGGCCGAGCTTTGTGGGAAGCATCGACTCGGCAAAGTCCTTGAACGAAGGACCATCTGACCCATCAGAGAAGAGAACGCCATGGCAATTTCTCAAGATGGAAAGAGCCAAATTGCAAGCAAATTCTTTGCATTCATCATTTAAAAATCGCCTCTTCCATCATTTGATTGCCTCCACCCTCTGCTCTTTGACAGAGCTTTGCAGTTCAAACAATTTGTTTTCAGCCCTTGTTCTCTACAACATCGCTTCTTGGCAGTCACGGAGAACTCTCGAACGAAGCTCTTTTTCCATATCGGCTCTACAGTTAGCATTGAGAACTTCTTCCCTCATTTCCTCATTATCGAGCTGCAATGCTCGGTATTCTTTTTGCAGCTCGTCCCTTGACGCAACCGCTCTGTTCTTCTCCTCCTCCATCTCGTCCCTCGACGCAACTGCTCGGTTCTTCTCCTCCTCCATCTCTGCCAGTTGGATCCTCAAAATGGTAACCTGGCTAAGAAGATCTTTAATCTCCTGGTCCATCGATCGGGTGACTTCAGCGAACCGATCAATACGCTGGTACATTCCAGAGGCGACCGCCAAATTCTACAATGAAGAATTTTGTTTAAAAAAAAGTGGGCGGGGGCCACACTGATTACCTCTGCTAAGCCATGCACAAGACCAGCCATCATCTCCTTGTCGCCCAACGAATCCAAAAACTCTTCATCTGCAGGAGGGACAACCTTCTGGGCAACATGAAGAGCCACATTGGTGTCCCTAAGCGATGCAGTCTTATTGAGACTGATCGTGGACACCCACTCTTCGGAGCTGGGCACTTGCTCCTTCCCCTTACCTTTGTCCAAATGGCGGGGCGATCGTTCAACATTCCGAACGGTCCTCTTTCTCTTAAGTGGTCGTTCCACCTCTTCTTCCATAACCGCTCGACCCTCATCAGCCGATTGGGTCAGCAACGTTGTGGACTCGTCAAGTGCAGTCGGCTGAGCGATATCTTTGGTGACCTCCACCTTCTTACTTCGCTCCTTCATCTTCAAGGAAGGTTTAGCGACTTTGCGCTGGCTTTTGGACTTGGGAGCATCGGAGGGCGAGGTGAGATCCTTGAACTTCACCATAGCTGCACAATCATAGAAGCAAGTTAGAAATCGAAACTAATATTCATGAGAAAAGGCGATTAGACTACGAGGAGTCAACTAGAAGGGGCAATTTCTTCTTCCAGCCCGTTAATCCGAGGTGGGGGATTAATTAAAAAGGCATTGGCCGATGCCCCTCCACGATACCCCAGAATAAGACGGTCGAAAGCATACCGACCGAGCGCCTTAATTTGGTCTATCACTTCAGATTCCTTTCTAGTTAAGGACAAACTAGAAGTATCATTCCATTGCTCGGTCAGGGGATACCTCCACGGCCTGGACTCAAAGGCAGATCCCGGGGGCCTCACAAAGAAGTATTTCGTCCTCCAGGCCTTGACTAACGAAGCTGTTCCAGCAGGACGATACCTTGCGTCTCTATACAGGAAATGAGGAATCCCAGCCCCAGTGATTGAGCTTTGATTCATTCTCAAAAAATGACGCAGAATACCGACCAATTGGGGACACTCGAAATGATGGCACAGCAGGGCAAGACCGTTAATGAACCTCTAACCATTCGGGGGGATCTGGCTCGACATTAATTTATAAGCGCAGCATACCTCATCGATGATTGGGACATACGGAAGCCTCATACCACCGATAGAGAAAAAGCTGTCTGAAACAGCAAAATAGCCTCCCATATTGCTATAGATTCGCTCGTTCTTGCATGTTAACCTGGGTCCCGAGGACGAAGGGATATTATTTTTGATTATTGATCGGTGCAACTCCCTTTCGGTCATCGTCGATGGGTCGCTCGGTGGCTTTTCAATGACTTGCTCGTCTTTCCGGTCAGTCGCCGCGATTTCTTCATTTCCCCTGCCTCCAGCACCTCCATCGCTTCCGCCACTCTCTCAAGCGGCCCAACAATTTGTAAAGTACTTTCGACGACTAGTTCCCGGTGGAGCTCTTTCTGGGCCGTATTTACTTCTTCGTTAAGTCTCGTAGGCGTTTGCGACGAAGATCGGCGAGGAGACGATGGAAAAAAGGAGGAGGTGGTGGTTTCATCCCTAAGTCTAGATTCACTCCTAAGGCTAGTCGACGACATGGTTACTAAAAAGTAAATGTAGAGGATGAGGAAAGGAGAGAGGACGTACATAGTTCGGTGACTGAGATTTGGAGTTTGGATAGTGGTGAAAAGGAAATTCCGATGACTGCAAGCAAAGAGATAAAGAGTAGAGAGAGCAGAAGTATGCGCAGAAACGATAGTGAAGGAAATTTGTCGATTCTAAGCAGTTATCGAACGGGAGCACCAATCGAAGTTGAACGCGTGGCAAAACCTGAGTCGTGGCAAATTAGGGTTGTCAGACACCCGGAGCAGCGCAGCAGTTGAAAAGACGCGCATAACCATAAATCAACACAAAATGACGCTCCCTTTCAATTTTTGAAAATCCGTCAGAGGATACATGCCGTAGGTAATGATTAAATTCAGTGCTCTAACTAGACGTCGATGTCCGATCAGTCAAGCCTATCACGAGCTGTCATCCAGGCGAGCTGCACAAACCCTATGTACTCCATCGATCCTTCTCCTTGATCGGACTCGAGGAATAGGGGGGCTTATGGTTGAATCGATCGTGCTAGGCCCAGGTCCAACCCTAAGATGACATGTGGGCCGATCAACCTATTCCCAAGATAACGAGTTAAGCACGGCAGGTATTAATATATAAGTTCATTATCTCCTCATGACGCAGGTACGACTCTAAGAATCCTAATACTCTCTGTTCATAAAGACAAAACCTACGACAGAGAACTGACTTAAGCATCGGAGCGGTGAATCGGCGATCAACTCTCGGTGTGTCTTTATTGTTTTTGCAGGTATTTCCTAGCTGAAACCAATGAAATTCCTGGATCTAAACAACGACGTCCAGCCTCATTAAAATCAGACTAAACCAACTGGAAAAAAGATAACGATAGTCACCAGAGCGATGATAATGAAACGTACACGCGAGTTCACCTTTATCATAAATTAAAAGCATAATAGCGTGTCATCAGTTCACAGAAGCGATAAATGCACTCACAAGTTCTAAAGGTTTAAAAAAGTTACCTATTGCAAAAGAAAAAGAGTTACTTTAATAAACTTTGCCGACATCATTAGTAGACTTCTAGCAAACAAGGTAAGATTTATGTAAGAATGAGTCATAAAGTCGCAACCATCAAATCAACAATCTTCACACAATATTAAGATTAAAGGACCACATCAAAGAATAAGCATTTATTATTAAATTTTGAACTTATTGGTTAATTAAAACACAAAAAATATTTTAACATATATATTTTTTTTACTTTGATACATTTCGTGATTTTCAAACATTAAATTGCATCAAGATGCATCTTCTTGTCTACCCATTCAAGAGCATGTCTCAATCCACCAATAAATTATAAACGTGCAAATAATTAAACAGATCAAATGAAGAGTTTTGATGCATATAAAATAAATAAAATATTAAATTCTTAGGAAGTAAATGTTATAATGAAGAATTTTGTCTTCCATCACTTTGATAATAAATTTAAAAAACTATCAATATTGTTTCATTTTTCCTTATTTTCTAAAGTGTTTATCTGTTTTAAATTAGTAAAAATTATATTAATAATTTTTATGATCTAGGCTTATAAAGATAAATGTTAAAAACATACATACCATTTCAATGTGTTGTATTATTGTCAATGGTTTTTTATTTATTTCAATTTTTGTATTTTTAAAATTATCATAATCTCCTATTACACAACTTTTTAATTATATTTTATTCATTTATAACTTTAAATTGACAATTCAGTAATTTTAAAATTATGTTATTTTAAGTAAAAAATAAATGAAATAACGAGATTTTATGATAGTCAAATAATACCATAAGTTGATAAAATAATGTTTAAAAAAATAAAAATAAAAAATGTCTGTTCATAAGTAATTTTAGTATAATTAACTATTACCATTAATGCAATTTATACAACATTATTATATTTTTTTCATTGCTAAGTTTTTTATTAATGAGTTTGTCGGAAATAAATCATATAACGACGTTTACTTGCTTTTTTTTTTTTTGTTTGAAAAGGGAAATGTTGTTATTAGAAACTATTGTAGTTTTAAGAAGAAACATCTAGAATGATTATCTTTAAATAAACAAATTTTAAGTATAAAAATTTCATATAAGATAACGTTGAAATACTGTTTTACATCTTTTTATTTTTAAATTTATATTCTTACAAGTGTCGTAATTATATTATAAGTGAATATTTTAACCCCTTTTTTCTTTTGGTCATAACTCCTATGGTGGGGATTTCTTTTCGAAATCACAATATGATAGCTTCCTAATCGATTTCGTGTCTCTGTAAAAGCTCAAGGCTTTGTCTACCGATTAAGCGGAGAAATTAAGGTTCATTTTAGGGTTATGGGGATTTGGATCTCTCTATCTCTCGTTTTCTTTATGAATTGATCCAAGATTTGTGTGTTGCATAATAATTGTTTGTGTTCTGTGTAGAGGATTTTGGTTGGCAATTGCTATTTAGTCTGTTGGGTTGTGGGTGATTATGATTATTGAGGAATTGAAAGAGGCTGAGCCGGAGACAGGGGAAGAGGAGAAATCGTATGTAATTGTTGGGTGTAATACCGAAGAAAGTGTGGTCTCGTGGGATGCCAAAAGGGTTTTGATTGGAGTAGGGGCTCGGGCTTTGTTTTACCCGACTTTGATTTATAATGTTGTTAGGAACAAGATTCAGACGGATTTCCGATGGTGGGATCGTGTCCATGAGGTATTATTTGTTTTCATTTTGCATTTTCAATTCAGTTGGTTGACTTCCCAATATTTTCGCAAATATGTGTCGGATTTGTATGGCAGATGTGTATGTAGTTAATGGGTGCACCCTTTTGTGTTGTTCTAATTCATCTCTTTGCAGCTAATATTGTTAGGTGCCGTGCCGTTCCCTAGTGACGTACCGCTCTTGAAGGAGCTTGGTGTTCGTGCAGTGGTCACATTGAATGAGTCTTATGAGACTTTGGTTCCATCATCTCTCTATTATGTGAGTTCTTTTAATTGTTTATGCAGCTTTTACATTTGGAGTGAACAGCTATCATGTTTTTATTTTTTGGTCATTGATGCAAAATGTGTCAGATTTCAAGCATGATTTCCATTTTCTACTTGGTAACTTTTATTTCTGCCTTTACTCCAGGTCTTCACAATGTTTGTGTAACTATTATTTTTATGACAATTTCTTTATAGTCAACCATATTTAGATTTTGCACCTGGTATTTTTTTGCATCATATAGGGTGTTTGTGCAGTCCTCTCTAGTTTCTGAATAATGTTATTTTATACTCAGTTTGATTGTTAACCATTGCAGGCTCACGGTATTGATCATTTGGTGCTTCCTACCCGAGATTACTGCTTTGCTCCATCTTTAGGTGATATAAGCCAGGCAGTAGCCTTTATTCACGGTAAGCTTTTGGATGTCTTGTTGAACTTGGAAAAGTATCCAATATTTCTTTAATTAAAATATGCTTCATCTTCATGATTCTGATGTCTCTTATCTGCTTATTTTGAAGAGAATGTACTGCTTGAACGAACTACATATGTTCACTGTAAAGCTGGCCGGGGACGTAGCACAACCATAGTTCTCTGTTATTTGGTCTGCCTGAATGAAACTTTAGCTATTATAGCCTTTTTGTTTCGATTTCTAATGTAAGTCTTAATCTTTGAATGTTCTCCTTCCCCAATGTAGGTTCATCATAATCAGATGACACCTGATGCTGCATATGACTATGTGAGGTCAATCCGTCCTAGGGTGCATCTAGCACCTGCTCAGTGTCAGGTAGTCTTTTGGCAAGACTTTAATCCATGTCACATTTGCTGTGACTGGGTGCAAAATGTGCAGCATACTACCTTTTGATGCCATTGTAGATGTTACTTCTAGTTTCCTAGGGCCTATGCGCAGAAGTAAATGGAGTAAAAATCTTGAAAATTTATGAAATTATTGCTAGATGATTTTGGCATAAATTTTTTACTATGCTGCTTATTGATTGTGACTTGCCACTTTTTTGGTTTGGAATGACAGGCTGTTCAGGAATACTATCAGCTTAAGATAAAAAGCGGTGGCATCTGTGTCAAGAAAACCGATATTGTTATGAGAACTTTGAGGCCACCACCTTCACAGGATCTTCTGGCCTTTGATGACAGCTCTCTAGTTGTTGTAACAGAAGCAGATCTTGATGGATATGATACGAGTCTTCAACCAGGAGCTGTGGAAAGTGAGATATGGGCTGATTTCCGTGTTCTTTACCGTGTTCGAGTTGCTGGTCATGCGGCAATGACTAGAATCTCCTGTCTCTGGCTGCGTTGTGGGACACATGAAAAGATTTTCAGTAGGCAACTGAACAGGAAGAGCAGCTGCTCCGTCACAGCTGATCACCTGGGAGGCATCAATATGGACATTCATGTTTATTGAGGGGAGCCGTTTAGCAGCATTGTTACTTCTCTGACCACCGTTCATTTCTCGTATATAAGAGCATGTATGCGTTTCAGTGGGGAGGACTCAAAACTTGGGCTTTTCCACCTGTTGTAAATTGAGTTTGCACGTTCAATCAACAAAGAAAGAGCTTGATGTAATGATAGTATTCTCCATGAAGCTCCTTTTCTAATTTCCTTATATTAAAAAATTCCATGGAGGCATCAAACAAGGAAATGGGGGGTGTGGGTACGTGCCAGTGAGGCTATATTGCGTTGGCCTTTGAACTTTTTTATGAACTTTTTATGTTTGTGAGTGAATTATTTGTACCACCGTGAAGAATCTTTGGACTGATGTGGGAGGACTGAGAATTGAAGATATATATATTATTGGTTAAGGTTCACAAAATTTTTAAATTCTTGTTTTTGGTTTGCTGGAATAATTGGAATTTTAGGATTTTATAGAATTCAGTGAAGTAATGGATAGTAGAGAATCCAGAATTCATTTTAGGCTTTTAATGTATTATTCTTAAAAGAGAGCGTTACATTTTTAATAGAAAATTATAGTTAAAAAGCTGAGAAAATTTGTTAATAATAAAGATGTCAATTAAAATTGAAATCTTTTCTAACGAGAATAATATATTCTTAAATCTTAGAATCTTACAATAATATATCTTATTATTATTTCTTATCTAATAAAAAAGTTTGAGTTCTTATTGTTTTCAAATCACTTTAGTATTATTAGATTAAATTTTGTGGTTGATTAATTTATTTTTTAATTAATTTTATAAACTCTTGGTTATACTTATTTTATTGGTAGCCTCCCAAATTTGAAAGCGCGGTGCGTTCTTATTCATACAAATCTTGTTACATTTTTTCTGTTTGCGTCAACCACTCTTTAGAATGTAATGAGTAATGACAATTAGCGAGTGTAGTCCAGCATAACTTCAAACAATGAGGGACCTAATGTGATTACATAGTCCGTTAGTCCCATTTGCCATTAACGTATTTAGTAATTTTATTTATAAAAGAGTAATATCATAATATTAAGAAAAAAAATTATCTTCTCCTTGCTCATCGAACTTCACTTTTTTTTTTTTCTATTATCAATTACAAAAGTAAATTAAGAGTATCTTTTTAAAAAAGTTTATTGTAGTTTTTCAAATAAATTTTAAAAAACATATTTGTCTTAACATTCATGCCGTTACTTATTTTCAAAAGGTTAAAATTACAACAGTTTAAAGAAACACTAATTTTGTGTTCTTGTAAGTTGTGAGAACTGGTTTCTAAAATAACAATAAGAATTATTTATCTGATTTATTATGTTTTTATTTTTATTTCTATCAATCTTTCTCTTTTCTCTTTTCTTCAAACAGAGTCACCATTGTTTTTAATAAGAATGTTACACGCTCAAGATGATTGCCACAAAGATGAATCACTGACTTGTGCTACCTTCGACTAAAAGATCATATCTTGAAACTTGACCTAAGATAAGTCATATTTTCACTTTAATATGAAAATACCATCAGCAAGTACAAAGAATATCATCCATCAATAAAAATTATATCAAGATCCTATGCATTCGATAACATGCCTCTGTACAAAAAAATAACTATCTGCAATCATCACATGTTTAATATCACTCTTGTATATAAAAAAATACCAACACTAGTTACAGGTGAGTAATACCTTCACTTTAATATGGAAATCTACGATTGACTATCAAGAATATCACTCTTTAATACAAACTATTCTAAGACATCAACTATCTAATACCATATTTATGTAACAAAAAGTATCACCACTTATAACAGATAAGTCATAACTTCAATTTCTTATGAGAATACCATTACTAAGTATAAAGAATACAATAACTCGATACAAATTATAACAAGAATTCATGCATCTAATATCATGCCTATATAACAAGATTTCATGCATCTAATATCATGTCTATGTATATAGAATACCACCATCCATAACAAATACATCACATCTTCACTTTAATCTAAGAATACCATCACTGATTACAAAGAATACTACATCTATGTACAAAAAAGAATACTACATCTATGTACAAAAAAAAAAAAAAAAACCATCATGTCTAATAGATAAGTCACACCTTTACTTCAATATGACAATATTATCACTTGGTATAAAGAATACCTTATACAACCTTCAGACATTTAATACTACTCTTATGTATGGAAAATACCAGCACTCATTACAAAATAAGTAGCACATTCAATTTAATATATATAAGAATCTATAACTAAGTACCGAGAGTACTATACCTTAATACAACCAATACCAAAATTTCATACATTCAATACCAAGTTAGTGTATTAAAAATACAAATACTCATTACACAAAGAAATTTGTCTAAAGGCAGTATAGAAAAATAACATAAGTGATAATAGTAACTCCATAACTTTACTATATGAATATCTTACCACATGTTAGCAGAAGTATTTCCATGCTTTATTACATACCAATTCACATATATGTAAAAAAAGTACCATCACCTATTTTATATAAGTATCAACTTTTATTTTATATGGGAATACCATATTACTAAGATAAACAATTTCATGAATAAATAAAAACTTTACGAGGACTAGATATATATAATACCAATCGTGCGTATAAAAATACTATTAGCAACTTAAAAGAACTACTACATAAAAATTAAAATAAGGATACCATGAATGAGAACAACTAATATCCGTTATCAATACGAACTACAATAGTATTCTATTTATTCAATATCACTTTTATGTAGAAAAAAATTCCATCTATCTTTACAGAAAAGTAAGGCCTTCAATGTCAAATGATAATAAACAAATTAAGTGTAAAGAATATCAAATTACAATAGAAACTCAACTG
Source organism: Erythroxylum areolatum (assembly GCA_024520975.1). Classification (NCBI taxonomy): domain Eukaryota; kingdom Viridiplantae; phylum Streptophyta; class Magnoliopsida; order Malpighiales; family Erythroxylaceae; genus Erythroxylum; species Erythroxylum areolatum. The sequence continues at coordinate 23,354,462 of JANIJH010000005.1, read as the reverse complement.
GGACCTAATACATAGTGTGAGTAGAACAAATACAATAGCTCAATAGAAATTATAACATGAGTTAGTATATTTAATACTATTCCCATGTACGAAAATTATCATGATGCATTTAAAAATAGCAATAGCTTCAACAAAAAATGGGATATCATCTCTAAATACAAGCCATGTCCTGACCCATTACAAGTCATACTAGTAATCAATTTATCCAATGTCACACATATGAAGTAAAAGTACCATCATTCAATATAGAAAAGTAAGTCCTACACATTTTAAAGTGAATATAATGAGTGAGTGATAGGGACACCATGCCTCAATACCAAATATACATCTAACAAGAAGTTACCATGACATATTTAATGTATGTAACAAAATTAGTGAAAAATGGCAATATTATCTCTTAGTTCAAATCATAACTGCCTTAATACAAGCAATATCATTTATATTTATACAATACCACTCAGAGTTTAAAAAAATATCATCATTCAATAGAGATAAGTAACACCTACATTTTCAGATGAAAATAAAGTAACTAAGTATAAAAAATACCAAGCCTCAGTACAAACTATACTAGCTCTAGTTAAGATTCATACCATATTTATGTATGCAAATTTTCATAATGCATTAACAATAATCAACAGCTATGAAAAGTAGGGTTTTTCATGACCCAATTAAATACAAATCTTCAATATAAAAGATATTGGTACATGTCTGTGCATCAAAGTGTGTCACTAAAATTTATGTTTAACACAATTAACTATACAGCCATATGATCAACTGTGTTATTATTTGAAAATTTAAAGCAAAAATGTGAAGTATACAGATAAGTAAACAATCGTTCATCATTCTATGTCTATTAAAGAACTTTTTGTCACTTTTTATTTCCCGAAAATTAAGATCGTTCAAAGATGTGTTCAGCTACGGTAAAGATGTATTATTAGACATATGTGCTTTCTTACTTCCAGTGCACACTTCTTTCACCTGGTTCTCTCTTGTTAGGCCATCACAATATACTGTCTCTCCTTCTCTTTTATCCTCCAAACCCATAAGAAAACTATTACGTGTGCTCCAGGAAACGTTTTGCTTCCTTTAAAATGATTAAGCTTTATTTTGTAAAGGAGTAAGATCTTTCTTACTATTGGAGTGTATTGTGATGCTCCTTTACACAAGATTTCGAAGAGTTCTTAAACTTTAAATCCATCACCATGATGTAAAGAGTATTAATGAACATTTATTTTTAACAAATGAAGTCCCCCTTTTTATGATCACTTTTTCTTAAACAAATTAATTAAAGATTGATATTATGATATGGTTAAATTTTGAAATTCTTTCTTGAAAATTTACTCTCAAGTTTTGAATAATACATATCAAATTGTTTGCAACTTTTTTTTCACAAATATTTTTGTTAATAGAATCAGTGTTAGAATGATTTAGAATAAAAGTGTTTAAGTTGTTGTTTTGTATTTATAAAGTTTTTCGTGCATATGAATTAAAGGACCCGTTTTTCAGATATAATATATTTTACAAAAATGTTACAGTACAAGTTTTCATTCCCATAGAAAAGGGTTTATTTGAATAATGAAATTATGAATAACTAGATTTCTTTATTTTATATTATTTTGATCGATTTATTTATTTTCTTAAATTAATTTAAAAAAAATTCACTATTAGATTTTCTTTATTCTTAATAATTGAGATGTAAATTTCGTATTATTTTAAGAAAATTATAATAACTGTTTAGTCAGTGTTTTGTGACAAGTCAAAATGAAAGTTAACTTAATAGATAGTAGATTATTGAAATCAAGTTTAGAAAAGATAAAATATAAGCTTTTTCTGATAATAAAAAATAGAAATTAATAATAAAATACAAACTATTATCTACTTGTGCTTGTCATATGAAATTCAATTTCTAAGAAAAAGGATAGTGACTTGTAGCAAAATTAGAGATCAAATAGTCTTATAGTCAATTGATCATAAAATAATGCTTCTTCAATCCAATTTATTTACAAATAAATAAAAATTAATTGCTACCCCATACTATGAAAAAGTTCGAAAAGAAATGATCAAAACAGCCTATGTACCTTCATAACCAGCAGAAGTTTTCATAAAGCCGTTTGAGTTATTTGCAATCTTGGACACTTATTAACAAGGTGAGAATTCCAAACTTGAAGGCAAGAACCAAAGAATAGGATCATTTACTTATTTATTTATTTTGTTAAGAAATATCTATCTGGATAGGAATATTCTGATTGACATGCTATCTTGTTCTCACGATAATAGGTACTTATGTATTTATGCTGTATATGTTCGTTAATGTAATATAATAGAAAACTTCTTCTAATATTCATTTATAGAGAAACCAAAATTATAATGTTAGCAGTCTTTATAAGTTACACATGATTATTCATATTTACATTAATTTTATTTTAGAACTACAGTTTTGTATTAAAAAAAACTTGAATCTCATGAAATTAAAACAATTCAATTTTTAATTATGTTGAATACACTTCTGAATGATCTCCAATTTTACTTCTGGCTAAAAGTTTATTGCTTCTGATGAAACATATGTATAAATCAAAACGTACAATTAAGAGTTATCCAGGTCTTTTCTGCTATCCATCTTTATATCGCATTGTCGCACTGCTAATGCTTGTGCTTCACAAATAAGGAACAATGTATTGAAGTATAATGCTTGGAGTAAGCTGAACATGGATCCCTGGCACAGTTGCTGTCTTTATTTTTCCAGCCTCATCTAAGGTCTTGAGTCCAAACAAATCCTGAATGTATATGTTCGTCTGCCCAAGAAACAATGTTCGAAAGTTAAGAAATGGATGGCATTTTCTTAAATTTGTTAGCATAAAGTTGAAAAGAGATGGAAGAGATCCCCATCAGTTTTGCAGAATCAAAGACCTATCTAAGAATGTTTGGACTGGTGGTAAGAAGAAAAAAAGTACTTGTACATCTTTAATTGTTAATAACTGTATTATCAACTGAGGTACGAATTTCTTTATATTGTTAAAAAAATTGTAAAATACTTTAAAAAATAACATTAATGTTACCTGTTGCATAGGCAAAACTGTTGAAGTGCTTCCGTCCTCGTAAAATCCGAACAAAGAGGACTCCTTGGGTATGATTATGGTATCTTGTTCAAACTGGAGATGAAAAGAAAAACATGGAACCACTTGGCAAGAGAAGAGGAGTATGTTTGACATATTAGAGGCAGCAGAATGATGCAAGGAGATTTGAAGTGATTGTTTACCATGATAAGCATCAGATTTGACAAGTTACTGAATCTCTGCTTGAGAAGTGGGTTAAACGGTTCAGGAAGTTCGTTGTTAATAATGGGAAGAAACTTGCAACCCTCCAAGTATTCTTTTAAAGCCTGTTAGTCAGAAAACAGAATCTATCAGAGAGTGCATACGACAGTTCACTGTTGAAAATGTAGATTATGACTGCAATTATCCAAATAACACAATTGTTCAGAAGAACTCTTATATGCTTCAATAGGCTACGCCACTCACATATGGTATTTTAGTGTAGCCAGCCGGAGCCGAGTTCGCCTGCAATTTCACGTATCATAGTTCATTTGCCAATACTTGTCTTAAAATGTTACAAGGGACTCGAGCATACAGCTGCTGCCTGTAAGTATTCTGACGTTGACAAATAAATTGGGGAAAGAAGAAGTTATGCACATGCCTGAACAAACTCGCTATAGACGCCTGAGCCTTGAATATTGCATAAGGGACCAGGCGTATTCTGTTAGGTTAAACCATAATATCATATTAAATTCAAATATCTGATTATTGTTTGAGATGTCATATAATGAGGTTCTGGGTGAGGCTGTAACTTACACAAGGAGCAACAGCAGCTTCACCAGCATTTGGACCTCCCACACTCACGAAATTCCTAACCTGTGAAGATTAATGATACAGAAGAACGGTTAACTAATTAGTAGCCGCATAGAGAGGCATAGAAGGATCTTGAGAGGATGCTTCTTACAGGAGGACCATCACACAACTCAATCACACCTCGAGCAACCATATTTCCCTGTTAAAAGGATAGAAATTAAAAAAAAAAAGAGAAATCATGCTAAGGAATTCTTATATTGGTTGCCACAGATGTACAAGTAATTAACGAGTCCCTCCTAATTAATTACCTGCGACACGCCAACAATGTTGTATCCTCCAGCTAATTCTGGCATGGAATTTATCTGAGGATACGATGATAATCACTGGAACTGTGTACTATAAAAAGTAGCTTTATAGAAACAATACTATGTATATCACCCTTTAAGCGTTGCCTACGTCGTCTTCCTCATCCTACCTTTTCGCAGGCTATTTTTGTCTGCGAAAGACACCATGTGGGGGTGTTACCATTTGGCAGAGATCGTGAATAGTATAAAAACAGATGACGCTCGTTAATATGGACTGTACCTGTTCCATGAGAGGCACTGCGAAGGAATCTGAAAATCCATTCCCTATTTCTCTGCACCGCAAAACTATTGCTATGTCAAGTTTTTAGTATATGAAATATCTCAATAAGGCATGTATTTGACAAATAACATAAAATAATTAGTGACTGATTTTTGGTCAGCATGTAATCTGTCAATTTGAATTGATTAATCCAGAAGAAAAGTTCAAAGCAAAACAACAGTTTGCATAGATTCACGAACATGCATCATAAGTAACATATTAATTAAATTGACATACACGCAACTCCCTGGAGAACCAGAAAAAGCTTGCAACGCCTGAGTTAATGGTAAAGAGTACGTACTAGCGCAATAATCGGTAATGCCTGAGGCCAAGAAAAAATAGTTAAGAATAATTAAATGATACAGCAACAGCCGTAAATTTCTGTTAGATGTGTACTATTACATATGTACATCTGTATCTCCAGTCAACATAGATAACTTGTAGATTTCGAGGTTCATACATTAAAGATACCCAAAAGACAGAGAAATGCTTACCATGAAAATAAACAAAAGGTAAGGGAGATGCGAAAGGGACGACCAAGGAGGTCAAGGACACTAGCACCAGAATACAGTGCGAGTACAGAGGCTCAAATGCCAATGCCATGATACGTCACTGATACCAAAAGACAGATGATAGTGGTGCTGGTGCTGCCCAATCAATCAGTGGAATGACAATGGATCTGTTGTTGACAAAAACCAAATTAACCTATATATAACAAGCTAGTGAAGAATCTTAATTTACAGATTGATGGCATGTCATTAAAAAAGATCGTAACTGTCACATTCCTTCTTGTATACAATAACTAACTCTTTCCATAGCAAAGTTTATAGGCTTATATAAACCAACAATAGTCGAGATGAAGTAATTGAGAAATGTACATTCAATTTTTACGGTGATAAAAGGAAGAAAAGCATTTTGAGGCAGTTTATCACAACTAGCAAGATTATGCTAATTTCAACAATATCTGTAATGTAGTCTTGATAGAATTAATGCATACCTTCTTTCTGGATAAGGCATTAACAACTATTAATTATTAGTTAATGCATTGATAAATTTGTTAATTTTATATTTGTTTAATAAAAAGAAAAATAAATGTAATAACTTTACAAGGAAGTACCTACCGAGTCCAGATCCGGAAGGGTATAATAGAGTTATAATAAGCATGCCTTATCAGAAAAACCTTTCTCAATGAGATTTATTACTCGCACGTACGTATACAGTCATTCTTTCTATTTTCATGCAAAATTAAAAATTAAAAAAAACTTGGAACTCATTGATCGTTGTAACTTGTCATGAATTATCTAAATGAAATAATTGAATCTGGAAAGCAATCGTGAATCGTGATCCTTTGATTATACAGACCCACATTCCAAACTAATCCTTGGAATAACAAAGATATATGTTTTTGAAATCCCATAAATTTATTAGCAATATATTTTCAATTCCTAAAACATCCCTTTATCAATTTAACTTAAAAATAAGCATCTTCCCTTTGAAAAGAAGTATTATTTACTATGAATAAAATGTCTTCAAGGATAAAACCGTGTTGAGTTGAATTTTCATTTTCATTTTTTTTAATTTTTTCTTGTTTCCAGAATCTGTGAATTTTAAAAAGTGGTTTCTTTTTTATATATTAATCAATAATAAAATCATTACTGTTATTTACTAATTTAGTAATAAATATTTAAAATCATTTTTAAAAAATTCTAAAACATTAAAATATGTTAAAATTAAAATTTTTTGAATATAAATATTTTTTGAAAATAAACTTTATTTTCAAATAAAAATTACTTCTACAATTTTAAAATTTATAAGTTTCCATATAAGTAATAAGAAATATAAATTAGACATTATTAATTTATTTATTCATTTAGTAAATTTTCTTAATATAAGATATATATTCATACTAAAAAATAACTTCTATTTTAAGAATAAATATTAATTTTATGCAAATTAAACTATTATTTTTTAAAAACAAAAATTAAATTGAAGTAATTATTTTTATTAAGATAAGTAGCGCGTTATATAGGAATTTATTTTTATTTTCATCAATATTTCATTATTTAGTTCAATTTTATTAATAAATATATTACAGTAGGTGATATAAGATTAACTACTCAACTTCTTATAAAAATTATATTAATAATAAGAACTAAACGTATTTTTAAAAATTAAATACAATTAAAAATAAAATCAACGGAAGTATTAATTAGCATGTAACTCTAAAGATAAAGTAAACTTTAAGAAGCTGCAATATACATATAAATAGCAGTCAGTTAGCTAACGAAGAAATTGAATCCAAAAAATTAAAGCTTAAGGTGAAGAAATAAGTGATTACCAACAAAGAACTTGATGAGAGGCGTTACGTAATTAGTGAAAATGCCTACGTTTCTCTGACCAGTACTAAACCTTTCCTTCCCTTGCTCGACAATGGAGTCTCATCTTTTGAGTATTCATTATGTAGTTATTTTTGGAAGAAACTTGCAATCTTTCAAATACGAAGCAGTAAAATTTTAATTTGGGGATAAGAAGAGATATTCCTATTTGTAATTTTCTGATTTTTCATTTTCTGTTTAGGTTAAACACTCTTATATAACATAACTTTGTAATCGTGTTTTTTTCTTAATGTATTACTCATTAGAGTCGTGGTAATAACTAACAACTTCTTCTTCGTGTTTATAGGCAAACAGAATTAAAGAATAATCAGCAATTGAATTAAAACTCTATAAAAGACCAAGGGTTCATATATTACTCATTAGAGACGTTGTAATAACTAATAAGTTCCTCACTAATGCATGTCGGCTCGAGTGACATACAGCTGATCCTCCCTTAAGTAAATTATCAGTTTCTAGTCTTCGAAATATACAAATCGTTGTTGAATAAATCCCACTTGAACTGGATTAATTGAGTTCCAATTGTGAGTTCCATGGTTACACACAAAAATTAATTCAGTAAACTTGTCAGTCACTAAACGAGTTGACTAACGAATTAAAATAATCAACAGAAGCTAAGTGCACTTTCAAATATTATTTTTTTTAAAAAAATGTGCACTTCCAAATATGATTTAATATTACATAGGCAATACTATTCAAGAGTTTAATAACAATTCATAAAATTTTAGATCATTAATTTTAATTCTATTATTATTTGAATGTAAATATACTATTAATTCTTCTTTTAATTCATATTTAATTATATTAAAAAATTAGACACAAGTAATTTTTAAGATTGAAGAATGTGAGTTAATACCAATCCTTCAAATATTATTAAGTGAAAGTATAGGTATGATTAAGAATAGATATGGATAATTGTCAGGTCTTCAATCTATCCAAGGGCGATGTAAATTGCCAATACACACTCAACTGTTTAACATTAAAATATTTTCAAAGAAAAATAAGTGTAACTAGGATTAAAATATTTCTTTAAAAAAGAAAGAAAATAAGTGTTGTTATATGTGTACCCGTAAGTGATAAGATCTTATATTGATATATTATTTGATATTATCTTATTTGTTTTAGATTTATTTTGGTGTTTAAATATAAAAATTAATGTTTGTTTTATTTCAGGAGATGAAAAGTGAATATTACATCAAATTGAGACTCTATTGATGATAATCACGAATTTAGGATGAAATGAAGATATTGTTGCAATGGATAAGGCTGATCACTTGAAGAGTTGGAGTTTAACCAAAAAACTTCTTTATATCCCTATCATGTAGGAATTTGAATTTGAATTTGAATTTGTTAGACATCTTTGTAGGGTAGAATTATATTAAGATTAGATCAGGAAAACCTATAAAAGTGACATTCCTCGTAACAGAAATAATTCTCTTCTTAGTGTCTCAAAATTCTTTATCTTTGTTCTATTTTTGTTATTAGAGCAAAAATCATGTGTGTAACGTCGGACTCTTTAAGCCTTTTGTATTGTGCTATACTTGGAGATGCTACTGTATACTGATACATACATAGTTGTATATGAGTTCAAAGATGTATTTAAGTCATTTGGGAATATATGTTAATGATTTATAATGTTATATGCCCTTACATAAACTTAGAGTTTATTGGTATGTGAAATTTTAGAGATTTTTGACATATAAGCTTCTAAGAGTGTAAAACCGAGTCCATTGGATGAATATGATCATGGTGGTTGAATTAAATGTGTTTTAATGCCTTAGAGGTAATTAGACATAAATTATATAGACTTATTGGATACTTAGAAAGCCTAATTGGAAAAGTTGATGTACGTAAAGGCTTATTTGCCAATTGTTAAAAGTCAAAGGATCAAAATAATTATTATTCTAAAAAAATCTGAGGACCAAAATAAAAATAAAAGTTTTGGTGATTCCCAAATTTTGGGCTTAATTGTAAATTTAGAAGAAGTTTGGAGGATAAAATGGTAATTTCACATAACTAGGGGCAGAAAGGTAATTTCACCATATTTTAGTCAAAGAAGCGTCAATATTTTAGACCCCTCTTTATGTATGACCGTGCACTCCTTGCTAGAGACTTAAAACATCTTCTTTTAATTAAAAGAGAAGAGAAGAAAGGAGAAAAGAGGAGAAGAAGAAGCTAGTTTCAGCCATTGCTAAAATTCCACACTCTTTGATTTTTCAACCCAAATCAAGGTGTTCTAAGCTAATTTGGGGTCAAGGAACTCAAATTTACCATTAGATTTGAGAAATTCTCGAAGGATTTGAAGATATCACCAAAGGAAGGTTTAGGTAAATTTTGTCTCATCTATCTCTACATTAGGATTTTGAGTTTGGTGTTAAGATATGCTATTCTCCATGCTTGAATATGTATGAAACATGGTTTAGATGAATGAAATATGTCATGGAGATGGTTTTTTTAAGTCAAAACTGAAATGCCCCCTCTTTGATGAAAGTTGTGAATTTTTGGATATCTTTTGAAATTGATGATTTAAATGAATTCTATGGTGTTAATTGTATATGTATAATGTGAATTGATGATGAAAATGAAGAAGATGTATATTGGATGAGGCTTGGTCGAAATGATGGGAGAAGGAATGGATATATGTAATGAGTTGTGTAATTATGATAAATGTAGCTTAAATGAAGGGAATTGGATTGAATGGAGTGGTGAAATGTGTCATTGTTTGGAAGTGTTTACTATATAACAAGATAGGAGCATGAATTACAATGATAAAGTCTTAAAAATGTGACTTGAAATTCATGCACATTAGGTGTTTGATAAAATGTCTAAGTGAACTTGGCTTAGGATTTAAGGATTCGTGGTGATATACATTGAAAGCAACATTCATGTTTACTTAGAGTAAACTTGAATTGTTGCTTAGATTGATTAATAATGGTCTAATGTGTTTGGATAAAACTTGAATTGTTGCTTAGATTGATTAATAATGGTCTAATGTGTTTGGATAAAAATGTGCTTAATTATGTTTTGAAATGAATAAGTATTGGATTAAAAGCATTAAATGCCTTAGAAAATGCAAAAGAAAAGCTAATGTTAATAGTAAGGAAGTAATCATGTGAGGAGTTTAATGGTCAAATCCTATAGCTTAAAGAGAGTGATATTGTGTTTTATACACTTATGTGATAATGTATAATTATGACATATATGTTTGAGTAGTAAATACATTGTAAATATAAAGGCTCGAGAGCTGTGAATTAAGGAGCTCGTACCGAAGATTGTTGAAGTTAAGGGAGTGTATACCTTCTTTTGAGATGAGTCGGGGAAACCATATTTCTCATATGGGATTAGATCACCCTAAGACATGTATGATGACTTGAACGTGAATTTTGAACCTAGGTAATGCATAGTAGAATTGAATCTCAAATGGATGCTAATATGCTTATGTATATATGAAACATCATTGTTTTGAAAAACTATGTATTTGGAGTACAAAAGATGGCTTTTATTTCATGAGATAATATTTTGGAATTTACATATGCATAATCGAGTCATGTATGTTGCGTGTATTTATTCTCTTTTGGCTTAGAGCCATGACACAGTTTCATTTTATCAGTTGGACCGATAAATAAAGGCATGATGCCTTACTTGATTTTTGTACTTAATTTTGTATATGATTTTTATGATTGGTGAGGAAACAATTAGCCAATCGTATGCTAGGCATAACAAATTAAGTGACCCCCATACCCTTGACGTTGGTACATAAAAATCTTGTCCGTGTATCGACACCTTTCTACGGGACTTGCGGGTGATGCTATACCTACGGTCTAGACACCGACGAGGTCATCACCTAAGGTCATGATGCTCTTGTCGACTGTAGTCCAAACTCACCACGGATGAAAGTCGAGCCAACACCGAGGATCGGTGGATGTGCACACTAGTTTGACCGACTAGTGGTATCACACATGATTGTTTTGGCTTATTTTAGGATTTGTTTTCTAACGAGTTTTGATTTATACATGTGATTTCTTTTGCTTTTGTGTACTAGAACTGGAACCTATGTTCACCGGATGAGTGATTAATAGGCTAGGCCTATATGGTTCCTAACTAGTATACGTTGAGTCATAGGCTAGGCTTATGTATTTCTATGTGATATATGTTTCACTTCATAGGTTATCTACACCGTCTTGGTGTATATTGAGTTCTATTTGCGATATATATTTTTCCTACTCACTGAGTACATAGTGTACTCACAGCCTCCGCTTTCCAACCATGCAGGTTAATTTATTGAGCTTAAGGCTCTGAGTGGATCATGCAGTCTTTTGACATTTCAGGGTATTATTGCACGTGGATAGTTTTCTGTCTTGGACTTTAGTTGCATAGTGGCTCATGAACTATTTTCCTGTTTTTATTAGATTTGTTATGTTGATATGTTTTATGATTATATAAATTTAACTCTTAACTGTTTTGTTGTTGAAAAAGACTTTATGTATGAACTTTTGATACTGTTATTGAGATTGCCTTGAGTGGACTTTAAAGTCCTGAAGTTGTGGTAAAATTTTTATATGTGAATATAGAAGTGTGTTTAAAAATTGTTTGCATGCATTTGATTGAGTTTTGAAATTTTTAAAATACAGCTATTGTGCTGCCCATTTTTTTTTTAAAAAAAAAAGAGATTTAGTTAGCCTGGATGGCAGTGGGTTTTCAACCCGATTAACATCCACACTACTCGACCCAAAAAATAGACATGGAGGCTAAAAAATAGATTTTAAATGGATGTTGAAAAATGGATGTGGATATGGATTTGGATATGGGTCTAATGATAACCCGAACCGTGGATACTTATATCCAATCCGTTTTTTATTAACTTTATTTTTTTAATTTTTTTCTTGAATATTTATGGTTAAATATAATAAAATATTAATATTTTATGAAAAGAAATAGCTTTAAAATCCCTACTTCACTCTTCAGTATTCACCTTTTTCATCATATTTTATTTTTTTATAGAATGATAATAATGCAAATGATGTAGAGATGGAGTTTTGAATGTTGTGGAGTTCACGCAAAGACAATTTGAAGCTTTGGATATTTCAGTCTCTGTTCCAGTTCTTAATTGTGAAAAATATATGTTGTCTTTGTACTAGACATTATGATTTTTATTACTCCAATTTTATGGTTTTTAAGATATACAAATCAAAATCTTGACTTATTATTATTAAAGTAATTTTGATTTGGAGCGTTTGCAAAAATCTGCTCTTTATATTTTCTATTTAGAAGTTGTATTTTTATGTGCTATACAACCCGATAGATATCCAAAAACCCGAACAACCCAATGGATTTAGATATGGGTAGTAAATCGTACAAACCGATTGATATGGATATGAATATGGGTTGAGTCATAAAAAATAGATATGGATATGGGTAGAGTAATACCCGAACCGAACCTTACCCATTGCCATCCCTTACATAGTCAGATTAAGGATACCGTGAGTGCCCTTAGCTTGGGTATGTGATGGTTGTCCTGTGGTACCGGGTTGTGACAATGTGTGGTTAAACTCAATTATTCTGATTTAAGGGGATTTTATATTCTAGTTGTAACTTTGTAAGGTTTTGTGTTCTAAACCTATTATTTATGTTTTAATTCAAGTATTTCTTGATTTAAGTTCTCATATATCATGAATGATTAATATTGATTAATCTGACAGTTTAATTTAATATTGATTATTCTATTGCTATCCATGAATTCAATGATCCATAATTGTCATCAAAGATTGATACAAGTAGCAAATAGGTTACTTATAAAATTGTATATTTAACTTATGATAAACAAGAAAACTAAGTTGAATAATTACAGCTATCTCGATATTTAATTTAGCGTTAGTCTTATTTAGAAGCTTATTGCTATCATTTATTTGATATGGAATGCTATCACACCCAATCAAGGGATAGTAAGTTTTAGTTTGGATGCTATGATTGAACCAATTAATTTAGGAAAATTTGAGACTTATTACATTTATCCTAATATATTTCGAACTAACTGCTTAAATTGTGAAAATATTCTTTCTAAACCAATGATCAATGTTACAGTTAAATGAGATATTTCCCTTGAAATAGAATTTAGTAATCTTGACTTTCTCACTTTTATATTCAGTTGATTTAATTTGATTTATTATTGATTTTAGTTAATTAGTTATTTAATCAAAAATCTCCCATTTTATTTTATTAATTGAAATTGAGAAATTGGTATTTAGTTCTTTTGGAAATTGACCTAATTCCACGACTACTATAAGAAGTTTGGATAATCAGAATTATTTTGGGAGCTTAGACAACCTAACCAAAATTTTTCGTCATTGCTGGGGAACTACTTTTGTTTCTTTGCATTTTAATTTTACAGTTACTGCTAATCTCTTGTCTTGTGTAACTTATGCTTCTCAGACATGTAAATTACAATATAATCTAGAAATTAAGAAGACAATAAGTTGTTTAAGAAAAGAGACTAAGCAAGGAAGCAGTCATTCACATTCAGACGTCAAAATTGAAGTAGATCTAACAATTGGTTAAGAATATAAAAAGGAAAAAAGATGGCAAATGAGATAAGTCAAGAGGCATGGACACCCTAATTTTGTCTTTAAATATGAGATAATTTTTAGAAAACCCAACTCTCTCTTATTAGTTGCTAATTTTTCCTATCTCTCTTCCTAGCCAATTTTTGCCTATCTCTCTCTCAAGGCCGAAATTAGCTTTGCCATTTAGCTCATGTATTAAGCAATCAATCACCAAATAAATAGTTTAATTTGAGAATTTTCTAGGATCAAAGTTAGGCCATTAAAGTACCATCTAACATTAGGAAATATTGGTTTTCTAATCAATCTTTGTTGAAAACCTTAGAATGCATCTCATTTGGTGTAAGGAGGTACAAACCAAGCAAGTGAGCATTAAGGCTAAGAGCAAGGAGGTGGAGATCGGCCAAGGTGGTGTTTGCTTCAACTTACACCTCAAGTTCCCTTCTATTTGCTTTGGAGACCAAATTTTAGGTATAATGGTTTATGTGCTTTAATTTGTGCTATTTCGATTTAAGAATTGGTTGCAAGACTAGATCTTTTAGTTTCCTATTGTTTTAAAATTTTATCTTGCACAACTTGAGGTCATTCAATAACCCAAAAGACATTTATGTAGCTATAGTGGATGAGATGAGTCAATTTCAGAAACAGTTTGAGGGAAATGACAAAAAAAGAATCAAGCTTTATACTAAGGTACAAATTACGATTTATGCTTTATTATGATTTATATGTTAATCATTTTATAAAATTTAAATGATCTTAACTTTCGAAAATAAAAAAAAACGTTTCATATTTATTCCACTGTGTGCACCAATATCATGTTGTTCCTTGAGACTTGATCTATTAGCATAGCTTTTTATAAAGTATTTTGTCACTATTATATATAGCTTGCTTTGCACCCTTATATACGGTTTATTCTCTCTCTCTCTCTCTCTCCCTCTCTCTCTATATATACAAGGATAACTAATCTCAAAGTGCTCAAATTTTTTAGATTTTTTCAATTTAGTACCCAAGCTTTCAAATTTTTTAATTGAGTGATTAACCTTTTAAAATCTTAACAAATCAATTAAACCTGTTAGTTTTTGCTAATGTAGCTAATAAAAAGACATTTATGTGACATTTAATAGATATGTCACATCATCAAAAATAATATTTTTGAACTGAATTATCAAAGTTTTAAAAAGTTAATCACTTAATTGAACAACGTAATAAGATTTGTCATTGAATCAAGGAGATATTTAAGCTCTTCCATGAAATGTAAATGGGGCCAAGTGTAACCTCTGTCTTGAATGTTCTAGCATCAATACTAGTTTTGTTCTATTGAGAGGTTGGTTTTCTACTTGGATTCATATCCCTTGTATTTCTAACTTTTGTAATTGCTTGGCAGACCCTTGGAGATTTAATGAAATTTCTTTATTTATCTTTTTTAAAAAATTGAAAATTTTAGAAACTTGAACACTAAATTGAAAAAATCTTAAAAATTTAGAAAATTTTAAATGTTTTCCCTTTATTGATTCGCCATTTTGTCTTTTTATACTTGTTTAAATAAACAAGTCGCAATAAACACCATAACTTTTGTTTATGTTTTTTGTTTCAATAGAAGCTGAAAACCCCAACTTAACAAAACACCACGGCCACCCTCGTTGCCTTTATTAGACGTACATATAACTGTACATATTCTGCATATCTTTTTTTGGATATAGTATATTTGACTAACTTATTCTTTCCATTTCCATAGCACAACTTCAGGCTTAGTTTTAGCTTTTACCATTGCAACAAGTTGTATATATTTATATTAATAGCCTTGCCTTTATCTCAGGAGTTGGCAAAATGTTTTTAATGTTTTTAGATAGATAATTCAATTTATATAGCTTTGAAATTCTAATGCACTATAAACAAATTTTAATTAGAAAAACTAATTATAATGTTATTACTAATTCTACTAATTTACAAACATAAAATTTGTTAGACCCTAAATTTTTTTCAATTATTATTGATTTATTTGTTTCATTATTTTTAGAATTGAGTCATTAATTTGATGGGCATAA
>JANIJH010000005.1:23309258-23338898 GCA_024520975.1 Erythroxylum areolatum | reverse complement strand
GAACATGCCAAATTATGCACTCACATTCCTAACCCGTACCCAAATTTCCAATTTACCCTTCCCATCGGTGACGGGATATTACAAGTTTAATCCATCAACTAACCTGTATTTGTACTGATATTTGCAAAGGGGGAACAAGAAGCAACTCAGTGGGATTAACTTTGCAATTACAGAGATGAAGAAGCCCGGTGGTAAGATGTGCTCGTTATTGGTTTCCTGAAAAACAACATCGATCAATTCATCATAATGCAAACCAAATGCATTGTGTTACAAATAATCAGAAAACCAAGAGATTAAGCAATCTTAAACCCATAATAAACCCTCCACTTCAATTGACTCAATAAAGAACAATTTAGCCAACATCAATCGCAACCAAAATCGTTGAACTACTTACCTCAACCAACACTCTGACTGTAGACGACAGAAGGACGTCAACTCGTGAAGCAAACTCCAACGATTCCAAGGACGGTGGCTCGAGGGAGAGGGAAGGTGGCTTGAGGGAGAGGGCAGGTGGCACGACGGAGAGCTAAACGTGGGAGAGAGATGAAGCTAGCTTGTTTTTCATTTACCAGTACTTACACGACGTCGTCTCATCGGCTTGGAGGGCGGGAGTTGAAAATCAAAACAACAACGTCGTGCTGTACTGGAGGGCCAAACGGGCCGGAGAACGATTTTTAGCTACCCTTTCCCGACGTCTAACTCTCCCCAACGTCGGGCTAATTTTTTTGCGACATCTAACTAACCAAACGACGCTAAACACTTAGTTTTTCCATGACGTCTGCATACAACGTCGTTGAATCTTGACTCCTTTCGTGACGTTTGGGAACACGTCACGAATTCCTCCTACATTTCGCGATGTCTACTGGGAAGACGACGCGAAATGCATGTTTTTGTTGTAGTGATTAGATCTATTGAATTATTAACAAATTTTGGAATTTCTTGCTTGTCATTTATGTTGATCGTGGGATGTTGAATTTCAACAGTTAGTTGTACAATATCTATTTAAACTTGAGGAGCATTCTAAATGACAATCACCTTACTGTTTGAAGTAGAGGATTGAATATCCATATGATCATTGTCAGAAACTATATCTCAAAATGGATCCCTCCCACTAATCAAGTCATTCTCAAGAAATTTGGAACTTCTTAATTCCACAATTCTAGTGCGATGTGATGGACAATATAACATATAACCTTCAGACCTTTCAGTATATCTAATGAAATACCCACTTATGGTCCTTAGGTTCAATTTCTTCTTATATAGATTATAAATTCTTATTTAAGACGGACATCTCCAAATGCATGTATGTCATAAATTTGATTTACAACCTTTAACTAACTCAAATGATGTCTTTGGAATAGTCTTGGTTGGTACCCATTTAATATATACATTTCATCTTAAGAGCTTTAGTCCACGAGGATTTAAGAAGTTTGGAGCTACTCAGCATGCTCTGTACCATATCCCATATTGTTCAGTTTCTTTTTTCTACACACCATTCTTGTCTGGAGATCTAGACGTAGTGTATTGAGCTATCATCCCATTTTCTTAAAGATACCTTGCAAATGGACCAAGTGCTTACCCACCTTCAGTATATCTACCATCATATTTGCCACCTTTATTAGACCTCACAATATTAATTTGCTTATCTCATTATTTCTCTACTTTAGGTTCAAATATTTTGAAAGCATCTTGTGCTTTATTCTTATTATGAAGCAAGTATAGATACATATATCGTGAGTAATCATATATAAAAGAGATGAAGTATATCTGACCATACGAGTTCATATCTGGACTATAAATATTCTTATGTATGATCTCTAATATCTCTAAACTTCCACCTATTCTTTGATTTGTTTGTCTGCTTTCCCTTTATGCAATCTATATAATTTTCAAAATCAGTAAAATCCAAAGTACTAAGTGTTTCATCATTCACCAATCTTTTAATCCTTTCCATAGAGATGTGTCCAAATATTCGGTGCCACAATATAGAAAAATTTTCATTCATACTCAACGTTTTTGTTCCAGTATGAACATATGTTGCATTGTAATAAGTATTATCTTGTAAACTAAAATGTAAAAGACCATCAAATAATTTACCATTCCCAACAAATTCGGATTTATAATTTAACTTAAAAGATTCATTAAAAAAATGAAAGGGATATCCAAAAAGTACAAGTCTTAAAACTGAAATCAATTTCCTGGAGAAATTAGGAATATAAAATATCTTTTCTAATTTTAAAACAAAGCTAGTACATAAAACTAAATTGCAATCCCCTACAGCCTCCACACATAAACATATCTTGTTTCAGGATAAGATATATTACTCAGTTCTTATTAGTTTTCTTGGGTTCTGCAAATCCTGTAACTCATTTGTTATATGGATTGTACAACTAGAATCAATCCACCATGTGTTATGACAAACTTCAATCATATTGAATTTATATGTTTAACACAATCCTTCTTTATGTGTCCTTTTTTCTTACAGAAAAAGAAATTGGATTTCTTGTTAATATGAACTTGGGCGGGTATTTAACCTTTTACCCTTGAGTTGACTTGATTTTTCTTCTTTTCTTGAACAACCAGATTTGCATGTTGTGAACTCTCTCCCTATTCCATCGACAATCTCCCTTCCTCTTGAACACATATGGTCATTAATTCATTTATTGACTACTTATCCTTATATGTATTATAAGATATCTTAAAAGGTCCAAATTATGGTGAAAGGGTGTTCAAAATGTAATGCATAAGGAAAGAATTAGACATCTTAATCTCGATTTTCTTTAACTAACTTGTAATGTTCCTCCTCTTCATGATGTGATCACCCATACATCAGACAACGGTGAGCCTTGTAGATGAAAACTTCATAATCAAGGTGAATGCAAGTGCTTTGTCTAAAGTTTTGAATTGCTCATTAATAGCCTTTAGTAGAGCATGAATATTGTCATACTATTCTACAGAACCGCAAATGTCAACAAAAAGTTTAGTTTTTATAAACACCACATTAGGCGATTAGATCGCTCCCAACATTCATAAAGAGCAATTTTAGCTATAGTGCTAGCCTTAGTTTTAGCTATAGTGCTAGCCTTAGTTACATTAGGTGGTTCATCCTTCTAGATAGCATAATCAATGTCCATCCACCCTAAATGAAGAATAATTCTCTCCTTCCAAATCATATGGTTTTCACCCCTTAATTTCAAGAATTTCACAATTTGTCTAAAAGAAACTAATAGTTTGAATATTTACACAATTTAAACATATATGCTACTTATCAATAAATTGAGACGAATAAACTATATATATGTTGTACCAATGTAAACATATCTTAAAAGACATAAATCAATTGACGTGAAAATTACCTGTGGGTAAATTTTTTATTCAAACATATTTATGCTAAAAATTATGATAGAAAATTATATTCCATTTCTAATACCTGTGGGAAAATTAGAAAAATAAAATAATTTGATATTTCATCTTAATTAATTATTCAAATATAATAAAAATTTCTGTAGGATAAAATTTATGATATGAAAATAGTTAACTACAATGAAATGTCTTAACTCTTTATGTGATTAATTACATAAATATATAATTTTACAAAATTAGGTTGCTGTGGCGAAGCCCTAGTAATTAATCACTAAAACATTTTATCCAAAATTCTATTCATAATGCAAAATATAGACATAATAATCATGTGATAATCTACTTCATGTTGAACGTTTATACAAATATAATTTTAATGCATAATAAATATGAATATTACATTCAATTTAGTTGGCAAAGGCTCACCATGTTCTCCATGAGGGCGCAAGTTAGAGCCTCAACCACTACATCAGAATTTGCTAACACACAAAATGATGTTGTTTGGTGAGAGATCTTTAACCTTTAGTTGGATCATAATGACTCGTTTAGTGATCCGCCAGATACCAAACAAAACTAGATCATAAAAATACCATAAAATTGGTTTTTAAATGTAGAATACTTCCAAAACACTTAATTGAAGATTTCTACCTTTAATCGAAATAAAAACTTCCAAAAACAACTCTAAAATTAAAATTTTTGAATCCGAATTTTTTTTCAAAATTCAAAATTCTCCAAACACTAAAACAAGGCAATGGTTATAAGGCTATGATACCAAATGTTAGCCAATTCAATAAATATTAGACAATAATATATGTCATAATAACATATAAAATAAATGCGGAGGAAAACGAAATACCTCTAGCCAATGATGTTTTCGCTTAGAGTGTTTGCGTTTTTTGGAATTCTTCTAAGCTCTTAGTTCCTAATTCAATGATGTAACTTTTCAAAAGAGAAAAGAAGCTCTGGGACTCCAAAGGTCTAAGGGGAAAAACAGATATATCAATGTATTCCCATCAAGCACATTGACAATTACCATAAAAACAAAACATTCATACCCATTAACTATAAAACGTTTGACCATTTATGGCTACCAAGAATATGAAAATTTCTCACATAAACTTTATGTTATAAATAATAAGATAACATGATATTTTTCATAAGATCTCGACTATTAGATGTTTGAAAAATTTTCACTTAAAATGAGAAATTACATGGCTATTTATAATTGAACAAAATTAATTGTAATCATTTATCTCAATCTATTCTAATGAAACTATTTTATATGTCTCCATCATATGCTTATTTTCTTTAACCATCACACTAAACATATGGTTCTAATTTATTTTTTCATTATCTCAATAAATATATAATGCTAATCAATTTGTTTAGTTTAATCTCTCTTGAAATTTTGATTAGGTATTGATCAATTTCATACAATTCTTTGTATTTTATAATTGTAATTTTGTTTACATTTTATTATGCTATAAAAGAATTAACCCAAATGAACCTATTAGTTTTGGCTGTTTTTGTCATAAAATATGTTAAATTATCATTATTATGAACATTCAGCGTGTTCATAGTTCCTTTTCCCTTTTCACAAATAAAGTGAAATCAAACTTGTATGTACTTGATTTTTAATGAATATTGGATTCCTTGTTAGACATATGGAACTTTGAATATCACAAAACAAGAAACAGTTCTCCCAATACCAGTTTTAATCATACTACTTCTTTATTTACTTATGTAGTTGATATTTTTCTTCCTTTGTTGACATATCCACAATTGATTGTTGCTTTAAAACCTAATTTATAGTGCTTCTAATAAGTGGGAGCATATAACTTGTAATAGGATTATTTTTATTAAGATCAACTAAATAAGGAAAGCTGATATATCCATTGATAACGGTATGATACTCGGGATATCTCTTTCTTCTCATTTTCTCTATTAAGACTTATATTAGAAGTTAGCTTCAAATTAACAAGAAGAGGATATAAATTGGCTTATAATTTTATATATTAAAGTATTGTAAAATTTTCTTTGTATATTTTTTTAAGAAAGCTAAAACTTATTATTTTTTCCTTATTGAATTTGTATCCCTAGAATCTTGCTTATTGGTCTTAAATATTTAGTATAAAATTCTTTAGCTTCAATTCTTCATTGTGAACTCTGTTAGGGTTTGTAATTAACATATCATCCATATACAATAGCAGGATAATAAAATCATTATCATTAAGCATTTTAAAATATCTACAATAATTTTTATTAAGTCTATTATGTCCAAAACTTATGATTAACAAATCAAATCTCTTGTTCCAACACCTTAATGCTTGTTTGAGATTGTATAGAGATTTGTTTAACCAACAAATTAAGTTCTCTTTACATTGTTCTTCAAAACCTTATGATTGACACATATAATTTTCTTCTTTAAGATCTTTATAAATAACAGTATTTTACATCTAATTATTATAGATGTAAGTCACATTACTAAGATTATTCTAAGCATAGCATTAAAGTTGATCCCCTTTTTTTTAGCATAACCTTTAACCACCAATTTTATATAATATTGCTCCATTTAATCATCCCCATTTTGTTTGATCTTAAAGAACCATTTATTACTTATTGGCTTACTTCCTTTTGCTAATGGAACAAATTCCCTAGTTTTATTTTTATGAAAAACTTCAATTTCCTTTTGCTTTGATGACATAAGAGGCATCTACATTAATGCTTCTTAAAGAGTTGATGACTCCTTGTCTTCTATTAAAAGGCAACATGTTATATTGTTCTCCATTATGTAATTTGAGTACTAATTGGTTGTCTTTTATGATATTTTATTAACCAACTTTTAGAGTTTTAGGCTCAAGTTATTCTTAGACATCAACTATAGTCCTCCTATAGTATAAGCTTTTTCTTTTTCTTTTTATTGAAGTTCCTTTTCCATTTGTAATCTAGTCACTAAAGTTCTTTGTTAAGTGTTGTTTTATTGCTATTGACTTTTATAACATGTCTTCTACAAAGGAGACATCCCCATTGACTACAATCTTATGGGAGTGGTATCATATAAGCAACATCCTTTAATTTTGTCAACATATCTTAACAATAAACATTTCATTGATTTTAGTTCTAACTTTATGGTTTCTTGGGCAATATTTAATATGTATGTAGGGTTTTTAAGTAAATGTAAGTTAGAATAATCCACCACCTTCCTTATTCCACGCCTTCATGGGTGCTTTTAACTTATTTATAGTTGATAGAACTTGATTCATTATGTAACAGTAGTATTAACTATTTCTACCCAACAGAATTATCAAGGCCTACAACTCTCATCATTGTTCTTGTTCTTTCTAATATAAATTGTTTATCCCTTTTAGCTCTCTATTTTATTAAAATGTGTATATTGAATTATCTTTTTTGGATTTCTTACTTATAAAATGCATAAAATTCATTATTGGTATATTCTTCTCCATTATTCATCCTTAAAGGTTCAATCATTTTATTGTAATTAAGTTTAAATCACGCTTTAAAAACTTTGAAGATAAAAAACACATCTATTTTCATCCTAATAGGGTATATCCAATGCCTTTAAGGATAAGAATTAATTATCATCATCATCACGCCTAGTCTGAACTCCTGTAATTAATCGGGATCCGGGGAAGTCTGATAATACGCAACCTTATCCCTACATAGTGTAGAGACTATTTCCAATAGACCCACATGTAGATGTGACAATAAAAAAGTGATGTAAATTCAAGAGTAAATAATTAAAACTGGCATAGTTACTATTATGTAAATAAAATTACAATAAATAATAAAATATTAAAAATAAATTAGAAATTAGAAATTAGAAATTAAATATAACCAAAAGATATACCTAATAAGAATTAAGGTATAGAACTAATTCTTATCATAAATTAAAGTGATCTATTTAAAAATAGCCTTGCGTCTTGAATTCTCTATGCTAAACTTCACATAATGATACGGACTTATAACATAATGGACACAAAAGATAGGTAATACCTTTTTTAGGCTAAAGAGTAACTTTTTCTTAGCAATTCCCTATTTAGACAAACATATAATTATTTGATTTTAAAAAATTAAAGATCTTTCACTTAGATTGCTTGAAATGACTAATACTTATGCTTCTTATCATTTCAATCATTTTAACTTAAGGACAAGTTTGTACCTACCTTTGAACTTGGTTGATGTGCCATGTTATGAGATTCTTTAGTATCTACTTGGCTACCTAAGTCCTCTATTTGACAATGTAGTTAAAATTCCCTTAGTTATGTTCTATGAAGACATAAACTGACCAAGAGTCCAGATCTATAAAAAAGAAAGGAAAACTAATAAATTAATGAAATAAAATAATTTAAAAACAAAAATATAACAAAAAATATAAAAATTGCTAGATTAATATAGGTTTTCCTAATATTACTGTCTCCGATAACGACGTCAAAAACTTGATTGATCGTCTAGGGTTAAGGTCAATTTAATTTAACTGTAAGTGCACGATGTAACTATAGCTAGCATAGACAAGTATGAGTCGATTCTACAAAGATAAGAATTTACTAATAGTTATCTCTTTTTTATTATCTAGCTAGCATAGGCAAGTACGAGTTGATTCTACAAAGATAAGAATTTACTAATAGTTATCCCTTTTCTGTTATCTAGTCTAAGAATTAGATTTTGGTTTTTTAGTTAGAAATAAAACTAAAAAGTGAACTAAATTAAGATTAAACAATTTTGAATTTAAGATAAGTAGAGTGTGAAGAAAAATTAGTATCAAATAATAATGTTTAGGTAACGAATCTCCTAAGAATTATTAAATTTTTAACCTTTTATCAATAAGTTATAATAACAAGATAAAATTATTTAATTAGAAATATTAGATCAAATTCAAAGATATCAAAGGACCGTCTACAA
This sequence comes from Erythroxylum areolatum, assembly GCA_024520975.1. NCBI lineage: Eukaryota > Viridiplantae > Streptophyta > Magnoliopsida > Malpighiales > Erythroxylaceae > Erythroxylum > Erythroxylum areolatum. The sequence goes on along the minus strand of JANIJH010000005.1, from coordinate 23,330,618 downwards.
AATTCAATGCTAGCATTGAATTTGTGGCTTTTAGGGCCTAAAAAGTATTTAAACAAGGCTTAAAGTTTAAAGCGAAGCTTAAATGGTAATTTGTAGTCTGACAGTCCAAGAAGCTAAGCCAACCAGCCGACTTTTCATTGTTCAGCCACTCAAGTCCGTTTTACTCTTTTGCAGTTCAGGTTTGTTGTTCCGTCGCTGCTTCTGGACATTGAGCTCCCCTGGGTATTTTCCTTCTACTCCGTTGCTATTAGTTGTTTTGCTAATTATAAGTCATTTATTTGTTTCGTTCTTTTGAACCTCAATAGTTGATTTTAATTAATAGTCGTGATTTGTGCTTAAAATTATACAAATAGGGATTCAGTTTAGTTTAATCTAGCAAGCATGCTCTTAATTATTTTTTAATGTCGTCATGTCATGTTAATAAATATTTATTAATATATTATTTATTATATTACAAGTTTAAATTAATTTGAATGAATGAATTAATAGTTGATTAGTGTAACCTTTATGATATTATCTAGAAATAATAAGTTGGTCAGGAATTATTTTTACTTCAGTATTAAACAATTTAAAATTTTTAATTAAGTTATTCACCTTGAAAATGGTTAAAATTAACAAATTTAATTTTTATTTAATATTTGGCATCTATGTGGATTATTTTTTTACACATAACACCCACGTCACTGACCCATAACCAAACCCCTGATCCATTATCCATAACCCACCAATTTAACCCTAAAATTTCAACTTTTGCCACTAACGTTGTACCTTAGATCAGTCATGTTCAATTATAGCCGTCGTCTGGAAGAAGCTGTTGGAAATCGTCGTCGTCTGAAAGAAGCTAGTGAAGCCGCTGTCGTCTGAAAAACAAACTAGTCATTCTGTTAGAAGTCGCCGTCGTCTGGAAGGAGCCAGTGGAAGCCGCCGTCGTTTGAAAAAGAAGCCACTAGGCTTCATTCGCTAGGTATTGGTGGTTTTCCGTTTCTCGTTTCTCGTTGTAACTCGATTCCAGTGGGTAGTTGTGGGGTACTTTTCTACTTTTGAAGACGATTTAGTTTGTGTTTAAATTCTTAGTTGAAAATAAAAATTATGAGTATTATATAAATATTTCTGTGATTGATATAAATAGTCTTATCTGCAGAAAGATTCTGTTGTAACTTTTGTCCTGAGTGGCTTAAATCTTATTGTTTCGTGAACTACTTTGATTTCATGTTCCTGAAGAAACTTGCATTTGATTATAATGGCATCTCGTTCTGATAACTGCTAGTAATATTGATTTTTACAATTTACAAATTTCTTACATTTTTTCCTTTTAAACAGAACAAGTACCATCATGGAGCAAGACGAAACACTAGTAGACAAAAACTTCCCTCTCTTCTTCAAATCCACTAAACCCCTTAAGCCTCACAAAAAAGCCCCTAAAACCCATCAAAAAGAAGAATCTGTCCTGAAATCGCAAACTTCAAAAGTGGAGAAGGAAAGTTCCAGAGATCCTAACCACGATTCCACCACCACAAAGACTATGTTTTCAGATCTGGGTCTTGCAGAATGGGCAGTTCAAACCTGCAAGGAGCTGGGAATGAAGCAACCAACTCCGGTCCAAACACACTGCATCCCCAGAATTTTAGCTGGCCAGGATGTGCTGGGTCTGGCCCAGACAGGAAGTGGGAAGACTGCAGCATTTGCACTTCCCATCCTGCACCACCTGGCTGAGGACCCCTACGGAATTTTTGCACTGGTGATTACTCCAACAAGGGAACTAGCCTACCAGCTGGCAGAACAGTTCCGAGCCCTGGGATCTTCTTTACATCTGCGTTGCTCAGTGGTGGTTGGTGGCATGGATATGCTGACCCAAGCAAAGACGTTAACAAGTAGACCACATTTAGTTATTGCGACACCCGGCCGAGTTAAAGTCTTGTTAGAGGAGAATCCTGATATCCCTTTGGTCTTTTCTAGAACCAAGGTAATTTATATTCCATTTCAGGCTATTGGGTTCATATATATGTTTATGTTTGGATGAAAGCTTGATAGAGTTGATCAAAGCTCCTTCAACAAATGTGAAGAGGACAATAAGATGGGAAGTTGAGATGAAAGATAATCTGTACACTTGTGAAATCTCACTTTGGGGTGCATTTTTGGGTAAAAGTGCTTGTACATATGTTACATAATGCAATTTCATGAAGAGTTGTTAATTAGTAGGAATCTCTTCTATTGTACTTTCATGTAATAAGAGAAATACCCAACTAATTTGAATAGATATTGGCCTAAAACTATGTTGAAGCTAGAACATTCTTCCTGAAGTTTTTGACACCTATACCGTACTTCTAAGTTGTTTAATCCCTTGATTAGCTTTTATTGATACCCTTATGTGAATTGGACTGCCAATTGCATGTTGAATTCTGAATTTTAAGGTAAATAGTCAACATCCCTTAGATCATATTTCTAAGTTCCTTCATCCCTTGAATTAGCTTTGTGTTGATCCCCAGTATGTGCATTAGACTATTTCTGAATTTGTAATGCCAATTATATGTTGAATGTTGACTTCTAAAGTAATGAACTTTGAGTTGCTTATCAGCAGCTGAAGTCTTATGGATACATCTAGCATTGTTCAGTTCACTTTTACTCAACAATGGCTATTTAGTTATCTCACTTTTTTTTTTTTTTCCTACTGGTTGTTGTATCAGTTCCTAGTTTTAGATGAAGCTGACAGAGTTTTGGATGCTGGATTTGAAGAGGAATTACGAACAGTATTTAACTGCTTGCCAAAAAATCGACAGACTTTGTTATTTTCTGCAACAATGACAAATGAGTTGCAGTCACTGCTAGAGATTTCAGCAAATAAGGCATACTTTTATGAGGCATATGAAGGATTCAAGACGGTTGAAACTCTTAAGCAAGAGTACATTTTCATGCCTAAGAATGTTAAGGATGCTTATCTGGCTTTTATACTGTCAAAAATGGAAGACATGAATATTCGATCTGCCATGATATTTGTTTCTACATGCAGGTACAGATTAATTTAATCTGAAATATTTCACTGTGCTTTCTAAGTTTGTAACTGATCTGCTGTCATTCTAAGCTATAATGAAGCATGCTTTTAGTAGCTGGTGGATTTGATGACTGATCTGTTCTTTCTATATGTGCAATATTTAGTTCCATGAACATGCAGTAATGAACTCGCTTTCTTTTACTACTACATTCATATAAATAGATACATGCTGTGATTGTTAAGTTTTTTGTTGATTAAGCAATTCCATTATACAGAATAAGTTGGATCATGGCATTAAGACTACAAGTTTATTTAGTCTTAATGATCGAAAATTGTGCTCTTTGTAGAAAGGCTGCCTCTGTTATTAAGCATTGATAAAAGAAGCCGTTGTTGTTATTTTATGGGTATTAGTAAATTTGTCTTGACACTTGGTGGGTTTGGGTCCTATGTTGCTTTTCTTAATTAAGAATTTTTATCTACAGAATGTAAATATTTTCATTTTCTTACTTCTCATTCTAATGTGGGAACAGAACTTGTCATCTTTTGAGTTTATTATTGGATGAGCTTGATGAGGAAGCCGTGGCATTGCACTCTTTCAAGTCCCAGTCTCTAAGGCTAGCTGCATTGCATCGATTCAAATCTGGGCAAGCTCCAATATTGATAGCAACTGATGTTGCCAGTCGTGGCCTGGATATTCCAACTGTTGATCTTGTCATCAACTATGACGTTCCAAGGTTACGCCTCAACTGTATTCCTTGTAAGCCTTTTATTGAGAAGTGTTTGTCTTGTAGCTTTAACTGCAAGTTGTTGCAGGTATCCCAGAGATTATGTTCATCGTGTAGGGCGTACTGCAAGAGCAGGGAGGGGAGGCCTGGCAATGAGTTTCGTTACTGAGGTAAATATTGGAGGCTTATAACATTGCACTCCAGATTTTAGGCCCTTTACGAGAGTTTTTGTTACTATATATTATAGACAAGTAACTAAAAATAATTGTTTTGCTACAACAGTTTGAATGATAAAGGTTTTATAACTGATGGAGATTCTTAGGTACATAGGTTAGTTTTGTCCTTTATTCTCATCTCGCTTAACACGGCTAAATCTAATTTTCAGAATGACGTTGATCTCATACATGAGATAGAAAATGTTATCGGAAGACAATTGGAGGAATTTGCCTGTAAAGAGAAAGAAGTTCTATCTGATATTACAAAGGTAAGTATGTGCTTTCAATATTATTAATCTAGTATTCATACCTTAAGGAGACAATGGGGCAAGGTAGTCCTTATTTATCTTTAAGATAATATTCATTTTAGGTAGACATAGGCAAGGTAGTTAAGGTGCTCACCTAAGTGTAATTAGACGCTAAGAACAGGTGGCAAACAAGGATGCCGTGCAAACCTGGGATGGGCTTTTGATGAGGGGCTTGTCTAGGCATGACTACAGAGTTTCAACCTTTGTAAATACCTCTCGACTGAGCTCGTGTATTGACCCATTTGTTTTCTGTCTTTTCTATTCAGACTTTGTTTCTTTTGTTTCTATGTTTGCAAATCTTTGTTAGGCTTTGTTTTTGACTGCGATAGTGTTTTTGTCTAATGGAGAGATTTTAATTTCTACCAAATCTTGACCACCTTTGAAAAGGCAAGCACACCATCTTTTGGCGACATTTGCGAAGTTTGTGTAAACAGAATGCCCTCTGTCCGCGAAAGGCTTCTCACTTAGGAGTTCGCATTACTGGGAACTAGAAAGCTCAATTGCATAGTAGTTTTATATTATTAAGCCTATCATGTTTTACTCGAAATCATGTGCATTCAGTAGCAAATTATACGTTTCTTGAACCGCATTAGACTTCTGCTGCTCAGTTATGTTGAACGGCTACATCTTCTGATGTGTTTTCTCAAGAAGGGAACGGCTACATCTTCTGATGTGTTTTCTCAAGGAGGGTTTTGTTCTTCCTTTTTTAACTTTTGCACATCTTTTTCTTTTAGATATCATCCTTGTGTTGCAATATTAGGTGTACAAGGCCAACGGGAAAGCTCTTTGAATAATGAATGCATAGTTTCTTAATCATAGCAACCTTTTTATTCTGGTTTATTTATGGGTGTCAAAATGTTGTTTGCAGATTTACAAAGCTAAACGTGTGGCAACAATGAAAATGATGGATGATGGTTTTGAGGAGAAAGAAAAGGAGCGGAAAAAACAAAAATTGAAGACATTAACAGAGAAGGGATTGCTGAATGAAAGAGGTAAAAAGAGAAGGAAAATCTAAATACAGTTGGCTGAGTCGTTGTAGCTCTCTCAACCCAAGTGGCTTGTTTTATTTCCTTCAACATTTTGGTGGTATGCCAGCAAATAGAGAGATTTTGTTTAGCAATTAGATAGATGCTAGCGTATTCGTTGAACTGTAATATAGGCGAGAAGCTTTCTTGGTGTATATTTATCTTCAAGACCCAAGAAGAAATTTGTGGTCGATTGGATCTAATATTTGTATATTTTAATACTAATCCTATGCAAACATAGACAACAAGCATTTGCATCTGGTTTTATTAATAACCAGGCAAAAATCATTTCACCTGATAAATTTTTAAGGCTAGAACAAAGGTCATGACAGGGTTAAATTTCGGAAAAGATTTGGATTTCTAGTGGTTTGTAACTTCTTAAGATTTGTTGAGTTATTTTAATGTTTGATTTCATTAGGGATTATGTTAAAAAAAATTTAAGATAAAAGTTTTTATCATTATTTTTAATATAATAAGACATGGCAAGTTTGTATCTTACTAATGTAATTGTTATACTCCACTGTTTATGAATATGATGTATGGAATACACAATATGACGTTTGCTGATTACATAATTTATATTGTCAACCTTTAACATGTACCGTAAACGTTCATCACATGTTTTTGTTCAATGAAACTATGGATTCCATATGCAGGCCTGCAAATTGAAAAGCCATAATGGAGATTTCCATATATGATAAAATCACAAAATGATATAAAAATGCATATAAGAGGAGGCAAATGTAATAAATAAAAGACAAGCTTTCTTGGAACTCCTACGTTCCTCTCTTTTTGTTTGCCCAAAGCCTTGTAATTTTCCTTATCTGTATAAAGCCTTGTAACCGGCCAAAAACCAAGGCTTCTGATATGGAGCTCTGTATTAAATTAAAGCCTTGCTCTTTTTTTCTTCAAAGCTTAAAACCTCTTATAGTAATGCTTCATCGTATTTGGATAAAATTAGTAATTTATCTTAAAGTTTATTATTTGTATTATGATTAGTTTGTAGTGGACTCGCTCTATCACCTGTCAAACTTTAATATTTGTTATCCCATGTAATATAACTTATAGCGACCAGCTTTGTCGTCCATTAAGATATAATATTCCATATTTACTTTAATTTTAACTTATTATGCTATTAATTTGTTTCAAATTATTATTTCTTTTAGTGCTTTACTCATGTCATCAAATTATTTGAATTTTGTATGTTATATATAAGATTTCTAAAAAAGATAATAAAGTTTCTAAAAAATAATTAATTACCATAAAATAAGAATGTAACGAATTAATAGAATTATTAATGTATCCCATAATAGAAGTATAAAATTTAGATAAGATTTATTTACTATAAAGAATAACAATAACTTTTAAATGCTAATTAAAATTCTATAACCTTAAATTGGAATTAGTAAATAGGTTTCAGGGATCTACTTATAATAAAACTCAAATATTATTATATTTTCCTAATTATAAAGGATAATTCAAAGTTTTTTATTTTATTTCTTCACCAATTAGCTCGTCACCCCATCATTTTTAGAGTCAATTGTTTTTATATCAAATAAGTTTTATTATACATAAATTCTTAAGGCTGATCAATTTTACAAAAAAAGCTAAGAGTGATTCGTAGCTACTAACAATTCAAAATTAAAGATAAATTTTAAAATAGATGCTCCAATGGGGGAGGTTGTTGTTCATTATTTTTGCAAATAGGTTGTGGATATTTTTACTATAATCCACTCTCTAAAGACTACAGGATGGAATATTAAATGTTGAGTGCTTAGGTAGATCTTTACTTAGAAACTTTATCTCAAATGAAAATTTAAAGACTCTTAAAGTTGAAGCATTATCATCAAATTTGGAGTTTTTTTTTATTTTCTACTAAAGGATAACTATACTCTTTTAACATTATATTGCTTTATTTCTTTGATTTTTGTATTAGGATTTAAAGGTACAAGGGTTTAAAGGCAATGGTAACAAAAATACAATCCTTTTCATCTAATCCTCTTTTCATGTCTTTCATTACGGATGGATTATCTCAAGAAAATGTTGATGCCCTGGTAGCTCCCTTTGCCATTCTTAAATGTGGAGAAAGTGGTTTCCAATTTTAAACCAAACAAATCTCTAGATCTAGATATATTTAATGGCATATTCTTTAAAAAATCTTGGCATCTAATTGAGAACATGATGGCTAAGGCAGTCTTACGTTACTTCAAAAGAGGGCATCAATTAAAGGATTTCAATAAACCTTTATTACTCTTGTTCCTAAAACTCCACAATTTCTTTTACAAGGTCATCTATAAACTTCTTGCAACAAGATTGAGGCAGACCATCAACCCATTAATTAATAGGTTTTAATAATATTATGGATAATATTCTTACTATGCAAGAATTATTCAAGAATTATAGAAGGAAGAGATCCCCAAATGTTATGCAATGAAGGTAGATTTTCAAAAGGCCTTTGATACTATTAATTGGAGCTTCATCATCCACACCTTAGGATATTTAGTTTTCTAACTATATTGGATACAACAAAGTGTCTCAACAATTTTCTACAATATTCTGATAAATGCTATCCTAACTAAGCTAATTAAATGGGCAAGGAGAATAAGGCAAGGTGATCCCCCTATTGCTTTATTTATTTTCTTTTTCCACAAAAGTTATATTAAAGACTCACCAACTACATAATCAGTTTATAAAGGACATTTATGCTTCATAAGAAATGCAGAAGAGTGGAGATATGTAGTTTGGCTTTTACAAATGATCTACTTCTGTTCTCTGCAATTGATCCACACTATATTAAAGCCTTATGAATGCAATTGAAACCTTCAAAACTCTCTTTAGCTTATTAACAATATGGAGAAAAGTCACTTCTTACTTTCCTCTTCAGCTGCTCATTTATCCCCTTAGATCTCTTCTCTAACTAGTCTCAAGAAGAACTAGCTTCCTTTTACATATCTAAGGCTTACCATTTCGCACAAAGAGACTAATACCTAATAACTTCTTACCTATAATTTCTACAAGCAAAGAATTGTTTGATAAATGGTGTAATGATAAATGGTGTAATGGTTCCCTTTCATTTTCTAGTAGAACTTAACTGATCAATGTTATCTTGAAATCTTTGTATAAGCAATGACCATCACACATAGGAATACTTCCTTTTTTCATAACTCTCTACTAGTTAAAAGGAACTTAAATAGAATCTTCTCTTTACATATTGATGATGATTTAGTAGTTTCATCTTAGGAAGAGCTCCTTATGGCTTCTTTTAATTATTTCTCTAGGAAACTGGGAACAAAATCACAATCCTCTTCGTCTAATCTTCTTCTTATGTCTTTCATTATGGATGGATTTTCTTAGGAAAATGTTGTTGCTCTAGTATCTCCCTTTACCTCTTTAGATGTGGAGAAAGTGGCTTTCAATTTTAAACCAAACAAATCTCCCAGTCTAGATGGATTTAATGGCATATTCTTTCAAAAATCTTGGTATCTAATTGAGAACATAATGACTAAAGTAGTCTTAATTTTCTTCAAAAGTGGGCATCTGTTAAAGGATTTCAAACAAAACCTTTGTTATTATTGTTCCTAAAACTCTAAGATCTAGTTCATCGAGGGAATTTAAACCCATATTATATTTCAATTTCTTTTACAAGGTCATTTATAAACTTCTTGCAATAAGATTGAAGCAGACCATCAAACCATTAATTAATGAGTTTCAGGATGCTTACATTGAGGGCAAAAATATTAGGGATATTGTTTTCACTGTGCAAGAATTATTTAAGAATTATAAAAGGAAGAGATCCCTTTAAATGTTATACAATTAAGGTAGATTTTCAAAAGGGCTTTGATACTATTAATTGGAGCTTCATCATCCACACCATAGAGATGTTTAATTTTCTAGCTATATTTTGAATACAACAATGTGTCTCAATAGTTTTCTACGATATTATGATCTATGCTATTCTAACTAAGCTAATAAAAGGAGCAAGGGGAATAAGGAAAGGTGATTCCCTATCACTTTATTTGTTTGCTATTGCCATAGAAGTTCTATTGAGACTCACCAACTATACAATTAGGGTTAATTACCAAAAAAAGCCCAAACGTTTATCAAATTTTCAATTATAGCTCCAACTTTAAAAAGTAGCAATAAAATGTCCGAATTTTCAATTCTAGCCCAGACTTCAAAAAAAGACAATAAAAATGCTCAAAGTTTCAATTTTTTTCAATTCTAGCTTGATGTTATTTGTTGTTCTCTCGATGCCCTCATCTCTTTGTTTTGTCTGTTCTTCTAACGTCCCAAACTACTCTCATATTACAACGTACTGCACCAATAAACTCTTCATTTTTCGTTTATTCTCCTGATGCTCTTAACGTGAAGGTGTCGGGTGCGTAATCTAAAAATCGAAGGATGAAGGCATCGAGATAACAAACTAAAAATGAAGGAAAAAATTGAAATCAAAGTGTAAGGTCGTTGAGGCTACTTAACTTGATTTAGGTCATTTTTAAACAACGATGTCATTTTAATTATGTGATTAAACGACGTAATTTCATTAATCTTTATTTGTTGTATTAATTTTGACCAACGTGTATTAATAACTAAGGTTTCCAAAAAACATGGCAAGCTATGTTAGCAAAATTAACAGAAACATTAACATCGAGCTAGAATTAAAAAAAATTAAAATTTTGAGCATTTTATTGCTACTTTTTGAAGTTCATTCTAGAATTGGAAAAAATTGAAAGTTTGGACATTTTATTGCTACTTTTTAAAGTTTGGGCTATAATTGAAAATTTGACAAAAGTTTGGGCTTTTTGGTAATTATCCCATAAAATTAATTTACCAAGGAGATTCATACTTTGTAAGAAAGAATGTAGATATGTAGTTTGGCTTTTGTAGATGAACTACTTAGTTCTCTGCAACTAATCCACATTATATTAAAGCCCTTGTGAATGCAATTGAAACTTTTAAAGATGTCTCTAACTTATTAATGCTACTCGTCTGATTAAAAGAATATGAAGATTACTAAGTGACAAAGATTATTTATAGGATACGCGGGATCTTATACTTTCAATGTACTTTTCACTCAAATTTATATTATCAATAACTCTACTAATTGGAGAGATATTCTAGAGTTGATCAAGTAGAAACAATGGATTTCAAAACAGTTATATCTAGTGTTCAAACTTGCTTTTGGAAGAGTTCTTTACAAAATTTAAAAGGAGTGAAATTTGAGGCTAAACCAAAGTAAGAGTAAACACAAGGAGTAGCTTTTAAGAGAAATTGTCAACATGATCAGAGAGCATTCTTTGATATTAAATCTACAGCCAACCTAAGCCTTGTTTTTCGTATTTATAAAGAAGTTGCATGAGAGTAAGATTGTGTATTTTCAATAATTGGAGCTTTTAAAGTACAATCCTAGAAAGTACCATCATTTTAGATAGAAATTGACATTATTAAGCTCTAGAGCAATGCTTACGATAAGGAAGTAGCTGAATTTTTAGGGGTGGAAATTTTCATCAGCTATAAGGATGATCCTATGTCCTTAGTGGCTGTAGGAAAATTTGAGAGTATAGAAAATTGGTATAGAGAAATTAAAGAAGATGAGCTATTTACTCATGCATGCACAGTTCATTACCAATTCTCACTAATTCGTATACTTCATATGGTATGATTTTACACACTAGAATAGGGAAATACTTGTGAAAGTGTAGTTCATCTAGTCTGCTCACCAACAAAGTAGGGTAGTTTTACTCTTTTGTGATCAACACTCTCTCACCTATATCTGGTACCACTACAACAGAATGGGTTTTTGTTGTTAAAAGTGAATAAATCGTCGCTGATAATGTCTAGCGACAGTACTAAATTGTCACCTAAATCTTTGTAAAATCCTAGTAGCAAAATATTATAGGTGATGTTTTTACCAAATCATCAACCAATTATGTTTCACAACAAGTAGAATACATAGCCAAAAAAGATACGTGACAATAAGCATAATCGTCGTCAATGTTATTTTGTTACGCATTTCTTTCAAGGGTAAATGTTATTAGCTACGATATAGTAAACATAGGTATTAGCTATGATATAGTAAATGTAGGTAATAACATGTACCAATAAATTTATAATCGTCACGCAACATTATTTGATATTATTCAATATTCGTAGTAAAAAGTTTTTAACTATGTAAAATGTAGCCAAAACTTATTGGTGATGTTTTCCAAAATGTAGCTAAAAATATTTAGTGATGATTTTTATTTTTTAATAAACATTATTACTAAAACTTTTATCATGTTAATTATAATTATTAGTCACATTTTTAATTCATGTTATTTTTTTTAATATTTAGATTTTTTATAATTTATTATAAAAATATAATTAATAATAATTAGAAATTAGAATAATTTTATATAAGCAATCAAATATCATTAAATGTTAATTACAAACGTTAACAAAAATACTTATGTACAAACTAACATTCGTTTTCATAGTCACTATTATTTATATAATTTGGGCCAAGTATTTATTTGATCATCTTTCAAAGTTTTTGTTTATTATGTTCCAACTTTTGTTCATTTTGTTCTAACTTTTCTTCATTACATTGTGATTTAGCCTTAAGTGACTAGTTCTCCTCTTGAAGATGGGTAACATATGCTATGTTGATAAGGATGAAGCAAAAGACATAGGGCTCATACCCAAAATCTCTGATCTAGCTAGATTTTGAACCAAGCACATTATTGCAAATATCATCTACATTGGGCTCATTTCCGTTAGACAATGATCTTTGTAACAAATTATACATCTTATTCTAAAATTTAAAAAATAAAATCAATATTTAACTCAAAATATTATTAGTTAGTACTACCTAAATAAATAAACTTAAATTTTTTAAAAAATTTATAGTTATATAATTATTGTGCACTTCTTCGGACATCCAACCTTCACCTTCCTTATAGTGTATCAGTTTACAGAGTGTGATCTTGTCACACTCTTCTCCATATAGTTATTCTTAGTCGTTTTATCTTATGTGGGAGAGGCTTTCTTGATAGATGTACACTTTTATTATTTTCTCCTTAATGAACTTGTTAAATTCTAAAAAAAAAAATATCTTTTAGGCATTTATAGAAAAACTTCAAGAGCTTCATAAAATTCCCTAAAGCTGAAGGGTTGATTGATAAACCTACATAAGCCATTCACTTTTGAACATTAATAGAGAGGTATAAAAGATATAGTTATACATCCCTATAGTAGAAATTTATAGGATACATCAATTAGAAAATAAAATTTGTGTAGTTGTACTCAAACAAGCCTTTTCTATCTAAGACTTCTTAGGCACGGGTTTGATGTCTCTAAGAATGGAAGATCCCGAATACTCAAAATTTGGTTCCTTTGCTAGTTTTTACCATAAAAAAGTTTTGCATTACTAATGAAACATGTTAATAACAAAGTTTTAATTTACTAAAAAAATTATTGAAAAAATCTTAAATTACATATTATAATCACAATTAGTGTTGATAATATTGCAATTGCAATATTAATCACTATTATAATTTATTGTTATTATATATATATATATATAATTCATTTTTTACAATTCAATCCACAATTAAACACTTTGGCTAATAATCTTATTTTGTATATATGTTACTCCTTAAATTAGCAATGTCGTTGGATCTTCGATTGAAATGACAAGTCCATTATTTTGGTAATTTACCAACAAAAAATTTGTTATCAATGGTAGTTTTCATAAATTGTTATATTCCTATGACCTAAGTAAAGTTGTTTTTCCTTTTATCTTTTTTATTTATGAGCGATTTAATTTTTATTTTTGTAAGTTTATACTTAGCGCATTTTAATAGTTTGTTTGAATGTTCATAATTTGCTTTTAATTTGTAATTCATTTATTTAGAGTAAAAGGAATGAATTGGGACAAATTTGAGGTGATTTAGAGTTGTTTTGCCCAAGTTATGAAAATGTTGGAAAAGTACATGAGCACCAACACATCCATAATATGGCTATGTTTCATGTAAAGTAGTTGGTTTTAAAGTTTCAAAAAGTTATATGGCGATTAACATGCCCGTATTGGAGACCAACACACCTGTGTTGATGCTTGTGTTCATAGTTTGAGCTTGTGTTTGCTGTAGATTCGAGGGTTTCATGATTTTTAAAGTACTCAACCACCAACAAGCCTTTGTTGGTGCTTATGGACAACCCAAAAACCTAATTTTTAAACTATATAAGGCAAAATTAAGAGGAAAAGTGAGCAAGAGGCTCGAAAACCATAATTTGACGACCTAGAAAGAAAGAAGAATAAACAAGGAGAGGTATTCAAAGTGGATTGATGAAAATTGGTTTTTTTTTGAAAAATTGTAAATTAGATTAAACCATGAAAGGAAATAAAAATTGTTACAAGCAAAAACCATCCCATCAAATGAATGGCTTAACTAATCATCAAGGTGGTATTATAAAGGATCATACACAAGTGTATAAGTTGTTCATTAATCCCATGGTGACATAAGAATGGAGCTAATCTACATTTTATCTTGAAAAGTGACAATCTGAAGTGGATTTAATGAAGAGTAAAAGGGATTTCATCATGTGTCTTTTAATTTTATGTTTGTCCTTTAGTTTTTATGTTATGTTTTTCCATGATTAGGAACTTAAGATTTTGGGTACCTGGATAAGGTGAACCTTGGGATGGATAGTGTATTGACTTCAATTTAATTTAATTTATTCATTCATTTTATTGAGATTCAATTATGTGTTCTTATTTATTCTTGAATTCATATTGCCAGTATGTTAATTCATATGTAATTTCATGTCATTGAGATTGAAAAATCCTTTTTATAAATAGATATAGTATAATTAAAACAAATTACATGCAAACCTAGAGATAAGTTGACATAAATCTTCCATCTTAAGGTCAAACTTAATAGTGAAATTTATAAATCAATTAATGTAATTCTAAGAGTTTTAAGATAAAGAGATTTCAATTAATCAACCTAAGATTAGGTGTCAATAGTTTTGAGAAAAATATTAGTATAATTAAGGAATTTTCATAGTCTAATCAACTTTAGAATAAATTGATGTGTGAAGTTATAATAGCATGAGAATTCTTAGGGGGATTCAAATTTTAGTTACCACAGTCTTTTTTTAATTGTTTCTTTGTTTAATCTTCATTTTGGTTAATTAATTGTGTTAAATTGTTTTAGCTTATAGTTCAAAATTTGAATTTGATTAATCATTATCACCTTAATTTGTTAGACTAGATAATAAAAAGATGATTAGTGTTAGTAATTTTGGTCCTCGTAAGAATGACTCATACTTGTCAATGCTGGCTATAGGTACACTACATACTTGCGTTAAAACTAAATCACCAAGTTTCTGATGTTGTTATAGGGGACTGTAATATTAGAAAAACCTTATTTTTATTAATCTAGTCATTTTTTAGATAGTTTTTGTTTCTTTCTTTTAATGATTATTTATTTTTCCTTGTAGCTCTTTTTATTGATTTTGTACTTGAAATTTTTTTGTTGTTGTTGTAACTCTCTTTATTGATCTCGTGTTTGTGATTTATTTTTAGTATTTGAGTATTCATTGTTATAACTATCAAACATAATGGAAGGATGAAGAGAATAATATTCTCAGGAGGATTATGGTATGCTATTACTTATAGCAGTATTGGAAGCTTAGAACGATAGGCATGGTGACACATATATGTAAACTCAAATGGTATACTTGATGTGTTGTGACATTTGTGATCGTGACCACCCTAATTATAAATGTCAAGCACATATTTCATGTGGGAGCATCCAATTTGCATGGGGAACTAGCCTCTAGACACCCTACATGAGAATATTTATAATTTAAAGTGGAGTAGTTATCACAAGTTTGCATGAAATGCCTAAGTCTTCTCAAGATTTATAAATTAACAGTAGCAAGAGAAGTATCAACATCTCAAGGATCTCCTAATAAAAATTGTTGTTTCAACGAAGGTTGTCCTCAATAAACCTAAAGAATCAGGTGTTTTACCTAGATATACTAAACCAAGTTTGAGGGAATAAGTGAATATGATAACTTTAAGGAGTGCAAAGGAGTTAGAGCTTGAAGAAAATGAATTAAGTTATTTTTCAAGAAGAGAAGAAAGTTATGAAATATGAAGATGAAGAGGAGGAGCCAAATAAGGAGCCTATCAAGGAATTATCGACAGTTATCTTAAACACGGAGGGCTCCTACTTCTCATAGAACTAACTTTCAGAGTCAATTGAAGATATAAGGGTTTTTATTATTCCTTGTATATTAACATATTATTCTTAAAATTTTCATTAGTATATTTACTTAGTATTATTAATTTGATACCATATCGAGGCATGAAACTATTGAGTCATATCATGAAGTTGTGGGAGAAGGTAATTGAAAAGAGAATCTGAAGAGTTACTTCGATATCGGCCAACCAATTCTGATTTATGCCTGGTAGGTCCACGACAGAAGCAATCCATCTGCTTCAGCGACTATTGGAATGCTACAGGGAACAAGAACAGGATTTGCATACAGTTTTTGTAGATTTGGAGAAGGCGTATGACAGGATTCCTAGAGAACTCATATGGTGGTGTTTGGAGGCAAAGGGCATTCCTATGACGTATATCAGAGTGATTAGGGATATGTATGAAGGAGCCCTGACTAGCATCAAGACGGTAGGAGGTGGCACGGAAGCGTTCTCTATTGGTGTTGGCCTACACCAAGGCTCAAATCTGAGTCCTTTTTTGTTCACTTTAGTATTAGATGAACTTACCAAACATATTCAAGGGGAGGTATCTTGGAGTATATTGTTTGCTGATGATATTGTTGTGGTGGATGAGACCAAGTAGGGGGTCAATGCGAAGTTAGAATGTTGGAGAGAAGTGTTAAAGTTCAAAGGTTTTAAAATGAGCAAGTCTAAGACGGAGTATTTAAAATGCAATTTCTTAGGTAGCCAGATGGTACAACAGACGGAGGTAGCGATTAGCACTGATGCCATACCACAAAAATCAAATTTCAAATACCTCAGATCCGTCATTCAGAGAGATGGAAATATAGATGGTAATATATTACATCGTATTAGATCTGGGTGGATCAAATGGCAGAGTGCATCAGGTATTTTATGTGATAAAAAGGTCCCCGTAAAACTCAAAGGAAGATTCTATAAAATGGCGATTCGGCCCACCTTGCTATATAGGGCAGAATGTTGGCCGACTAAATGTGGACACACGAGATAGTTGGTGCTAGTAGAAATGTGTATGCTTAGGTAGATGTGTGGCATTACCATAAGAGATAGGGTACGAAATTGGGCAATAAGAGAGAGGCTATAGGTGGCAAGTATTGCAGACAAGTTGAGAGAAACAAGGCTTAGGTGGTTTGGACATGTGTGCAGGATGCCCTCTAATACTTCGGTACGACACGGTGAGATAATAGACCTAAGTGGCTACAAGAGGAGGAGGGGAAGGCCTTATAAGACCTGGAGGGAAGTGATCAAGAAAGATATGTCAGAGTTGGCCCTCACTAAGGTAGTTGCTAGAAGTAAGAAAGTCTAGCATGATAGTATAAGGGTAAACAACACACGTATCACATAGGAATTGCAGCCCAATGTTGGGGAAAGATTCCCGAAATGGATGCCTAAATCATAGGATTGTCATATCCTCAAGGTCGCTTAGTGAAGACTCCTAGTGCGACTAGTGAAGTAACGAGCTGGTCTTTATAAGGTGTAAGGTATTAACAGATCAGGTTATACATCAGGTATGTCTTTATCTTTTATTGTAATTCTATTTACTTAAATATTCAGCGTGCTAGTTTTTACTTATTCACTTATTTCTTCTGTGTCCTGCATCATTATTTTACATGTCACATCTGCATATGGATCTATCAGAAATAGCCTATTTACTATATAGGGGTAAGACTGTATACTATCAGACCTCCCCCCACTTCACTGCGAGATTTCAAATTGGGTGTGATGATGATGATTACATCATGTGGCCTATTTACATACTAATGAACCCTTATTTGAGCATATAGGTGAAAGTAAGCTATTGATTATAGATCCAAGTTGAAGAAAAATTTTCTAAAAATTCTAGCTAAAAGACTGATAAGGAAGTGCTCGTTAAGAGGCAACCTAATAATTAGGTGTTTTTGTCTTGGTTTAGTAGTTTATAGAATTTTCATTAGTAGCTTAGTTGTTTTTCTTAGTTTTCATCTTATGGTTTTAATTTTATTACTTGAGTTGAGATTTGATAGAGCGTTAGAGTAAAAAAGATTTTATTGGCACTAGATGAATGTTAATGACATTAGATAAGGCTGGATATCTTTTGCTATTAAGGGAGTACCAGTTATCCTCACTTCCTCCCATTATTTTTTATATTTTCATTGTTCTTGCATATTTTTACATTGAAGATAATATAAAGTTAAGTATAGGAGAAGGACTTAGCAATCAAGCTTGTTAATTTTGTTATAATTAGCTTAATAATGAATGATTTAGAATTTTTTTCAAAATATGTTGATCAAGATGATTCATTACGAGTTTGGTTATGATTGGAATTTGATTTGTTTAGGTAAATAGTTACGAGTTTTGATGATTAAGTTCATTTCAATTTAGTTCCTCAATTTCAAGAGTAAATACTTAATTTACTAAGATTACTCTCATGTCAAAAGGTTAGGTGACTTTTTAAACAAACTTTTAAATGCTCCTATATTGTTTAAAATTAGTTTTTTCTAGTAAAGGCTATGCAAATGTTTAAAGTTTTAGAGTTTTTCTTATGTATGTTCATTATATGCATTAAGCGGAATGGTATGAATTAAGCTAAAGTTTGAAGAATTGTGGAGTGAATTGGATTAATTTACAATTTGACATAATTAACTAAGTGCTTAACAATTCAATGAACTTTCAATTGAATAAATAATAGAGAGCCTGCGATGAGTGAGGAGCGATCTGTGAGAGAACGATAAGCTGATTCATAATTTCTAGATCGCTGATGAGAATCGCTCCTTCTCTATGGCTTCTTCTTCTTCTCCTACTACCCGAACACCTCTTACCCCATTACATACTCTTTCTCTTACCCACAAGTCTGTTTCTCCCAACCCTAATCTTTAAAACATAGGCCCAAACATTAGCGGCCTTTCCCTGACCAAAAACCCACCTCCCAAAACTACCTTTTCCATCAATCATACCCAATACACAGCCTCGACGAAAACCCCGGTAGATGTAGGCATAGATGATAGAAAAAATCTCACATGCCCTTATGATGAAGTCATCGGAGAATATCATATTATAGAGGCTAGTAGTGGTTGATTGTATGGAGGATTCCTCAGTAGCTAAAGCTCTGACCTACTATCCCCCGGAAGTTAAGAAGGATAAGATCTTTGTCATTTCCCCACCAGGGTTAGCAAAGAAGGGTGCGGCTCATCTCCGACTAACTCTGATAGGTTTCTTCATTAGTAAGCAACCATCATTTCCTGTGGTCCAAAGAGTTTTGTCAAAATCCTGGTTAGAGTTTGGGCTTAAGGAAGTTTTAATTATGATTTCAAACAACTTTTTTTTAAATTCGATTCGGAGATAGGATTGAATATGGTTCTAGAGAAGGGTCCTTGGCATATCCAAGGCAAACCCTTATTTTTACGCAAGTGGTGTCTGAATGTGGGGGAACAAGAAGAAGTTTAGTTTGCCCCGGTGTGAGCTAGGTTTCATAATATCCCTGTAAAATACTAGAACACAAAAGGGCTGGGTAGAATAGCAAGTGCTGTTGGACGTCCCTTGCTCATGGATAATCAGACTGCTAAAAGGTCTAGGATTGTGTATGCTAGAATGTGTGTGGAACTAGAATTACAAAGAAATTGGCCTACTTCATTTCAGTTGGCAACTTAGAATGAAGAACAGGAAATAAGCTTTAAGGAAGTTAAGATTGAGTATGAGGGGAAGCCTAATCTACAAACACTAAAGAAGGAATGGGCACCCATGGGAAGAATGTTTGAGACTGGACTCCAACAAGAATTAGAGAAGGGGAAGGGGACCATAATAGATAGTTTTAATCAACAAAGAAGGAAGGAGGACTTAGACTCTGAAAGGATACTTTAGAGTAATAAGGAGGTCAGAGATTCAAAGAATCAAACTGAGCAAAGTCGGGGTAAAGGATCTCAACAGATTAAGCAAATATCTAGGATGGAAATCCAAGATGGTAAGGAAGCTAGCATTTCTGGTAGTTCTATTTAACATAGCAAGGACCAAGAGAAGCATGCTGAACCGAGTGGAGGCCTTGAGGATCCAAACTATCCTGCGGTGAATCAAGTAGGTTCCCATTCTTCCTCTCCTATTTCTGAATTGGTTCCTAATAATTAGAGTCTTGATATGGGAGGGGCAGAGGGGGATTTTACTGTGAGATAAAGTAGGATATCTAGGAGGAAGTAGAAGTAGGAGTTTCTCTTTCCAATTTTTATTTGTGGGTTTTTTATAGATTTAGTTTTTCGAAATGTTATGGGTATTAACAACCCCTAAAAATAATTAGCTGTAAAAGCTAGTCTTAAGAGGTTGTCAACTTCTTTTGTTTGTTTAACAGAAACTAGGATTAGGTCCCCTTCCTTTTTAAATAATGTCTGTGCATCCTTATTTCCTAGATGGTTTTCTTATAGTAATGTGGATCATGCTTCAAATGTTAGGATTGTGGTAGCTTGGAACCCTGATTGTTTCAGGTGTTCTATTTTAAGCACTACTGATCAACTGATACATTTAAAGGTTGCCTCGATGAATAGTTGCTTTTCCTTTCTTGTGACTTGTGTCTATAGGTCCAATAATCTCAATCATAGGAAATATCTTTGGGATGAGCCGTCAAACCTCTATGGAAATGTTGGTAGCCTTTCTTGGATTATAGATGGGGACTTTAATGCTATTCTATTTCCCATAAAGCAGAGCCTATAAGTACTACGATAATGAATGGTATGAGTGAGTTTAGGAAATGTGTGGAGGAATGTGCTTTGTTTGATTTAAATAATAATGGTCCTAGGCTCACTTGGAACAGAAAGTAACATGGAGATCTTTATATTGCTAGGACGTTAGATAGAGCCCGTATTAATTCGACGTGGAACTCTAGGTTTCCCAATTCTTACTGTGTGTTCCTTAACCCAAACAGCTATAGCCATTCTCCAGTTGTAGTTAAGGCTTTAATACACCTGCAGAAAAGATTCTCTCTGTTTAGGTTTTCAAATTTCCTAGCTTCTCAATCTAATTTCTGCTAGACAGTATAAGATGCTTGATCCTCCTAGGTTCAGGGCACTTCTATGTTCTATGTAGTTTCCAAACTCAAATGGGTTAAAAAAAGCTCTCAAACTTCTTAATTTTGGTTAGATAGGAGATGTGAATGATAGAGTAGACAAGCGTCAAATTGCCTTTAATAATACCTAAGATCAAAGGAGGCTGATGCTAAATTCTCCTCAAATGGCTTCCATGGAATCTGAAGCCATTAATGATTTAGTTAGAGCCCTAGATGTTGGACCTCGAATTTTTCTTAGAAGATTAGAAGTAGTAAATGGGAAGTGTGGATAGATTCATGTTTTTCTTTGGTGCTTTTGGTAGATGAGAGATTATGAAATGGGAAGAATTAGGGTGAAAGTAAAGTTGAATATGTGTCGTAAGTTGATGAAGAATATGTATATATGTGTATATTATGTTATTGGTGTTCATGATTAATCATGGACTATAATTTCTTTATAGATGATATTGATTTGAAATGAAATAGAGAAGGTGGTCTTGGTATGAGTTGTGTTAAGGAAAGTTTTGAAACAAAATGGGCAATTGATCTAGAAAGTTGTAGCTTATTTTTCTAGCTTTCCAACGATTTATAGTATAGAAATTTTAGACCTCTAGATTGAAAGTTATGGTCCTTAGAAAGGGAAATGCTTAAAGAGTATAAAGATGTATCGTCTGTAAAGATGCATCGCCTATGATGACGTTACATCATTTGTAATGACATCAATTCGCCTGTAAGAATGCATCATCTTGATCGCGGCTCTTCGTATCGATCTAAAGATCAATCCCTTGGAAACCGAATCAAAAATAATTAAATTCCAAGGATTGCAGTACAGGATGCAACCTCG
>JANIJH010000005.1:23286261-23300737 GCA_024520975.1 Erythroxylum areolatum | reverse complement strand
TAATAATCACACAACTGAAATTTTATTAGAATTACAAGTTAATAATAACATAATTAAATATTGTAAAATAAATATTGGCACAATTATAAAATAATTAATGGATTACATCTTCCAAATATATTATACAATAGGGGCATTTCTGTCATTAATACTATTTTTTGTTCTGTACTCAGCAACCAAACACATTTTTGTACTCAAAACGAGGACAATAATCTCTGTTCTGTCCACTGCAACTAACATCTCCCTGTCTTTTTCTTATACTGTCCTGTCCTGTCCTGTTCCGTCTAGTCCCGTCTATGCATGCTGCAGACGCTAACCAAACGCTGCGTTATGGTTTCTTGTAAAAGTAGGTTATACAAGAATTAGATGACTGTTTTAAAAAAACACCACATAAGTTTGATGATTATTAAACAAAACTCAATCTTTAATGTTATAAACTTTACCAAAGAAAAAAGAATTCCCTTTGACTTTTAGTTGTTGTGGATGGCCACACTTCTCTCGTGATTACACCGATCTTCTAATCGAATGGTACAAAAGAATCATCATTTCCACCAGTCAGGATTCAAAGGCGAAACATAAACAAATCATTTGAAAGTTGGGGGGTATGTAAATTTGCATACATAACCTCCACCACGGAGGTTCTGTTCACCTTCCATTAACAAGGCAAAAAGGTTAAATACACTTGAGTTTACAATCATAAATAATTTAGCATTTTAAATTTTGAATTAAATATTATTTATTCATTAATTAAAATTTAACTGTTATATTCAAGCATATAAAATTTTAGTTGAAATTGAATTAGATTTTGTATAAGAAAACACAAAAAAAAAATCATTTTCAGCCTACTAAAGATGATATAGTTTTATCTGAGCACATTTATTTTTATTATAGTTCAAAAGCTAATAAATGTATCAAATTAAGTTACAAATCTAACATGTCATAACATTCTTAAATCAGTCAAGTTAGATACAACTGAAGAACAACAAACTTAACGTCGTTTCTTAAAAGAATCAATATATCATTATTTTAAAAATTGACGCGTCCATGCAGCATTACATTTTAAAAATTCAAACGCCTCCCACGGGAATTTAAATCTGACATTTCCAATTTAAAATTTTGACGAGTAAATGAAACTTAAAAGTCATCATATGAAAGGAGACTGTGTTATAGTTAAAATTTCCTTTAGTAGCTTAGTTTATGTATTCTGAAAGGAAAGGAAATCCAAAGTTCCCGAAGCTGGATATGAAAACACCTGTTGATCCATCAGCTTCACCTTCAGTATCAGTAGCATTGCGTCCTTTATACTAGTAAACTGACTCAATTCTAAGACTAAGCTCTAACTTGGTTGTTGCAACTAAGTAAGCTGCTAGTCAATGCTTTCCTTGTTTGGCTCAAGCGAAGCCCTCCTTCCTCCTTTACTTGTAGAACTTACAGAGAGTGGCCTTTCCTGTCATATTGTATTCTTGTTGGGAACTCTATTTTTCCAATATATTCCTTTAGATTCTCAAGAAAATAAAAGTGAACATATGAGTATCTCAAATTCAAGATTTTATCCCTGATGCCATTTTCAAACAAAAGATAACACACCAGATCCATGTTCTGCAAACAATCAATATAAACTATTTATACACTAACATTACAGGACGAGACTATAGGCTAAAGCAGTACAACAATTCAATTCTTTCAGGAGGAAAAAAATGGAAGGTATCAAGTATTTGAAACCATCCAAATAATTAAACCAAGAGAGACTCACTGACGCACTGACGATTGCGTTCTAAATTACATACAACAAAAACACCCAACATGGAAAGACTCGTGTTTTTTACAGAAGCTCCCTTGCTAGCCTCACGGGTTTTTCCTTTAAGAAAGCAACATCACCATTCGGGGTAGTGAGCAAATGGTGATCTGCATCCTCTTGCTCACTTCCTGCTGATATAGATGATGCAAATGACATTGATCCATCATCATCATCTGAAACGATAACGGCATTGCAACAAGATAAGTAGAATCCAATACAGAACCCATGATGTTGTGCACCCATGGTGTTGAATAAAATCACAGAAAACAGCAGAAACAAACAGAGAAAGAGAACTAAGATAATGAAGAGGAGAGTAATATACAAAAATTGAAATAAAGGAAAGGTCCCATTGGGGGATTCCATCGCCAAACCCAACTTCTTCATAAATGCAAAGACTCTCCAGACAAATCCTGCCATTGCTTCGGCCTTGAAGGGAACAAAGACAGAGAGAAATAGATGAAAAGAAACAGTTGGGGGCAAATGGGATATTCCATACTAGCCATTAAAGCTGGGCATGGATTGGCATCAGGGTTTTAGTAGTTACCATGGAACAGTAACAAGAAGCAAAGTATAGCCATAGTACAGATCAGTTTAGTGTGAGAAAACAGCTATATATCCAGCTAATTTCCAAAACTATGTGTGCTGTAGGAATAGTCACTGGCAAAAAAGGTCAACATCAAGTGATGACTGAATCTCCTACAGCATCGCAGTTGTTTGAAATGAGTGACAACTTACAAAGATAAAACAGTTCCTATGAGCTCGAACATGTTGACCCATAGAAAGCAGAACTATATGCCTGGTATTCACCACTTAAAAGGTACTAACAATATTTGCAAGCTAAATAAAAATTATGCAACTAGGAAGTTAAGCCTTCCCTTACTGATATTATTACAATTATTAAGGAAGTGCGAATAAAGTTCATAATAAAGAGGATGGAGGTATAAATTAATGATAAGCTCCCTCAGTTGAAATTTCATTAATCTACATTTTCAAAAAGAAGAGTGGTTTATATACAAGAGAAGCACTATATCCTCACCCATTGCCTCAAACTCTTGTACACAAACCATTCTTAATCTTTGTTTCCAGTTGCTATGAGAATTTAACAACTTTAATACACTCTTTCACACCTAGGAATATACATCTAGTACTTGAAATTTTCAGGAATGGACATCTGCGGATGCCCACAGGAATATACATCTGCAGGAAGACTCATTATCAAAATAGGAACAACTCTGATAGCATATTAAGAAATCATTCAACCCAAAAACTTAAGCTGATGGGCAAGGCCCACAAATGGATCATATATTACCATATTGAATTTTTATTGATCTTCATTTTGGGGATAAAGAGTGGTTTACATACAAGACAAGTACTATATCTTCATCTAAAACCTCAAGGCATTGAGTTATGAATCAATTCTTGTACATAAATCGTCCTTAATCTTTGTTTTCACTCGATGTCAAGATTTAACAACTTTAATACCCTCCACTACAACCAACAGGTTGAAGGTTGAAAACCCACCAAGTAAGGATTGGAGTTTAGGATAATGTTCCCTTGTGGTCCCATCCCATGTATTAAAAAATTTTGAAAGTCATAAATAGCATGTCTTTACAAAAGGATATGACTTAAACACAAAGCTCATAATTTTGAATAGTTCACGCAAGAAGACAAAAAACGTGTACAAAGTTTTGAAATTTCAATTTTAGCAAGCAACAGGAATATGGTACATAGGCCCACTCACCAGAATATGCTGGATGGTCAGGAAGATGTCTAACTGCACTTATTTGAATGCTTTCCGGAAGTAGGCAATTACAAAAAGAACCTGAAACTTCATGCAAAGCCTAATTGATTAGATAATGATGGACGGTAAAGGGAAGTGGACAAGGAAGCTGATATAGAAAAAGCTAAGAAGGTTCAGCAGCTATGCTTCCTAGTGTACTTAGAACCACCATATGACACATTGCAGTACAATGATGTGGAACTATTTCTAGCAAAAAAACCCTTTTGAAATTTGACGGATTATGCAGTTGAAACAAAATTAAAATAAAACTAGTAATCCACAATTTATATGACGTGTTCTGAATCAAAGCTTTCTATTTATAGCACACAGCGTACAAAGCTTGAAACTTAGCAACTCAAACAAGCACACTAGATCAATATAATTGTTTAGTTTATCATAGACTTTGCAGCTCACCTACTCGAGCCAGCCGATTTACCCATCCAGGTATAGGCTTTCCAGTTAGCCGCAAACAAACTTCATCAGTGAAGTGGTTACAATTCTTGGCAATCAAATGATAAGTATCCCCATGATATTTTGCTGATATATGCTCCATAAATGACCTAACTTCTGAACGGGACATTTCAGTGTTGCCCAGTAAAACTGATCGTCGAAATATGAAGCCTGGACAGTTTTTTGGTTCCACCTCAAAAACTCCACTGGAGGGATACTCATGGGCTCCAAATCCATACTCCATACCATGCACTAATTATATACAAAGTATAATTTGGTTAATTCATTTAAAAAGTTCCATTAAAAATAAAGGACACGATCAATTGATGAACAACTTATGATCATTCAGAAGACGCAATAGCATGCACATGTTTACACAACTGTAGAATCATAAAGTAAGATGCATGAAGTTAGCAGACAACACAAATTGTATCAGCCACCTGAAATATCATGAGATGCAAAGGATTGACATCTACTCTTAAGAAATCGTTTTAAGTAGTACTTCAGCTTAATCGTTCAAATAGTACCCATGAATTATTAGCCATTTTTAATCAATTGAAGAATCACCTTCTCCGAAATCTATACCAAGAGTAGAATTAGATTCTGATGCAATCTATGTTGAAGATATCCAATTGATTTGAGGCTGAGTTTCAACTCTTTTGAACTTAAGATTAGGACAATCTAGTTGTTCATCGGAGATGAGCTTCACTAAAATCTATAATATCCTGATCTTCCACATCCTTCATGCACACAATCATTCCATCTGATCCGCATGAGAACGAGGTAAACTACTCCAAGATCACAGGCATATACTTCTAAGGTCAAACATCACAAGCTTAGTAACACTCTTATCATTCACACTTTACTTGATATAAAAGCTCAGTGACATCAAAAACACCCCAAAACTGAAGCTCTTAAAGGAAAGGTTGATCAACTAGTTTTATTTTTTTATTATTAAAAAAACAGCTCCCCAGCAAAAGAAAAATATGAAGATTTACAAGGCCACTATATTGTAATTGTGCATCAAGGAATTGCACAGCAACTTTTCCTAATCTCAACTTCGTGTACAAAAACATCATACATCATCACTCTAGTTCCCTTGAATTAATTAAATCAATGATACTATGCAAATTACACTACAAATCAAAATTTACGAAGAATTAAGCAGATAAAGAACTTCAACCTAATTACCTTCGATGCCGGAATGGAAGATCCCCAAACCAACCCAGTAAAGATAGTTATTTACAGGGGAAAGATCGTATATGTTGAGATACAACATCGCTCCATTGCTCTCACCATTATTCTGCTCCTTCTCCAAGCTTGAGCTCGAGGTCGAGCTCAATGGAAACAACCGCATTTGCCTCGCCCAACAATCAAAGCTTCCCCACCCGAATTCAGAACCTCATCATCTTCCTATACACAGAACACGTAGAAAAAAATAAAAGCTAAGCTTTACCCAAATCATAAAATCCCAAAAAATAGACGAAATTTACAAACACTAACCCCCTCGGAGCACGAGAAATCGATGATGTGTTTGGCTGCGGGAGAAAAAGGGGAATTGAGTTGAGCAACAATCCAAGAGCGAGAAAATCACGGAACGAATCAATAGCGCAAGCTTTAAGAAGACTAACAATTGCTAATATTTGTTCCTCTAGAAATCGGGTGTGCTTGGATGATTGGGGAGCGCATCACATTCAAAAGAGGAGATAAAGGAGAGAGCTTTCCCTGTTTCTGTGTGAAAGGAAAGGAAGAAAGAAATGAAAGATTGGTGGCTTTAAAATAAAATAACAATGAATTAAGTAATAATTGTTTATTTTTTATTTTTTTGTACTGCAAAGAGTGATTATCCTCGTAAATAATAAAACTGAGTCGCCACTCGTCGTCCCTCAAGTGTCATCAAGCTCTTGCGAATCATCTGAGACTCAAACTAGCTGAACAAGGTAACATAAACGAGTATTGGTCACGGGTGAAGCGTATAGAGTTGAGACTATTTGTGTTTGGTATTGATAAGAGCTTAAGAACAAACCCAAAAGTCATTGCATAGAGTTAAGACTACTATTTGTATTTGGCATTGGTAAGAGTTTAAGAACAAACCCAGAAGTCATTCCAAATGAATCTGATTGTATAGTTGTTGAAACTGCCTAGATTTGTGAACCAAATAATTCCTGTGTGCAAAAGAGACCCAGATGAGGGGAATGACTCAATTGGGAAGAAAGGAGAATACCGTGTTTTTTTTGTTCCCAGAGTTCAGGGGAATACCATGTTGTTTCTTCATTGAGGTTTTGTACCCACGTTTCCTCTTTTATCAAGCATATCAAAGTAAGTTAACAATTGAGGAATGTTAGAACTTGCAAGTGATGCATAATTTCTGGTGGCCGGTGAAAACCTAATCTAAACAGAAATTTTTTAAATTTTGATGTTAATTTCGTAAGAATTAAAATTCAAAGACTGTCTATAGTTTATAAATTAAAGGACCAAAGCAAGCCTTTTTCCTTTTCAATTTTTTTAATAGGCCACACCCGTATCTAAAGTTCTAATATTGATTGTCTAAATTCTCACCTTATCGACCCAATTCCTTTAAACACAAATTTCAAAATTCAAAGTATACTCCTTTAATAAAAACTTAACTTAAAACAAATTTAAATTTTTTAAAAAAGTATTTTTGATCCTTCAATAAATTTTTTTTAAAAAACATTCCTAGATTTTTCTCTTGATTATGAGAAAGTACAATCATATAATGATTAAAGTCTTAATTTATTAAAATAACATCATAAGTTATAAAAAGGATTAAAATGATTTGCTTAAATTTGATATGCTTTATTCCTCTTTATTCTCGATTTCTTGAATCTCTCTTAAGTTAGATATGTGCTCCATTTTTTCATTTTGATTATCCTTTGACTACTCCATTAATTGAATTGAACATGTTGCTTATTTTATCTATTGAACTTGATCTTTTACATATTAATTTATTTAAATCACCAATGATACAAACTTTAATTGTAATATGTTATGTTATCCTCTCTAAAATCATAAATGTGCATATATATATATATACTAGAAAAGACCATAACCTTTCTTCATTTATGTAATTTTTTAATTGTCTAAAAAGACAAAAAGATAAATTTATCATGTGGCACATATCATATAATTAATTAATTAATCAATCATTTATAATATGTTTGTAATTAAAAAGAGACAAACCAATAATATATATGCTTGTTTTGTAATAAATCAAGAACATGTACATAGATATAGATAGGATAAATAGGCTTGGCATTAGGTTGGGCCTCGGGCTAGATTTGAATTCAAGGCTCATGGCCCGAGCATAAACTCGATTATGCATGGGTAGTTTGAAGCCCAATTAGATCCAATCAAGTCTGATTTATTTATTTTTAATTTAAAATTTAAAAATACATTATTTCATTCAAATGATGTCATTTTATTTGACATATTCGAGCTTTGAACTAAGTTGAGCTCAAGTAGCCTAAGCATGAGCCTAATTTTAAACTCAATTATTTAATGTAAAAACTTAGTCACTATAAGAAAAATAAAATTTAGCGACGAAAATTATCGATAAAATATGAAGGTTTTTTATCAGTAAGCTAAGTTATCGACGGATTTACCAACATAATAAATCGTGGAGAAATGGCTATAAGTAATAATTGGCAACGAAGTACAGATTTTCTGTCGCAAATTTTATTGACGAGCAACTCCTATTCTGTTGCTACATTTAGCAATGGTAATTTCTATACTGTCGATAAATTTAGTGATAGAAGATCTGTTTCGATCGGTAAATTTAGCGAAGGACAAGTCGTTTCTGTTGGTAACCTTGCCTACAAACATAAAAATTCGTTGGTGAATTCACGACTAACTTTGTCGATGAATATTGATTTTCCATTGGTAAATTCACTACATTTTATCAACAGATTTTGCTGGTCCATTGGTAAATTCACTGCATTGACCAACGGTGTTTGTTTTTCCATTGGTAAATTTATTGATATTATTTTTTAAACTTTTTCTTGCATTTAATTTTATTTGATAATGTTATAATTGATTTATAATTTATACAATTATCCATTATCTGTTGATAATATTTTGATTTGTTTCTATATTTAATTTGTTAAAATAAAAAGTTGATTGATGATATAAAGTAAAAATTATGTTAATTGATAATAAACATTATTATCTACAAGAATAAGTATTTAATTCATACAAAATGACCACAACTACGCTATTTATTTGCTGAATGCGGATATTTTGAATGTTGCGATGAGGTACTGTCATTTTCCTTCAACTTATCTATCTCATTACGAAGTTAGGCTATGTACTCTATTGATTGTTGCAACTGAGTTGCCAGTACTTGTATAATGCTCCAAAGCTCATGAACTTCATTGGATGTGAACCGCCTACTAGACGTTGTTGTATTGGATGTAGAGGAATGAGAATAACATATATTTACAAATAAATCTAAGCCGAAGATCCTTCCACGATAGTCCCTACCACCCACTACATGAAGATAGGTTTGACTCTTATCAACATTTTCAGAGTATTGAGACTATAATTGAATGCTTTCTTATATTTAGTCCTATTAGAAGGCAATGTTTATATTAATAAGTGATAATTATTAAGCATTAATATTAAAGCATAAATTTTACATACATTTAGTTCTCTACTTCTAGTATTGATGAAGGTCACACCGTCATGCTTTTCAGTGTGAGTATGCAAAATGAGCTGACAGAGTCTAGGCTTCTTGCCCATAGACTTTTCCTACATCAAAATAAAATGTTATAAGTGAACTACAATTTACAAAAATTTCAACAAAATTTTCTCTATTTTTATGATATTTATCCCCAGTTGAACAAAGAAAGTAACTCACAATACAGTCATATATGACACTAGACATTTATAACATTATCATTCTCCATAATACACATATTTTCATTCCAAAATTCACACATCAAATTAAATTGAAATACATCAAAGTAAAAAAAATCATAATATAAGTGTAAAGTGTAGATATTTACAAGTCTCTCTACATGCTCGTGGTAGGTAATAGATCTTCCAGTGTGTAAGGAAGACTCTCTCCTTTCGGTCTTCCACGCCTATTGGTAGAATTACGCTCTGAAATGGACATTGTCTCGGCTAATGTCCAATATTGCTGCCAACGACTTTATATTTCTTCATAAATATAAGAAGGTCGTACACTAGTCTTGTGTCGCATCAATAAAGTTTCTACAACATGTACGAGCTCATCTCTCCCATACTTTATAAATATCCACATCAAATTCAGAATCCTAAAAAAATTCTTTCTAAAAAAGAAAAAACATACAATAAGTACTTATAACCTGTAATATCTATCTAATTAATGTATAAATTTAATTAAAAATACAAAAAATATATTTTTGTACCTCAAACTCCTAATAATAAAAATCCTTTGTTGCTTAAAACATATTCTTCCATATATAACCCTCAAGATCAATCTTCTCCTTGAATTTGGATTTCATATTTCTAGAGTAAGGTCCAAATGGAGTCAACCTAATATAAAAACAAATTTATATCATTTTAAAATTTAAACCTATAACCTAATTATAAGCATACGGTGTTTCATTTATTTTCACTTACAAATTATTGACAATTATGATGTAAGTTCTTCCATCAACTCCCTCAACTCTAGGTTGGAGGCTACCTCTTTCATTCGCATCGTTTACCTTTGATATCTTTGTTGGTATAGGAGCGGTGGATGGTATAGCAGCAGGTATGGAAGGTGATGCCTCATCTACAAGTTTAATAGCTTGAGGTACAACATCTAATTTTATTGCAGCTGTAAAATATAATGCTTCACTTGGAAAGTAACTGGCTCCAAATCGTAGTCTAAACTTTGGTCGCATCATATCTTATTTTCTCTTTGGTGGCATATTTTAACATGAAATTTATATTTTATTAAATATTCAAGAAATATAACAATTTCAATTCAATATATAACAATATATTGTTATTTCACTAATTGATTTATGGAATATAATATTCTATTACAAACACAAATTAATCGCTATTAGCACTTAATTATAAATCAAAATCATCATCATCATCTTTTTTTTTAAGGATTAGAATCAAAATCAGGCTCCTCTTTAGATATCTCGCCCTTCTCATCCTCTCCAGATGAAATTTCAACATTTTCATTATTTGGGTTGCTCAAAGGTTCATTCTTGTCATATGTAACAGATTTACTTATTTCATAAATATTTTCCTAAAATGCTTAGCTTTCAATTCTCTATTCTTCTTTTCCATATGATTCAAAAACACCTCTAGGTTTAACTTTGCAAACAATCAACCAATCTGACTTATCTCATCGTAAGCTGGGAAAAGGGAGATAATACACTGGATCACTTACATCGCCAGCATGAAAAGTTCAAATTGTCTAAATTTTCTTTGCTGGTTGATTTCAACTAGATTGTATTGGCTATGCACTTTTGTACCAACATCAAGCGTTGGATCAAACCAATCATACTTAAATATCACACTCTACTTTATTGGCAATGCAAGGTAGTCAATTTCAAGTATCTTAATAATTTTACCATAATAATCCATTAATTCTCTCTGTATGCAAACTCCACTATTTACTATTGCCATATTATGACTATAATATTCTGTATGATATTTGTATCCATTAACAAAATATATTGGATATGATTTAACAGTTTGCAAAGGTCTTTTCGTAAGATCACATATGAACTTGTTCTTTTTTGGATTTTCAAAGACTCACACAAAAGAAATTATCATATTAAATAGTATAATGTCGTTTGAACACTTTAATCTTATAGTTCAATCATTTCAATAATTGTAAGTGAAAATTTACATATTTCTCGAACCATCGAGGAAAGTGTGTTGGACCTCGTTTTTGAAGCCCAACATTAGACATAGGATTATAAAGCTTGAGCATAGAGGAAGGCTTAGAATTTGAAAATTTGAAAATTTGAAAATTTGAAAATTTAAAAGAAAAATCCTTCAAAAGCAAAGGCGGGCTTCGCCCATGTTCCCCTCGGGTTAATTACGCCACGATGAACGATCATGTTATGCTGCGGTGAACCTTGGAAATTATCTTCGCCGTGGCGAAGTCACCGTAAGAAAAGCGAAATTTCCTTCGGGAGAATTATGCCGCGGGAACTCTTGGCTTTGCTGTGGCAAAAATCCCTTTCCAAGAACCCATAACCCAAAATGTCCTATCTTACTAAATGCCAACTTAAAAACCTTCAACCACCTTCATCAATTCAACCCAAAAATAAAATGGATAAGAACCTAACCACAAACAAGTTCTCAGAATCTTAATCTTATTTCCATTTTCGGATAATTTGCGAAGATTAAAAAAAATCATAGACAAATCCAAACACATAATTCATTAATATCAAAAGTAAGAGTTTTACAAATATTTAATGGTATTTCAAGCCACAAATACATCATTTGCTTCATAATCCAAAAATACATAGTTTCTAAAAAGTAGAATTTCTCAAAATACAACTAAAGCCTTGTTTTACAAAAACTAACTTCAAAAGCAAAATAATCCTAGTTGAGTGATATCTTGACTCTTGACTACTCGATCTCTTGGTCCTCACCTGAAGATGGGACAGAATGGCAGGGGTGAGCTTAAAGCTCATGGGTAACAATTTTATAACCAGTAACAAGCAAAACCATTGAAATGCTTATTTCCATTGTAACAAAATTTCACATTTAATCATAAACACATATATCTCAATTTCTCAACCAAATTCACAAAAGTGTAAAACAAGTATGCATCAATCTTGTCAACTTATAATGGGCACATAAGCACATCAAAATGATTTGGAAGGTCCATAAACAGAACGAACTAACACATTTCGTATAATGGTCCTATAAAGTCATGAACAGAACGAATTAACACAATCTCACATAGTAGTTTTGTATAGTCATAAACATGAGGGAGTCCATGAAGGAATTCTATGTCACTAGCGGGTAGGTAGGAGAAGTCTTTAATCGAAGTGTACTTGACATACTGAATGGACTAACCCAAACCCACATAACATGTATTTCATAATCTTGTAAACTTGTTGCCCAAATGGGCATATTTTCGAAACTTGATTTTAATAAACATAGTATCCTTTCAAAAATCATTTTCATATTCTTTTCATAATTCATCAACATAATATGCTCATACCAAACACTTAACATTTTCTCAAAGCATTCAAAGAGTTACATTCATGAAATAGTTGAAATCATTTGTTTCCATCATTCGAAAGAAAACATTAATGGCCTATTACTTAATTATAAAACTATAACCCACCTTGAAATCCTTGGTTAAACCTTGCTCAAAGATGCCTCTCCTTTTGATCCTCTTGCGTTCCTTGATTCCCTTCTTGATTTCCTTTAACAATAAAAAAATCTCAATTCAATAGGAATTCTAATTTGAGAACCCTATATTGTATATTTACTAAGATAAATTCTAAGTACTCAAACTCTTCCAAAAGTCCCAACCTTCGAGTCAATTTTCCGTGATCATTCCAATTAGGTAAATGAAGAAATTTGATAACACTTCCTTCTAAAAAATGTTCCTCATTGTATTAAGTTTCTAATGAAACTAAAATCATTCAATTTGGTTCAGTACTCTAAAAGTTATGCCCCAATTATTTTTGGGTTGTTCTTATACTAACATAACATTCTATTCTCAACTTCCTTTCAGAAATTGAGATCTTTATAAATATAATTAAGACTCCATTTTATCAGACCAATTGTAGCCCTATGTCTCTAGTTTACACCAAATAAAAAATCATCTCATTTAGATAACTAAACAAAAAGTTATGCCTAAAATACTAAAGCATATTCTGTGTTGGAAAGTTGAGTTCGTCGTGGCAAACTTGTCCAGAAACATGCTCCGAGAACATGTTTCACGACATTCGTCATCTTTTTACTTCCCATCTTTCACATATATCCCATCTTAACCCTAAACCATCTCTTCTACTTCATTTCAACCCAATATTATTTACAAATACATCATAATCTATTCTTTGATCATTAACCCTAAAAGAGAACACTTGCCTATATCATTCATCAATAACTTTTTACCCATATTCAACTTCATTTAAGTTTCATTTAACCAAACTTATGAAAGTTAATGCATAACTTACTTGTTGAAGCTTCAAATTCTTAAAACTCTTCAAGAATCTCCAAATCCTAGCTTTTCTCCTCTTTTCTCTTCTCCTATTTTCATGCGTCTCTCTTCTCAAGCAAGGCAATAAGTTTTCTTCTTCTACTTCTATGCTATTAATAATCATCAAATGTCCCTTTTCTCCTCCAATATAAGCCTTATATATTTTGACCTTAAGTGACTTGACCATTTTTCCCTTGATACATTCTTGCAACATTAACACTTAAATTTCATCAATCCATGCAATAAATCCTCGTAACATTGACATGCTAATTAAACTCCAAATAAAATGATTTATCTAGAAAGACGACAAAATTTATTCAAATTATGCTTAATAAAATAAAAAAATTCAGGGCCCAACAGTTCTCCCCCTCTAAAAAGAATTTCGTCCTCGAAATTATTACTTGAGTCATTGAATAGATGTGGATACTTCTCCTTCATAGCTTCCAAGGGCTCCCACGTGGCCTCTTCTACAGAATGGTTTCTCTGCAGGACTTTGACTAGTTGAACCGTCTTATTCTTGATGACCTTTTTCCTTGGTGTCCAAAATCTCCACTGGAATCTCCTCATAACTCAAATCATCTCTCAATTGAACTACAGTGGCCTGAATGATGTGGGATGCATCCGATCTATATCTTCTCAACGTGAAAACATGAAAAACATCATGTATCTGAGACAATTCCGGTGGCAACACCAACCTATATGCTAGTGGTCCAATCCTCTCAATAATCTTATAGGGACCCACATATCTCAGGCTCAACTTACCCTTCTTGCCAAATCTCATTACCTCTTTCCAAGGATATGTCTTAAGGAAAACTTTCTCACCCACTTCGTACTGCGTCTCCTTTCGGTATGCATCAATATAGCTCTTTATTTTATCCTGTGCTGCCTTAAGCTATTTCTTAACTAAGTTGACCTTGTCCACTGTCATCTGAAGTAAGTCTGGCCCTATCAGTTTCCTTTCTCCTTCTTTGTCCTAACATATCGGAGTTCTACACCTCCTTCCATGCAGTGCTTCATAAGAAGCCATCTAACTGCTCGAATGGTACAAATTATTGTAAATAAATTCGACCAATGGGAAATGTTCATCCTAAGCTCCCTTGAAATCTATCACACATGTCTTGAGCATTCCCTCAAGGCAATTTATTTCAATCATTTAAACCATACATATCAATCACCAAACATGCATATTAAATTGATAAGTGCATATTTGTCTAGTTTTGTTGTTTTAATTATCCCTTTTTATTCCTCTTGTTGACTTAATTATTGGGAC